>JAPQWS010000082.1:17500-607227 GCA_028651295.1 Catharanthus roseus | reverse complement strand
ATTTTTTTCTGACCTAAACTTTTGAAAATATCGTGATGATTAGCACACGAATTCGGGCTTAAACGGGAGAGTGATACTTCGCTTTGGTGTATTTATACAACCCCAAAACGCTCTAAATCGCTTTTGAGCAATTTTTTGGAGCACTTTTTCGGACCGAAAATTTTTGAAAAAATTCGTGATGGTTAGCACACTAATTCGGGCTTAAACGGGAGAGTGATACTTCAGTTTGGTGTATTTATACAACTCGAAAAACATTTCTGAATCGCTTTTGAGCAATTTTTGGGAGCACTTTTTTTCTGGACCGAAAATTTTGAAAAAATTCGTGATGATTAGCACATCAAATTCGGGCTTAAACGGGAGAGTGATACTTTCGCTTTGGTGTATTTATACAAATCTGAAAAACGTTCCGAATCGCTTTTGAGCAATTTTTTGGAGATTTTTTTCTGACCGAAATTTTGAAAAATTCGTGATGATTAGCACACGAATTCGGGCTTAAACGGGAGAGTGATATTTCGCTTGGTGTATTTATACAACATGATAAACACTCAATCGCTTTTGAGCAATTTTTTGGAGAACTTTTTTCTAGGGACCGAAATTTTTGAAAAATCGTGATGATTAGCACACGAATCTCGGGCTTAAACGGAGAGTGATACTTCGCTTTGGTGTATTTATACAACTCGAAAAACGCTCCCAAATCGCTTTGAGCAATTTTTTGGGAGCACTTTTTTTTTCGGGACCGAAATTTTGAAAAATTCGTGATGATTAGCACACGAATTCGGGCTTAAACGGGAGAGTGATACTTTCGCTTTGGTGTATTTATACAACTCGAAAAACGTCTCGAATCGCTTTTGAGCAATTTTTTGGAGAACTTTTTTTCCCTGACCGAAATTTTGAAAAAATCGTGATGATTAGCACACGAATTCGGGCTTAAACGGAGAGTGATACTTCGCTTTGGTGTATTTATACAACCTCGAAAAACGCTTTCTAATCGCTTTGAGCAATTTTTTGAGAACTTTTTTTCTGACCGAATTTTTGAAAAATTCGTGATGATTAGCACACGAATTCGAGCTTAAACGGGAGAGTGATACTTCGTTTGGTGTATTTATACAACCTGAAAAACGTTTCGAATCGCTTTTGAGCAATTTTTTGAGAACTTTTTTCTGACCGAAATTTTGAAAAAATCGTGATGATTAGCACACGAATTCGAGCTTAAACGGAGAGTGATACTTCGCTTTGGTGTATTTATACAACCCGAAAAACGTTCCCAATCGCTTTGAGCAATTTTTTTGAGAGCATTTTTTTTCGGACCAAAATTTTGAAAAAATTCGTGATGATTAGCACACGAATTCGGGCTTAAACGAGAGAGTGATACTTCGCTTTGGTGTATTTATACAACTCGAAAAACGTTCTCAATCGCTTTTGAGCAATTTTTTGTGAGAACTTTTTTTCCGACCGAAATTTTTGAAAAATCGTGATGGTTAGCACACGAATTCGGGCTTAAACGGGAGAGTGATACTTCGTTTGGTGTATTTATACAACTCGAAAAACGTCTCGAATCGCTTTGAGCAATTTTTTGGAGCACTTTTTTTCTGGACCGAAATTTTGAAAAATCGTGATGATTAGCACACTAATTCGGGCTTAAACGGGAGAGTGATACTTTCGTTTGGTGTATTTATACAACCCTGAAAAACGCTCAATCGCTTTGAGCAATTTTTTGGAGCACTTTTTTTCTGACCGAAAATTTTGAAAAATTCGTGATGATTAGCACACTAATTCGGGCTTAAACGGGAGAGTGATATCTGCTTTGGTGTATTTATACAACCCGAAAAACGCTCTAATCGCTTTGAGCAATTTTTTGAGAACTTTTTTCTGACCAAATTTTGAAAAAATTCGTGATGATTAGCACACTAATTCGGGCTTAAACGGGAGAGTGATACTTTCGTTTGGTGTATTTATACAACCCTGAAAAACGTTCTCAATCGCTTTTGAGCAATTTTTTTGAGCACTTTTTTCTGACCGAAATTTTTGAAAAATTCGTGATGATTAGCACACGAATTCGTGCTTAAACGGAGAGTGATACTTCGCTTAGTGTATTTATACAACATGATAAACATTCCCAATCGCTTTTGAGCAATTTTTTGGAGCACTTTTTTCTGACCGAAATTTTTGAAAAAATTCGTGATGATTAGTACACGAATTCGGCTTAAACGGGAGAGTGATACTTCGCTTTGGTGTATTTATACAACCTGAAAAACGCTCTGAATCGCTTTTGAGCAATTTTTTTGGAGAACTTTTTTTTCTGACCGAAATTTTGAAAAAATTCGTGATGATTAGCACACGAATCTCGGGCTTAAACGGAGAGTGATACTTCGCTTTGGTGTATTTATACAACCCTGAAAAACGTTCGAATCGCTTTTGAGCAATTTTTTGGAGAACTTTTTTTCTGACCGAAATTTTGAAAAATTCGTGATGATTAGCACACGAATTCGAGCTTAAACGGGAGAGTGATACTTCGCTTTGGTGTATTTATACAACCTGAAAAACGTCTCAATCGCTTTGAGCAATTTTTTGAGAACTTTTTTTCTGACCAAATTTTGAAAAAATCGTGATGATTAGCACACGAATTCGAGCTTAAACGGGAGAGTGATACTTCGCTTTGGTGTATTTATACAACATCGAAAAACATTCCCAATCGCTTTTGAGCAATTTTTTGAGAACTTTTTTTCCCGACCAAATTTTGAAAAATTCGTGATGATTAGCACACGTAATTCTGGGCTTAAACTGGGAGAGTGATACTTCGCTTGGTGTATTTATACAACTCGAAAAACGCTCTAATCGCTTTGAGCAATTTTTTGGAGAACTTTTTTTCGGGACCGAAATTTTGAAAAATCGTGATGATTAGCACACGAATCTCGGGCTTAAACGGGAGAGTGATACTTCGCTTGGTGTATTTATACAACCCTGAAAAACGCTCTAATCGCTTTTGAGCAATTTTTTGGGAGCACTTTTTTTTCTGACCTAAATTTTGAAAAAATCGTGATGATTAGCACACGAATTCGCTTAAACGGGAGAGTGATACTTCGCTTTGGTGTATTTATACAACCTGAAAAACGTCTCAATCGCTTTTGAGCAATTTTTTTGGAGCACTTTTTTCTGAATCGAAATTTTGAAAAATTCGTGATGATTAGCACACGAATTCGAGCTTAAACGGGAGAGTGATACTTCGCTTTGGTGTATTTATACAACTCGAAAAACGCTCGAATCGCTTTGAGCAATTTTTTGGAGCACTTTTTTCTGACCGAAATTTTGAAAAAATCGTGATGATTAGCACACTAATTCGGGCTTAAACGGAGAGTGATACTTCGTTTGGTGTATTTATACAACCCTGAAAAACGCTTTCGAATTGCTTTTGAGCAATTTTTTGGAGAACTTTTTTTTCGGACCGAATTTTTGAAAAAATCGTGATGATTAGCACACGAATTCGGGCTTAAACGGAGAGTGATACTTCGTTTGGTGTATTTATACAACCCTGAAAAACGTCTCAATCGCTTTTGAGCAATTTTTTTGAGAACTTTTTTTTTCTGACCGAAAATTTTGAAAAAATTCGTGATGGTTAGCACACGAATTCGAGCTTAAACGGGAGAGTGATACTTCGCTTTGGTGTATTTATACAACATCGAAAAACGTTCTGAATCGCTTTTGAGCAATTTTTTTGGAGAACTTTTTTCTGACCGAAATTTTGAAAAATTCGTGATGATTAGCACACTAATTCGGGCTTAAACGGAGAGTGATACTTCGCTTTGGTGTATTTATACAACCTGAAAAACGTTCAATCGCTTTGAGCAATTTTTTTGAGAACTTTTTTTCGGACCAAATTTTGAAAAAATTCGTGATGATTAGCACACGTAATTCGGGCTTAAACGGGAGAGTGATACTTCGCTTTGGTGTATTTATACAACATGATAAACATTCCAATCGTTTTGAGCAATTTTTTGGAGAACTTTTTTTCCGACCGAAATTTTGAAAAAATCGTGATGGTTAGCACACGAATTCGGGCTTAAACGGGAGAGTGATACTTCGCTTGGTGTATTTATACAACCCGAAAAACGTTCTCAATCGCTTTTGAGCAATTTTTTGGAGAACTTTTTTTCTGACCGAAATTTTGAAAAAATTCGTGATGATTAGCACACTAATTCGGGCTTAAACGGGAGAGTGATACTTCGCTTTGGTGTATTTATACAACCCGAAAAAACGCTCGAATCGCTTTATGAGCAATTTTTTGGAGCACTTTTTTCCTGGACCGAAATTTTGAAAAAATTCGTGATGATTAGCACACGAATTCGGGCTTAAACGGAGAGTGATACTTCGCTTTAGTGTATTTATACAACTCGAAAAACGCTTTCAATCGCTTTGAGCAATTTTTTTTTGAGAGCTTTTTTTTTCTGACCGAAATTTTGAAAAAATCGTGATGGTTAGCACACGAAATTCGGGCTTAAACGGGAGAGTGATACTCGCTTAGTGTATTTATACAACCCTGAAAAACGCTCGAATCGCTATGAGCAATTTTTTGGAGAACTTTTTTTTCTGACCCAAATTTTGTAAAAATCGTGATGATTAGCACACGAAATTCGGGCTTAAACGGAGAGTGATACTTCGTTTGGTGTATTTATACAACTCGAAAAACGCTCGAATCGCTTTGAGCAATTTTTTGGAGAACTTTTTTTTTCGGACCGAAATTTTTGAAAAAATCGTGATGGTTAGCACACGAATTCGGGCTTAAACGGGAGAGTGATACTTCGCTTTAGTGTATTTATACAACCCTGAAAAACGCTCAATCGTTTTGAGCAATTTTTTGGAGAACTTTTTTTCGACCCAAATTTTGTAAAAATCGTGATGATTAGCACACGAATTTCGGGCTTAAACGGAGAGTGATACTTCGTTTGGTGTATTTATACAACTCGAAAACGTCTCAATCGCTTTGAGCAATTTTTTTGGAGAACTTTTTTTCCGAACCGAAATTTTGAAAAATTCGTGATGATTAACACACGAATTCGGGCTTAAACGAGGGAGTGATACTTCGCTTTGGTGTATTTATACAACACGAAAAACGCTTTTCTAATCGTTTTGAGCAATGTTTTTGAGAACTTTTTTTCGGACCGAAATTTTGAAAAAATCGTGATGGTTAGCACACTAATTCGGGCTTAAACGGGAGAGTGATACTTCGCTTTGGTGTATTTATACAACCCTGAAAAACGCTCAATCGCTTTGAGTAATTTTTTGGAGAACTTTTTTCGGACCGAAATTTTGAAAAAATCGTGATGATTAGCACACGAATTCGGGCTTAAACGGGGAGTGATACTTCGCTTTGGTGTATTTATACAACCCGAAAAATGTTCTTAATCGCTTTTGAGCAATTTTTTTGCGAACTTTTTTTCCCAAACCCAAATTTTGAAAAAATCGTGATGGTTAGCACACCAATTCGGGCTTAAACGAGATAGTGATACTTCGCTTTGGTGTATTTATACAAGCTGAAAAACGTTCGAATCGCTTTTGAGCAATGTTTTTGAGAGCTTTTTTCGGACCAAAATTTTGAAAAAATCGTGATGGTTAGCACACTGAATTCGGGCTTAAACGGGAGAGTGATACTTCGCTTTGGTGTATTTATACCACCCGAAAAACGTTCGAATCGTTATGAGCAATCTTTTTGGAGAACTTTTTTTCGACCGAAATTTTGTAAAAAATCGTGATGATTAGCACACGAATTCGGGCCTAAACGGGAGAGTGATTCTTCGCTTTGGTTTATTTATTCAACTCGAAAAACGCTTCGAATCGCTTTGAGCAATTTTTTGGAGAACGTTTTTTTCTGACCGAAATTTTTGAAAAAATCGTGATGGTTAGCACACGAATTCGGGCTTAAACGGGAGAGTGATACTTCGTTTGGTGTATTTATACAACTCGAAAAACATTCGAATCGTTTTGAGCAATTTTTTGGAGAACGTTTTTTCGGACCGAAATTTTGTAAAAAATTGTGATGATTAGCACACGAATTCGGGCTTAAACGGGAGAGTGATACTTCGCTTTGGTGTATTTATACAACCCTGAGAAACGTCTCAATCGCTTTGAGCAATTTTTTTTTGAGAACTGTCTTTCCGGACCAAAATTTTGAAAAAATCGTGATGATTAGCACACGAATTCGGGCTTAAACGGGAGAGTGATACTTCGCTTTGGTGTATTTCTACAACCCTGAAAAACGTTCGCATCGCTTTTGAGCAATTTTTTTGAGAACTTTTTTCCGAACCGAAATTTTTAAAAAATCGTGATGATTAGCACACGAGTTCGGGCTTAAACTGGAGAGTGATACTTCGTTTGGTGTATTTATACAACTCGAAAAACGCTCGAATCGCTTTTGAGCAATTTTTTGGAGAACTTTTTTTCCCGGACCGAAATTTTGAAAAAATCGTGATGATTAGCACACGAATTCGGGCTTAAACGGGGGAGTGATACTTCGCTTTGGTGTATTTATACAACCCGAAAAAATGTTCTTAATCGCTTTTGAGCAATTTTTTTTGCGAACTTTTTTTCCAAACCCAAATTTTGAAAAAATCGTGATGGTTAGCACACCAATTCGGGCTTAAACGAGATAGTGATACTTCGTTTGGTGTATTTATACAAGTCTGAAAAACGTTCGAATCGCTTTTGAGCAATGTTTTTGAGAGCTTTTTTTCTGACCAAAATTTTTGAAAAAATCGTGATGGTTAGCACACTAATTCGGGCTTAAACGGGAGAGTGATACTTCGCTTTGGTGTATTTATACAACACGAAAAACGCTCGAATCGCTTTATGAGCAATCTTTTTGGAGAACTTTTTTTCGACCGAAATTTTGTAAAAATCGTGATGATTAGCACACGAATTCGGGCCTAAACGGGAGAGTGATACTTCGCTTTGGTTTATTTATTCAACCCTGAAAAACGCTCAATCGCTTTGAGCAATTTTTTGGAGAACGTTTTTTTCTGACCGAAATTTTTGAAAAAATCGTGATGGTTAGCACACGAATTCGGGCTTAAACGGGAGAGTGATACTTCGCTTTGGTGTATTTATACAACTCGAAAAACATTCTGAATCGCTTTTGAGCAATTTTTTTGGAGAACGTTTTTTCTGACCGAAATTTTGTAAAAATTGTGATGATTAGCACACGAATTCGGGCTTAAACGGGAGAGTGATACTTCGTTTGGTGTATTTATACAACCCGAGAAACGCTCGAATCGCTTTGAGCAATTTTTTTGAGAACTTTTTTTTTCGGACCAAAATTTTGAAAAATCGTGATGATTAGCACACGAATTCGGGCTTAAACGGGAGAGTGATACTTCGCTTTGGTGTATTTATACAACTCGAAAAAACGCTCGAATCGCTTTTGAGCAATTTTTTGAGAACTTTTTTCCGGACCGAAATTTTTGAAAAAATCGTGATGATTAGCACACGAGTTCGGGCTTAAACGGAGAGTGATACTTCGCTTTGGTGTATTTATACAACTCGAAAAACGCTCCAATCGCTTTTGAGCAATTTTTTGGAGAACTTTTTTTCCCGACCAAAATTTTTGAAATAATCGTGATGATTAGCACATCGAATTCGGGCTTAAACGGGAGAGTGATACTTCGCTTGGTGTATTTATACAACCCTGAAAAACGCTCAATCGCTTTTGAGCAATTTTTTGGAGAACTTTTTTTCCCTGACCAAAATTTTGAAAAAATTCGTGATGGTTAGCACACTAATTCGGGCTTAAACGGGAGAGTGATACTTCGTATGGTGTATTTATACAACCTGAAAAACATTCGAATCGCTTTTGAGCAATTTTTTGGGAGCACTTTTTTTTCTGACCAAAATTTTGAAAAATTCGTGATGATTAGCACATCGAATTCGGTGCTTAAATGGGAGAGTGATACTTCGCTTGGTGTATTTATACAACCTAAAAAACGCTCGAATCGCTTTGAGCAATTTTTTGGAGCACTTTTTTTTCGGGACCGAATTTTGAAAAAATTCGTGATGATTAGCATACGAATTCGGGCTTAAACGGGAGCGTGATACTTCGCTTTGGTGTATTTATACAACCTAAAAAACGCTCTAAATCGTTTGAGCAATTTTTTTGGAGCACTTTTTTTCTGGACCGAAATTTTGAAAAAATTCGTGATGATTAGCACACGAATTCGGGCTTAAACGGGAGAGTGATACTTTGCTTTGGTGTATTTATACAACCCGAAAAACGCTCAATCGCTTTTGAGCAATTTTTTGTAGCACTTTTTTTTTCGGACCGAAATTTTTGAAAAATCGTGATGATTAGCACACTAATTCGGGCTTAAACGGGAGAGTGATACTTCGCTTGTGTATTTATACAACCTAAAAACGTTCGAATCGCTTTGAGCAATTTTTTTTTGAGAATTTTTTTCCTGACCGAAATTTTGAAAAAATCGTGATGATTAGCACACGTAATTCGGGCTTAAACGGGAGAGTGATACTCGCTTTGGTGTATTTATACAACCCTGAAAAACGCTCCGAATCGCTTTTGAGCAATTTTTTGGAGAACTTTTTTCCTGACCGAAATTTTGAAATAATCGTGATGATTAGCACACGAATTCGGGCTTAAACGGGAGAGTGATACTTCGCTTTGGTGTATTTATACAACTCGAAAAACGCTCTAAATCGCTTTGAGCAATTTTTTTGTAGAGCACTTTTTTCCGACCGAAAATTTTGAAAAAATCGTGATGGTTAGCACACGAATTCGGGCTTAAACGGGAGAGTGATACTTCGTTTGGTGTATTTATACAACCCTGAAAAACATTTTCGAATCGCTTTTGAGCAATTTTTTGGAGAACGTTTTTTCTGACCGAAATTTTGTAAAAAATCATGATGATTAGCACACGAATTCGGGCTTAAACGGGAGAGTGATACTTCGCTTGGTGTATTTATACAACTCGAAAAATGTCTCAATCGCTTTTGAGCAATTTTTTTGAGATTTGTTTTCTGACCGAAATTTTGAAAAAATCGTGATGATTAGCACACGAATTCGGGCTTAAACGGGAGAGTGATACTTCGCTTGGTGTATTTATACAACATGATAAACATTCTCAATTGCTTTTGAGCAATTTTTTGGGAGAACTTTTTTCCCGAACCGAAATTTTTGAAAAAATCGTGATGGTTAGCACACGAATTCGGGCTTAAACGGAGAGTGATACTTCGCTTGGTGTATTTATACAACCCTGAAAAACGCTCCAATCGCTTTTGAGCAATTTTTTTGGAGAACTTTTTTCTGGACCGAAATTTTGAAAAATCGTGATGATTAGCACACGAATCTCGGGCTTAAACGGGAGAGTGATACTTCGCTTGGTGTATTTATACAACTCGAAAAACGTCTCAATCGCTTTTGAGCAATTTTTTTGGAGAACTTTTTTCTGACCGAAATTTTGAAAAATCGTGATGATTAGCACACTAATCTCGGCTTAAACGGGAGAGTGATACTTCGCTTGGTGTATTTATACAACCCTGAAAAACGCTTTCTAATCGCTTTTGAGCAATTTTTTGAGAACTTTTTTCTGACCGAAATTTTGAAAAATCGTGATGATTAGCACACTAATTCGGGCTTAAACGGAGAGTGATACTTCGCTTGGTGTATTTATACAACCTGAAAAATGTCTCGAATCGCTTTGAGCAATTTTTTGGAGAACTTTTTTCCCTGACCGAAATTTTGAAAAAATCGTGATGATTAGCACACTAATTCGGGCTTAAACGGGAGAGTGATACTTCGCTTTGGTGTATTTATACAACCCGAAAAACGCTCAATCGCTTTTGAGCAATTTTTTTGGAGAACTTTTTTTCGGACCGAAAATTTTGAAAAAATCGTGATGGTTAGCACACGAATTCGGGCTTAAACGAGAGAGTGATACTTCGCTTGGTGTATTTATACAACCCGAAAAACGCTCTAAATCGCTTTTGAGCAATTTTTTGTGAGAACTTTTTTTCCTGACCGAAATTTTTGAAAAATCGTGATGGTTAGCACACTAATTCGGGCTTAAACGGGAGAGTGATACTTCGCTTTGGTGTATTTATACAACCCGAAAAACGCTCGAATCGCTTTTGAGCAATTTTTTGGAGAACTTTTTTTCTGACCGAAATTTTGAAATAATCGTGATGATTAGCACACGAATTCGGGCTTAAACGGGAGAGTGATACTCGCTTTGGTGTATTTATACAACCCTGAAAAACGTCTCAATCGCTTTTGAGCAATTTTTTTGAGAACTTTTTTTCCCGGACCGAAAATTTTGAAAAAATCGTGATGGTTAGCACACGTAATTCGGGCTTAAACGGGAGAGTGATACTTCGCTTGGTGTATTTATACAACCTGAAAAACGTTCTCAATCGCTTTTGAGCAATTTTTTGAGAACTTTTTTTCCTGACCGAAATTTTTGAAAAAATCGTGATGATTAGCACACGAATTCGGGCTTAAACGGGAGAGTGATACTGCTTGGTGTATTTATACAACCCTGAAAAACGCTCTTAATCGCTTTGAGCAATTTTTTGAGAACTTTTTTCTGACCAAATTTTGAAAAATCGTGATGATTAGCACACTAATTCGGGCTTAAACGGGAGAGTGATACTTCGCTTGGTGTATTTATACAACCCTGAAAAACGTCTCAATCGCTTTTGAGCAATTTTTTTGGAGAACTTTTTTTTTCGGACCGAAATTTTGAAAAAATCGTGATGATTAGCACACGAATTCGGGCTTAAACGGGAGAGTGATACTCGCTTGGTGTATTTATACAACTCGAAAAACGTTCGAATCGCTTTTGAGCAATTTTTTTGGAGAACTTTTTTCCCTGACCGAAATTTTTGAAATAATCGTGATGATTAGCACACGAATTCTGGGCTTAAACGGAGAGTGATACTTCGCTTTGGTGTATTTATACAACCCTGAAAAACGCTCGAATCGCTTTTGAGCAATTTTTTGGAGAACGTTTTTTTTTCTGACCGAAATTTTGTAAAAATTCGTGATGATTAGCACACTAATTCGGGCTTAAACGGGAGAGTGATACTTCGCTTGGTGTATTTATACAACTTGAAAAATGTTCAATCGCTTTGAGCAATTTTTTTGAGAACTGTTTTCCTGACCAAATTTTGAAAAAATCGTGATGATTAGCACACTAATTCTGGGCTTAAACGGGAGAGTGATACTTCATTTGGTGTATTTATACAACCTCGAAAAACGCTCAATCGCTTTTGAGCAATTTTTTTTTGAGAACTTTTTTTCCTGACCGAAATTTTGAAAAAATCGTGATGATTAGCACACTAATTCGGGCTTAAATCGGGAGAGTGATACTTCGCTTTGGTGTATTTATACAACCTGAAAAACGCTCAATCGCTTTGAGCAATTTTTTGGAGAAATTTTTTTTCGAACCGAAATTTTGAAAAAATCGTGATGATTAGCACACTAATCTCGGGCTTAAACGGGGAGTGTGATACTTCGCTTTGGTGTATTTATACAACCCGAAAAACGCTCTAATCGCTTTGAGCAATTTTTTTTGAGAACTTTTTTTTCTGACCGAAATTTTGAAAAAATCGATGATTAGCACACGATTCAGCTTAAACGAGAGTGATACTTTGCTTGGTGTATTTATACAACCCGAAAAACGCTCAATCGCTTTTGAGCAATTTTTTTTTGAGAACTTTTTTTCCGCATCGAAATTTTTGAAAAAATCGTGATGATTAGCACACGAATTCGAGCTTAAACGGGATAGTGATACTTCGCTTGGTTTATTTATACAACTCGAAAAACGCTCAATCGCTTTGAGCAATTTTTTTGAGAACTTTTTTTCTGACCGAAATTTTGAAAAAATCGTGATGGTTAGCACACGAATTCGTGCTTTAAACGGAGAGTGATACTTCGCTTGGTGTATTTATACAACCCGAAAAACGCTCCAATTGCTTTTGAGCAATTTTTTGGAGAACTTTTTTCCGGACCGAAATTTTGAAATAATCGTGATGATTAGCACACGAATTCGGGCTTAAACGGGAGAGTGATACTTCGCTTGGTGTATTTATACAACCCGAAAAACGCTCAATCGCTTTGAGGAATTTTTTGTAGAACTTTTTTTCCCTGACTAAAATTTTGAAAAAATCGTGATGGCTAGCACACGAATTCGAGCTTAAACGGGAGAGTGATGCTTCGTATGGTATATTTATACAACTCGAAAAACATTCCCAATCGCTTTTGAGCAATTTTTTGGAGAAACATTTTTTTCAGACCGAAATTTTGTAAAAATCGTGATGATTAGCACACAAATTCGGGCTTAAACGGGAGAGTGATACTTCGCTTGGTGTATTTATACAACCTTAAAAATGTCTCAATCGCTTTTGAGCAATTTTTTTTGAGAATTGTTTTCCTGACCGAAATTTTGAAAAAATCGTGATGATTAGCACACGAATTCGGGCTTAAACGGGAGAGTGATACTTCGCTTGGTGTATTTTATACAACATGATAAACATTCTCAATCGCTTTTGAGCAATTTTTTTGGAGAACTTTTTTTCCGAACCGAAATTTTGAAAAAATCGTGATGGTTAGCACACGAATCTCGGGCTTAAACGGGAGAGTGATACTTCGCTTGGTGTATTTATACAACCTCGAAAAACGCTCAATCGCTTTATGAGCAATTTTTTGGAGAACTTTTTTTCCGGACCGAAATTTTGAAAAAATCGTGATGATTAGCACACTAATCTCGGGCTTAAACGGGAGAGTGATACTTCGCTTGGTGTATTTATACAACCCGAAAAACGCTTTCAATCGCTTTGAGCAATTTTTTGAGAACTTTTTTTCCTGACCGAAATTTTGAAAAAATCGTGATGATTAGCACACTAATTCTGGGCTTAAACGGGAGAGTGATACTTCGCTTGGTGTATTTATACAACCCTGAAAAACGTCTCAATCAGCTTTTGAGCAATTTTTTTTGGAGAACTTTTTTCCTGACTCGAAATTTTTGAAATAATCGTGATGATTAGCACACGAATTCGGGCTTAAACGGGAGAGTGATACTTCGCTTGGTGTATTTATACAACCCGAAAAACGCTCTAATCGCTTTTGAGCAATTTTTTTAGAGAACGTTTTTTCCTGACCGAAATTTTGTAAAAAATTGTGATGATTTAGCACACTAATTCGGGCTTAAACGGAGAGTGATACTTCGCTTTGGTGTATTTATACAACTTGAAAAATGTTCGAATCGCTTTGAGCAATTTTTTTTGAGAACTGTCTTTCCTGACCAAATTTTGAAAAAATCGTGATGATTAGCACACGAATTCGGGCTTAAACGGGAGAGTGATACTTCATTTGGTGTATTTCTACAACCTCAAAAACGCTCAATCGCTTTTGAGCAATTTTTTTTTGAGAACTTTTTTTCCCTGACCGAAATTTTGAAAAATCGTGATGATTAGCACACGAATTCGGGCTTAAACCGGGAGAGTGATACTTCGCTTTGGTGTATTTGTACAACTCGAAAAACGCTCAATCGCTTTGAGCAATTTTTTGGAGAAATTTTTTTCCGAACCGAAATTTTGGAAAAAATCGTGATGATTAGCACACTAATTCGAGCTTAAACGGGAGTGTGATACTTTCGCTTTGGTGTATTTATACAACCCGAAAAACGCTCTAATCGCTTTTGAGCAATTTTTTTGAGAACTTTTTTTCCTGACCTAAATTTTGAAAAAAATCGATGAAGCAGATTAGCTAAAACGGGAGTGATACTGCTTTGGTGTATTTATACAACTCGAAAAACGCTCTGAATCGCTTTGAGCAATTTTTTTGAGAACTTTTTTCCGCATCGAAATTTTGAAAAAATCGTGATGATTAGCACACTAATTCGGGCTTAAACGTGATAGTGATTCTTCGCTTGGTTTATTTATCCAACTCGAAAAACGCTCGAATCGCTTTGAGCAATTTTTTTTCGAGAACTTTTTTTCTGACCGAAATTTTGAAAAAATCGTGATGGTTAGCACACTAATTCAGTGCTTAAACGGAGAGTGATACTTCGCTTGGTGTATTTATACAACCCGAAAAACGCTCCAATTGCTTTTGAGCAATTTTTTGGAGAACTTTTTTCTGGACCGAAATTTTGAAATAATCGTGATGATTAGCACACGAATTCGGGCTTAAACGGAGAGTGATACTTCGCTTGGTGTATTTATACAACCCGAAAAACGCTCGAATCGCTTTTGAGGAATTTTTTGTAGAACTTTTTTCCCTGACCAAAATTTTGAAAAAATCGTGATGGCTAGCACACGAATTCGAGCTTAAACGGGAGAGTGATGCTTCGTATGGTATATTTATACAACCCGAAAAACATTCTCAATCGCTTTTGAGCAATTTTTTGGAAAACATTTTTTTCAGACCGAAATTTTGTAAAAATCGTGATGATTAGCACAAATTCGGGCTTAAACGGGAGAGTGATACTTCGCTTGGTGTATTTATACAACCTCGAAAAATGTTCTCAATCGCTTTGAGCAATTTTTTTGAGAATTGTTTTCCTGACCGAAATTTTGAAAAATCGTGATGATTAGCACACTAATTCGGGCTTAAACGGGAGAGTGATACTTCGCTTGGTGTTTTTATACAACATGATAAACATTCTCAATTGTTTTGGGCAATTTTTTGGAGAACTTTTTTCCGAACCGAAATTTTGAAAAAATCGTGATGGTAAGCACACGAATCTCGGGCTTAAACGGGAGAGTGATACTTCGCTTTGGTGTATTTATACAACCTCGAAAAACGCTCAATCGCTATGAGCAATTTTTTGGAGAACTTTTTTTCCTGACCGAAATTTTGTAAAAAATCGTGATGATTAGCACACGAATCTCGGGCTTAAACGGGAGAGTGATACTCGCTTGGTGTATTTATACAACCCTGAAAAACGCTCAATCGCTTTATGAGCAATTTTTTGAGCAACTTTTTTTCCTGACCGAAATTTTGAAAAAATCGTGATGGTTAGCACACGAATTCGGGCTTAAACGGGAGAGTGATACTTCGCTTAGTGTATTTATACAACTCGAAAAACGCTCAATCGCTTTGAACAATTTTTTTGAGAGCTTTTTTTTTCTGGACCGAAATTTTGAAGAAATCGTGATGGTTAGCACACAAATTCGGGCTTAAACGGGAGAGTGATACTTCGCTTAGTGTATTTATACAACCCGAAAAACGCTCCAATCGCTTTATGAGCAATTTTTTGGAGAACTTTTTTCTGACCCAAATTTTGTAAAAATCGTGATGATTAGCACACTAAATTGGGCTTAAACGGGAGAGTGATACTTCATTTGGTTTATTTATCCAACTCGAAAACCGCTTCAATCGCTTTGAGCAATTTTTTTGAGAACTTTTTTTCCTGACCAAATTTTGAAAAAATCGTGATGGTTAGCACACGAATTCGAGCTTAAACGGGAGAGTGATACTTCGCTTAGTGTATTTATACAACCCGAAAAACGCTCAATCGCTTTATGAGCAATTTTTTGGAGAACTTTTTTTCGGACCCAAATTTTGTAAAAATCGTGATGATTAGCACACGAATTTCGGGGCTTAAACGGGAGAGTGATTCTTCATTTGGTTTATTTATCCAACCCGAAAAACCGCTCAATCGCTTTGAGCAATTTTTTGGAGAACTTTTTTTCCGAACCGAAATTTTGAAAAAATCGTGATGATTAACACACGAATTCGGGCTTAAACGAGAGAGTGATACTTCGCTTGGTGTATTTATAGAACCCGAAAAACGCTTTCTAATCGCTTTTGAGCAATGTTTTTGAGAACTTTTTTTCTGACCGAAATTTTGAAAAATCGTGATGGTTAGCACACTAATTCGGGCTTAAACGGGAGAGTGATACTTCGCTTTGGTGTATTTATACAACCCGAAAAACGCTCAATCGCTTTGAGCAATTTTTTCGGAGAACTTTTTTTCCCTGACCGAAATTTTGAAAAAATCGTGATGATTAGCACACTAATTCGGGCTTAAACGGGAGAGTGATACTTCGCTTGGTGTATTTATACAACCCGAAAAAATGTTCTTAATCGCTTTTGAGCAATTTTTTTTTGAGAACTTTTTTTCCAAACCCAAATTTTGAAAAAATCGTGATGGTTAGCACACCAATTCGGGCTTAAACGAGATAGTGATACTTCGCTTGGTGTATTTATACAACTCGAAAAACGCTCAATCGCTTTTGAGCAATGTTTTTGAGAGCTTTTTTTTCTGACCAAAATTTTGAAAAAATCGTGATGGTTAGCACACGAATTCGGGCTTAAACGGGAGAGTGATACTTCGCTTTGGTGTATTTATACAACTCGAAAAACGTTCCCAATCGCTTTATGAGCAATCTTTTTGGAGAACTTTTTTTCGACCGAAATTTTGTAAAAATCGTGATGATTAGCACACGAATTCGGGCCTAAACGGGAGAGTGATTCTTCGCTTTGGTTTATTTATTCAACCCGAAAAACGCTCAATCGCTTTGAGCAATTTTTTGAGAACGTTTTTTCGGACCGAAATTTTTAAAAAATCGTGATGGTTAGCACACGAATTCGGGCTTAAACGGGAGAGTGATACTTCGCTTGGTGTATTTATACAACCCTGAAAAACATTCTAATCGCTTTTGAGCAATTTTTTGGAGAACGTTTTTTCCTGACCGAAATTTTGTAAAAATTGTGATGATTAGCACACGAATTCGGGCTTAAACGGGAGAGTGATACTTCGCTTTGGTGTATTTATACAACCCGAGAAAACGCTCAATCGCTTTGAGCAATTTTTTTTGAGAACTTTTTTCTGACCAAAATTTTGAAAAAATCGTGATGATTAGCACACTAATTCGGGCTTAAACGGGAGAGTGATACTTCGCTTTGGTGTATTTATACAACCCGAAAAACGTTCTCAATCGCTTTTGAGCAATTTTTTGAGAACTTTTTTTCCGAACCGAAATTTTTGAAAAAATCGTGATGATTAGCACACGAATTCGGGCTTAAACTGGAGAGTGATACTTCGCTTTGGTGTATTTATACAACCTGAAAAACGCTCCAATCGCTTTTGAGCAATTTTTTGGAGAACTTTTTTTCCCGGACCGAAATTTTGAAAAAATCGTGATGATTAGCACACGAATTCGGGCTTAAACGGGGAGTGATACTTCGCTTTGGTGTATTTATACAACTCGAAAAAATGTTCTTAATCGCTTTTGAGCAATTTTTTTGCGAACTTTTTTCCAAACCCAAATTTTGAAAAAATCGTGATGGTTAGCACACCAATTCGGGCTTAAACGAGATAGTGATACTTCGCTTTGGTGTATTTATACAACTCGAAAAACGTCTCGAATCGCTTTTGAGCAATGTTTTTGAGAGCTTTTTTTCTGACCAAAATTTTGAAAAAATCGTGATGGTTAGCACACTAATCTCGGGCTTAAACGGGAGAGTGATACTTCGCTTTGGTGTATTTATACCACCCGAAAAACGCTCGAATCGCTTTATGAGCAATCTTTTTGGAGAACTTTTTTTCGACCGAAATTTTGTAAAAAATCGTGATGATTAGCACACGAATTCGGGCCTAAACGGGAGAGTGATACTTCGCTTGGTGTATTTATTCAACCCTGAAAAACGCTCAATCGCTTTGAGCAATTTTTTGGAGAACGTTTTTTTTTCTGACCGAAATTTTGAAAAAATCGTGATGGTTAGCACACGAATTCGGGCTTAAACGGGAGAGTGATACTTCGCTTGGTGTATTTATACAACCCTGAAAAACATTCTCAATCGCTTTTGAGCAATTTTTTGGAGAACGTTTTTTTCTGACCGAAATTTTGTAAAAATTGTGATGATTAGCACACGAATTCGGGCTTAAACGGGAGAGTGATACTTCGCTTGGTGTATTTATACAACCCGAGAAACGCTCAATCGCTTTGAGCAATTTTTTGAGAACTGTTTTCCGGACCAAAATTTTGAAAAAATCGTGATGATTAGCACACGAATTCGGGCTTAAACGGGAGAGTGATACTTCGCTTTGGTGTATTTATACAACTCGAAAAACGCTCAATCGCTTTTGAGCAATTTTTTTGAGAACTTTTTTTCCGAACCGAAATTTTTGAAAAAATCGTGATGATTAGCACACGAATTCGGGCTTAAACGGGAGAGTGATACTTCGCTTGGTGTATTTATACAACTCGAAAAACGTTCGAATCGCTTTGAGCAATTTTTTGGAGAACTTTTTTCCCTGACCGAAATTTTGAAATAATCGTGATGATTAGCACACGAATTCGGGCTTAAACGGGAGAGTGATACTTCGCTCGGTGTATTTATACAACCCTGAAAAACGCTCGAATCGCTTTTGAGGAATTTTTTGTAGAACTTTTTTTCCTGACCAAAATTTTGAAAAAATCGTAATGGCTAGCACACGAATTCGAGCTTAAACGGGAGAGTGATACTTCGTATGGTGTATTTATACAATCCGAAAAACATTCAATCGCTTTTGAGCAATTTTTTTGGGAGCACTTTTTTTTCGGACCGAAATTTTTGAAAAAATTCGTGATGATTAGCACTCGAATTCGGTGTTAAACGGGAGAGTGATACTTCGCTTGGTGTATTTATACAACCTAAAAAACGTCTCGAATCGCTTTTGAGCAATTTTTTGGAGCACTTTTTTTTGGGACCGAAATTTTTGAAAAATTCGTGATGATTAGCATACGAATTCGGTGTTAAACGGGAGCGTGATACTTCGCTTTGGTGTATTTATACAACCTAAAAAACGCTCTAAATCATTTTGAGCAATTTTTTTGGAGCACATTTTTTCGGACCGAAATTTTGAAAAAATTCGTGATGATTAGCACACGAATTCGGGCTTAAACGGGAGAGTGATACTTTGTTTGGTGTATTTATACAACCTCGAAAAACGCTCAATCGCTTTTGAGCAATTTTTTGTAGAACGTTTTTCTGGACCGAAATTTTGTAAAAATCGTGATGATTAGCACGCAATTCGGGCTTAAACGGGAGAGTGATACTTTCGCTTTGGCGTATTTATACAACCTAAAAAATGTTCCAATCGCTTTGAGCAATTTTTTTTGGAGAATTGTTTTCTGACCGAAATTTTGAAAAAATCGTGATGATTAGCACATCTAATTCGGTCTTAAACGGAGAGTGATACTTTCGCTTTGGTGTATTTATACAACCCGAAAAACGCTCCGAATCGCTTTTGAGCAATTTTTTGGAGAACTTTTTTTCCTGACCGAATTTTGAAATAATCGTGATGATTAGCACACGAATTCGGGCTTAAACGGAGAGTGATACTTCGCTTTGGTGTATTTATACAACCCGAAAAACGCTCTAAATCGCTTTGAGCAATTTTTTTGTAGAACGTTTTTCCTGACCAAAATTTTGAAAAAATCGTGATGGTTAGCACACGAATTCGGGCTTAAACGGGAGAGTGATACTCGCTATGGTGTATTTATACAACCCTGAAAAACATTTCTGAATCGCTTTTGAGCAATTTTTTTGGAGAACGTTTTTTCTGACCGAAATTTTGAAAAATCGTGATGATTAGCACACTAATTCGGGCTTAAACGGGAGGGTGATACTTCGCTTTGGTGTATTTATACAACCTGAAAAATGTCTCAATCGCTTTTGAGCAATTTTTTTGAGATTTGTTTTCCCGACCGAAATTTTGAAAAAATCGTGATGATTAGCACACTAATTCGGGATTTAAACGGGAGAGTGATAGTTCGCTTTGGTGTATTTATACAACATGATAAACATTCCCAATTGTTTTGAGCAATTTTTTGGAGAACTTTTTTTCCGAACCGAAATTTTGAAAAAATCGTGATGGTTAGCACACGAAATTCGGGCTTAAACGGGAGAGTGATACTTCGCTTGGTGTATTTATACAACCCGAAAAACGCTCAATCGATTTGAGCAATTTTTTTGGAGAACTTTTTTTCGGACCGAAATTTTGTAAAAATCGTGATGATTAGCACACGAATTCGGGCTTAAACGGGAGAGTGATACTTCGCTTGGTGTATTTATCCAACCCTGAAAAACGCTCGAATCGCTTTGAGCAATTTTTTGGAGAACTTTTTTTCCTGACCGAAATTTTGAAAAAATCGTGATGATTAGCACACGAATTCGGGCTTAAACGGGAGAGTGATACTTCGCTTGGTGTATTTATACAACCCGAAAAACGCTTTCAATCGCTTTTGAGCAATTTTTTTGAGAACTTTTTTTCCTGACCGAAATTTTGAAAAAATCGTGATGGTTAGCACACGAATTCGGGCTTAAACGGAGAGTGATACTTCGCTTTGGTGTATTTATACAACTCGAAAAACGTTCGAATCGCTTTGAGCAATTTTTTTGGAGAACTTTTTTTCCCTGACCGAAATTTTGAAAAAATCGTGATGATTAGCACACTAATTCGGGCTTAAACGGAGAGTGATACTTCGCTTGGTGTATTTGTACAACCTGAAAAACGCTCAATCGCTTTGAGCAATTTTTTTGAGAGCTTTTTTTCTGACCAAAATTTTGAAAAAATCGTGATGGTTAGCACACGAATTCGGGCTTAAACGAGAGAGTGATACTTCGTTTGGTGTATTTATACAACCCGAAAAACGCTCTTAATCGCTTTGAGCAATTTTTTGTGTGAACTTTTTTTCCGGACCGAAATTTTTGAAAAAATCGTGATGGTTAGCACACGAATTCGGGCTTAAACGAGAGAGTGATACTTCGCTTGGTGTATTTATACAACCCTGAAAAACGCTCGAATCGCTTTTGAGCAATTTTTTGGAGAACTTTTTTTCCGGACCGAAATTTTGAAATAATCGTGATGATTAGCACACGAATTCGGGCTTAAACGGGAGAGTGATACTTCGCTTGGTGTATTTATACAACCCGAAAAAACGCTCGAATCGCTTTTGAGGAATTTTTTGTAGAACTTTTTTTCCCGGACCAAAATTTTGAAAAAATCGTAATGGCTAGCACACGAATTCGAGCTTAAACGGGAGAGTGATACTTCGTATGGTGTATTTATACAACTCGAAAAACATTCCAATCGTTTTGAGCAATTTTTTTGGGAGCACTTTTTTTCTGACCGAAATTTTGAAAAATTCGTGATGATTAGCACTCGAATTCGGTGTTAAATGGGAGAGTGATACTTCGTTTGGTGTATTTATACAACCTAAAAAACGCTCAATCGCTTTTGAGCAATTTTTTGGAGCACTTTTTTTTTGGGGACCGAAATTTTGAAAAATTCGTGATGATTAGCATACGAATTCGGTGTTAAACGGGAGCGTGATACTTCGTTTGGTGTATTTATACAACCTAAAAAACGTTCTAAATCATTTTGAGCAATTTTTTGGAGCACATTTTTTCGGACCGAAATTTTGAAAAATTCGTGATGATTAGCACACGAATTCGGGCTTAAACGGGAGAGTGATACTTCGTTTGGTGTATTTATACAACCTGGAAAACGTTCCGAATCGTTTTGAGCAATTTTTTGGAGAACTTTTTTCCGGACCGAAATTTTGAAATAATCGTGATGAATTAGCACACGAATTCGGGCTTAAACGGGAGAGTGATACTTCGTTTGGTGTATTTATACAACCTGAAAAACGTTCTGAATCGTTTTGAGGAATTTTTTGTAGAACTTTTTTCCGGACCAAAATTTTGAAAAAATCGTGATGGCTAGCACACGAATTCGGGCTTAAACGGGAGAGTGATACTTGTATGGTGTATTTATACAACCTAAAAAACATTCTGAATCGTTTTGAGCAACGTTTTGGAGAACGTTTTTCTGGACCGAAATTTTGTAAAAATCGTGATGATTAGCACGAATTCGGGCTTAAACGAGAGAGTGATACTTCGTTTGGTGTAATTATACAACCTGAAAAAGGTTCTGAATCGGTTTGAGCAATTTTTTTGAGAATTGTTTTCCGGACCGAAATTTTGAAAAAATCGTGATGATTGCCACACGAATTCGGGCTTAAACGGGAGAGTGATACTTCGTTTGGTGTATTTATACAACCTGGAAAACGTTCCGAATCGTTTTGAGCAATTTTTTGGAGAACTTTTTTCCGGACCGAAATTTTGAAATAATCGTGATGATTAGCACACGAATTCGGGCTTAAACGGGAGAGTGATACTTCGTTTGGTGTATTTATACAACCTGAAAAACGTTCTGAATCGTTTTGAGGAATTTTTTGTAGAACTTTTTTCCGGACCAAAATTTTGAAAAAATCGTGATGGCTAGCACACGAATTCGGGCTTAAACGGGAGAGTGATACTTCGTATGATGTATTTATACAACCTGAAAAACATTCTGGATCCTTTTGGGCAATTTTTTGGAGAACGTTTTTCTGGATCGAAATTTTGTAAAAATCGTGATGATTAGCACGAATTCGGGCTTAAACGGGAGGGTGATACTTCATTTGGTGTATTTATACAACCTGAAAAATGTTCTGAATCGGCTTGAGCAATTTTTTTGAGAATTGTTTTCCGGACCGAAATTTTGAAAAAATCGTGATGATTAGCACACGAATTCGAGCTTAAACGGGAGAGTGATACTTCGTTTGGTGTATTTATACAAGCTAAAAAACGTTCTGAATCGCTTTGAGCAATTTTTTTGTGAGCTTTTTTTCGGACCGAAATTTTGAAAAAATTGTGATGGTTAGCACACGAATTCGGGCTTAAACGGGAGAGTGATACTTCGTTTGGTGTATTTATACAACCTGAAAAACGTTCTGAATCGTTATGAGCAATTTTTTGGAGAACTTTTTTCGGACCAAAATTTTGTAAAAATCGTGATGATTAGCACACAATTCGGGCTTAAACGGGAGAGTGATTCTTCGTTTGGTTTATTTATCCAACCTGAATAACGTTCTGAATCGCTTTTAGCAATTTTTTGGATAACTTTTTTCCGGACCAAAATTTTTGAAAAATCGTGATGGTTAGCACACGAATTCGGGCTTAAACGGGAGAGTGATACTTCGTTTGGTGTATTTATACAACCTCAAAAACATTCTGAATCGTTTTGAGCAATTTTTTGGAGAACGTTTTTCCGGACCAAAATTTTGTAAAAATTGCGATGATTAGCACACGAATTCGGGCTTAAATGGGAGAGTGATACTTCGTTTGGTGTATTTATACAACCTGAAAAACGTTCTGAATCGCTTTGAGCAATTTTTTTGAGAACTGTCTTCCGGACCGAAATTTTGAAAAAATCGTGATGATTAGCACACGAATTCGGGCTTAAACGGGAGAGTGATACTTCGTTTGGTGCATTTCTACAACCTGAAAAACGTTCTGAATCGTTTTGAGAAATTTTTTTGAGAACTTTTTTCCGGACCGAAATTTTTAAAAAATCGTCATGATTAGCACACGAATTCGGGCTTAAACTGGAGAGTGATACTTCGTTTGGTGTATTTATACAACCTGGAAAACGTTCCGAATCGTTTTGAGCAATTTTTTGGAGAACTTTTTTCCGGACCGAAATTTTGAAATAATCGTGATTACTAGCACACGAATTCGGGCTTAAACGGGAAAGTGATACTTCGTTTGGTGTATTTATACAACCTGAAAAACGTTCTGAATCGTTTTGAGGAATTTTTTGCAGAACTTTTTTCCGGACCAAAATTCTGAAAAAATTGTGATGGCTAGCGTACGAATTCGGGCTTAAACGGGAGAGTGATACTTCGTATGGTGTATTTATACAACCTAAATAACATTCTGAATCGTTTTGAGCAATTTTTTGGAGAACGTTTTTCTGGACCGAAATTTTGTAAAAATCGTGATGATTAGCACGAATTCAGGCTTAAACGGGAGAGTGATACTTCGTTTGGCGTATTCATACAACCTGAAAAATGTTCTGAATCGGTTTGAGCAATTTTTTTGAGAATTGTTTTCCGGACCGAAATTTTGAAAAAATCGTGATGATTAGCACACGAATTCGGGCTTAAACGGGAGAGTGATACTTCGTTTGGTGTAATTATACAACCTGGAAAACGTTCCGAATCGTTTTGAGCAATTTTTTGGAGAACTTTTTTCCGGACCGAAATTTTGAAATAATCGTGATGATTAGCACACGAATTCGGGCTTAAACGGGAGAGTGATACTTCGTTTGGTGTATTTATTCAACCTGAAAAACGTTCTGAATCGTTTTGAGGAATTTTTTGTAGAACTTTTTTCCGGACCAAAATTTTGAAAAAATCGTGATGGCTAGCACACGAATTCGGGCTTAAACGGGAGAGTGATACTTCGTATGGTGTATTTATACAACCTGAAAAACATTCTGAATCCTTTTGAGCAATTTTTTGGAGAACGTTTTTCTGGACCGAAATTTTGTAAAAATCGTGATGATTAGCACGAATTCGGGCTTAAACGGGAGTGTGATACTTCGTTTGGTGTATTTATACAACCTGAAAAATGTTCTGAATCGGCTTGAGCAATTTTTTTGAGAATTGTTTTCCGGACCGAAATTTTGAAAAAATCGTGATGATTAGCACACGAATTCGGGCTTAAACGGGAGAGTGATACTTCGTTTGGGGTATTTTCTACAACCTGAAAAACGTTCTGAACCGTTTTGAGCAATTTTTTTCAGAACTTTTTTCCGGACCGAAATTTTTAAAAAATCGTGATGATTAGCACACGAATTCGGGCTTAAACTGGAGAGTGATACTTCGTTTGGTGTATTTATACAACTGGGAAAACGTTCCGAATCGTTTTGAGCAATTTTTTGGAGACCTTTTTTCCGGACCGAAATTTTGAAATAATCGTGATGATTAGCACACGAATTCGGGCTTAAACGGGAGAGTGATACTTCGTTTGGTGTATTTATACAACCTGAAAAACATTCTGAATCGTTTTGAGCAATTTTTTGGAGAACGTTTTTCCGGACCGAAATTTTGAAAAAATTGTGATGATTAGCACACGAATTCGGGCTTAAATGGGAGAGTGATACTTCGTTTGGTGTATTTATACAACCTGAAAAACGTTCTGAATCGCTTTGGGCAATTTTTTTGAGAACTGTCTTTCGGACCGAAATTCTGAAAAAATCGTGTTGATTAGCACACGAATTAGGGCTTAAACGGGAGAGTGATACTTCGTTTGGTGTATTTCTACAACCTGAAAAACGTTCGGAATCGTTTTGAGATATTTTTTTGAGAACTTTTTTTCGGACCGAAATTTTTAAAAAATCGTGATGATTAGCACACGAATTCGGGCTTAAACTGGAGAGTGATACTTCGTTTGGTGTATTTATACAACCTGGAAAACATTCCGAATCGTTTTGAGCAATTTTTTGGAGAACTTTTTTCCGGACCGAAATTTTGAAAAAATCGTGATAATTAGCACACGAATTCGGGCTTAAACGGGAGAGTGATACTTCGTTTGGTGTATTTCTACAACCTGCAAAACGTTCTGAATCGTTTTGAGCAATTTTTTTGAGAACTTTTTTCCAGACCGAAATTTTTAAAAAATCGTGATGATTAGCACACGAATTCGGGCATAAACTGGAGAGTGATACTTCGTTTGGTGTATTTATACAACCTGGAAAACGTTCTGAATCGTTTTGAGCAATTTTTTGGAGAACTTTTTTCCGGACCGAAATTTTGAAATAATCGTGATGATTAGCACACGAATTCGGGCTTAAACGGGAGAGTGATACTTCGTTTGGTGTATTTATACAACCTGACAAACGTTTTGAATCGTTTTGAGGAATTTTTTGTAGAACTTTTTTCCGGACCAAAATTTTGAAAAAATCGTGATGGCTAGGACATGAATTCGGGCTTAAACGGGAGAGTGATACTTCGTATGGTGTATTTATACAACCTAAAAAACATTCTGAATCGTTTTGAGCAATTTTTTGGAGAACGTTTTTCTGGACCGAAATTTTGTAAAAATCGTGATGATTGGCACGAATTCGGGCTTAAACGGGAGAGTGATACTTCGTTTGGTGTACTTATACAACCTGAAAAATGTTCTGAATCGGTTTGAGCAATTTTTTTGAGAATTGTTTTCCAGACCGAAATTTTGAAAAAATCGTGATGATTAGCAAACGAATTCGGGCTTAAACGGGAGAGTGATACTTCGTTTGGTGTATTTATACAACCTGGAAAACGTTCCGAATCGTTTTGAGCAATTTTTTGGAGAACTTTTTTCCAGACCGAAATTTTGAAATAATCGTGATGATTAGCACACGAATTCGGGCTTAAACGGGAGAGTGATATTTCGTTTGGTGTATTTATACAACCTGAAAAACGTTCTGAATCGTTTTGAGGAATTTTTTGTAGAACTTTTTTCCGTACCAAAATTTTGAAAAAATCGTGATGGCTAGCACACGAATTTAGGCTTAAACGGGAGAGTGATACTTCGTATGGTGTATTTATACTACCTGAAAAACATTCTGAATCGTTTTGAGCAATTTTTTGGAGAACGTTTATCTGGACCGAAATTTTGTAAAAATCGTGATGATTAGCACGAATTCGGGCTTAAACGGGAGGGTCATAGTTCGTTTGGTGTATTTATACAACATGATAAACATTCTGAATTGTTTTGAGCAATTTTTTGGAGAACGTTTTTTCGGACCGAAATTTTGTAAAAATTGTGATGATTAGCACACGAATTCGGGCTTAAACGGGAGAGTGATACTTCATTTGGTGTATTTATACAACCTGAAAAACGTTCTGAATCGCTTTGAGCAATTTTTTTTCGAGCACTTTCTTTCGGACCGAAATTTTGAAAAAATCGTGATGATTAGCACACGAATTCGGGCTTAAACGGGAGAGTGATACTTCGCTTTGGTGTATTTCTACAACTCGAAAAATGTTCGAATCGCTTTTGAGCAATTTTTTTTGAGAACTTTTTTTCCCTGACCGAAATTTTTTTTAAAAAAATCGTGATGATTAGCACACTAATTCGGGCTTAAATCGGAGAGTGATACTTCGTTTGGTGTATTTATACAACCCGGAAAACGCTCGAATCGCTTTTGAGCAATTTTTTGGAGAACTTTTTTCCGGACCGAAATTTTGAAATAATCGTGATGATTAGCACACGAATTCGGGCTTAAACGGGAGAGTGATACTTCGTTTGGTGTATTTATACAACCTGAAAAACATTCTGAATCGTTTTGAGCAATTTTTTGGAGAACGTTTTTCCGGACCGAAATTTTGAAAAAATTGTGATGATTAGCACACGAATTCGGGCTTAAACGGGAGAGTGATACTTCGTTTGGTGTATTTATACAACCTGAAAAACGTTCTGAATCGCTTTGGGCAATTTTTTTGAGAACTGTCTTTCGGACCGAAATTCTGAAAAAATCGTGTTGATTAGCACACGAATTCGGGCTTAAACGGGAAGTGATACTTCGTTTGGTGTATTTCTACAACCTGAAAAACGTTCGGAATCGTTTTGAGCAATTTTTTTGAGAACTTTTTGTCGGACCGAAATTTTTAAAAAATCTTGATGATTAGCACACGAATTCGGGCTTAAACTGGAGAGTGATACTTCGTTTGGTGTATTTATACAACCTGGAAAACGTTCCGAATCGTTTTGAGCAATTTTTTGGAGAACTTTTTTCCGGACCGAAATTTTGAAAAAATCGTGATAATTAGCACACGAATTCGGGCTTAAACGGGAGAGTGATACTTCGTTTGGTGTATTTCTACAACCTGAAAAACGTTCTGAATCGTTTTGAGCAATTTTTTTGAGAACTTTTTTCCGGACCGAAATTTTTAAAAAATCGTGATGATTAGCACACGAATTCGGGCTTAAACTGGAGAGTGATACTTCGTTTGGTGTATTTATACAACCCGGGAAAAACGCTCGAATCGCTTTTGAGCAATTTTTTTGGAGAACTTTTTTCCGGACCGAAATTTTTGACATAATCGTGATGATTAGCACACGAATTCGGGCTTAAACGGGAGAGTGATACTTCGTTTGGTGTATTTATACAACCTGAAAAACATTCTGAATCGTTTTGAGCAATTTTTTGGAGAACGTTTTTCCGGACCGAAATTTTGAAAAAATTGTGATGATTAGCACACGAATTCGGGCTTAAATGGGAGAGTGATACTTCGCTTTGGTGTATTTATACAACTCGAAAAAACGTTCGAATCGCTTTGGGCAATTTTTTTTGAGAACCTGTCTTTCTGACCGAAATTTCGAAAAAAATCGTGTTGATTAGCACACGAATTAGGGCTTAAACGGGAGAGTGATACTTCGTTTGGTGTATTTCTACAACCTGAAAAACGTTCGGAATCGTTTTGAGATATTTTTTTGAGAACTTTTTTTCGGACCGAAATTTTTAAAAAATCGTGATGATTAGCACACGAATTCGGGCTTAAACTGGAGAGTGATACTTCGTTTGGTGTATTTATACAACCTGGAAAAACATTCGAATCGCTTTTGAGCAATTTTTTGGAGAACTTTTTTCCGGACCGAAATTTTGAAAAAATCGTGATAATTAGCACACGAATTCGGGCTTAAACGGGAGAGTGATACTTCGTTTGGTGTATTTCTACAACCTGCAAAACGTTCTGAATCGTTTTGAGCAATTTTTTTGAGAACTTTTTTTCCAGCATCGAAATTTTTAAAAAAATCGTGACGATTAGCACACGAATTCGGGCATAAACTGGAGAGTGATACTTCGTTTGGTGTATTTATACAACCTGGAAAACGTTCGAATCGGTTTTGAGCAATTTTTTGGAGAACTTTTTTCCGGACCGAAATTTTGAAATAATCGTGATGATTAGCACACGAATTCGGGCTTAAACGGGAGAGTGATACTTCGTTTGGTGTATTTATACAACCTGACAAACGTTTTGAATCGTTTTGAGGAATTTTTTGTAGAACTTTTTTCCAGACCAAAATTTTGAAAAAATCGTGATGGCTAGGACATGAATTCGGGCTTAAACGGGAGAGTGATACTTCGTATGGTGTATTTATACAACCTAAAAAACATTCTGAATCGTTTTGAGCAATTTTTTGGAGAACGTTTTTCTGGACCGAAATTTTGTAAAAATCGTGATGATTGGCACGAATTCGGGCTTAAACGGGAGAGTGATACTTCGTTTGGTGTACTTATACAACCTGAAAAATGTTCTGAATCGGTTTGAGCAATTTTTTTGAGAATTGTTTTCCAGACCGAAATTTTGAAAAAATCGTGATGATTAGCACACGAATTCGGGCTTAAACGGGAGAGTGATACTTCGTTTGGTGTATTTATACAACCTGGAAAACGTTCCGAATCGTTTTGAGCAATTTTTTGGAGAACTTTTTTCCAGACCGAAATTTTGAAATAATCGTGATGATTAGCACACGAATTCGGGCTTAAACGGGAGAGTGATATTTCGTTTGGTGTATTTATACAACCTGAAAAACGTTCTGAATCGTTTTGAGGAATTTTTTGTAGAACTTTTTTCCGTACCAAAATTTTGAAAAAATCGTGATGGCTAGCACACGAATTTAGGCTTAAACGGGAGAGTGATACTTCGTATGGTGTATTTATACTACCTGAAAAACATTCTGAATCGTTTTGAGCAATTTTTTGGAGAACGTTTTTCTGGACCGAAATTTTGTAAAAATCGTGATGATTAGCACGAATTCGGGCTTAAACGGGAGGGTCATAGTTCGTTTGGTGTATTTATACAACATGATAAACATTCTGAATTGTTTTGAGCAATTTTTTGGAGAACGTTTTTTCGGACCGAAATTTTGTAAAAATTGTGATGATTAGCACACGAATTCGGGCTTAAACGGGAGAGTGATACTTCATTTGGTGTATTTATACAACCTGAAAAACGTTCTGAATCGCTTTGAGCAATTTTTTTCAGAACAGTCTTCCGGACCGAAATTTTGAAAAAATCGTGATGATTAGCACACGAATTCGGGCTTAAACGGGAGAGTGATACTTCGTTTGGTGTATTTCTACAACCTGAAAAATGTTCTGAATCGTTTTGAGCAATTTTTTTGAGAACTTTTTTCCGGACCGAAATTTTTTTAAAAAATCGTGATGATTAGCACACGAATGGGCTTAAACTGGAGAGTGATACTTCGTTTGGTGTATTTATACAACCTAGAAAACGTTCCGAATCGTTTTGAGCAATTTTTTGGAGAACTTTTTTCCGGACCGAAATTTTGAAATAATCGTGATGATTAGCACACGAATTCGGGCTTAAACGGGAGAGTGATACTTCGTTTGGTGTATTTATACAACCTGAAAAACATTCTGAATCGTTTTGAGCAATTTTTTGGAGAACGTTTTTCCGGACCGAAATTTTTAAAAAATTGTGATGATTAGCACACGAATTCGGGCTTAAACGGGAGAGTGATACTTCGTTTGGTGTATTTATACAACCTGAAAAACGTTCTGAATCGCTTTGGGCAATTTTTTTGAGAACTGTCTTTCGGACCGAAATTCTGAAAAAATCGTGTTGATTAGCACACGAATTCGGGCTTAAACGGGAAGTGATACTTCGTTTGGTGTATTTCTACAACCTCAAAAAACGTTCGAATCGCTTTTGAGCAATTTTTTTGAGAACTTTTTGTCGGACCGAAATTTTTAAAAAAATCTTGATGATTAGCACACGAATTCGGGCTTAAATCGGGAGAGTGATACTTCGTTTGGTGTATTTATACAACCTGGAAAACGTTCCGAATCGTTTTGAGCAATTTTTTGGAGAACTTTTTTCCGGACCGAAATTTTGAAAAAATCGTGATAATTAGCACACGAATTCGGGCTTAAACGGGAGAGTGATACTTCGTTTGGTGTATTTCTACAACTCGAAAAACGCTCGAATCGCTTTTGAGCAATTTTTTTGAGAACTTTTTTCCCGGACCGAAATTTTTTAAAAAATCGTGATGATTAGCACACTGAATTCGGGCTTAAATCGGAGAGTGATACTTCGTTTGGTGTATTTATACAACCTCGGAAAACGCTCGAATCGCTTTTGAGCAATTTTTGGAGAACTTTTTTCCCGGACCGAAATTTTGAAATAATCGTGATGATTAGCACACGAATTCGGGCTTAAACGGGAGAGTGATACTTCGTTTGGTGTATTTATACAACTTGACAAACGTTCTGAATCGTTTTGAGGAATTTTTTGTAGAACTTTTTTCCGGACCAAAATTTTGAAAAAATCGTGATGGCTAGCACACGAATTCGGGCTTAAACGGGAGAGTGATACTTCGTATGGTGTATTTATACAACCTGAAAAACATTCTGAATCGGTTTGAGCAATTTTTTGGAGAACGTTTTTCTGGACCGAAATTTTGTAAAAATCGTGATGATTGGCACGAATTCGGGCTTAAACGGGAGAGTGATACTTCGTTTGGTGTACTTATACAGCCTGAAAAATGTTCTGAATCTGTTTGAGCAATTTTTTTGAGAATTGTTTTCCAGACCGAAATTTTGAAAAAATCGTGATGATTAGCACACGAATTCGGGCTTAAACGGGAGAGTGATACTTCGTTTGGTGTATTTATACAACCTGGAAAACGTTCCGAATCGTTTTGAGCAATTTTTTGGAGAACTTTTTTCCAGACCGAAATTTTGAAATAATCTTGATGATTAGCACCCGAATTCGGGCTTAAACGGGAGAGTGATACTTCGTTTGGTGTATTTATACAACCTGAAAAACGTTCTGAATCGTTTTGAGGAATTTTTTGTAGAAATTTTTTCCGGACCAAAATTTTGAAAAAATCGTGATGGCTAGCACACGAATTCAGGCTTAAACGGGAGAGTGATACTTTTTATGGTGTATTTATACAACCTGAAAAACATTCTGAATCGTTTTGAGCAATTTTTTGGAGAACGTTTTTCTGGACCGAAATTTTGTAAAAATCGTGATGATTAGCACGAATTCGGGCTTAAACGGGAGGGTGATAGTTCGTTTGGTGTATTTATACAACATGATAAACATTCTGAATTGTTTTGAGCAATTTTTTGGAGAACGTTTTTTCGGACCGAAATTTTGTAAAAATTGTGATGATTAGCACACGAATTCGGGTTTAAACGGGAGAGTGATACTTCGTTTGGTGTATTTATACAACCTGAAAAATGTTCTGAATCGCTTTGAGCAATTTTTTTCAGAACAGTCTTTCGGACCGAAATTTTGAAAGAATCGTGATGATTAGCACACGAATTCGGGCTTAAACGGGAGAGTGATACTTCGTTTGGTGTATTTATACAAACTGAAAAACGTTCTGAATCGCTTTGAGCAATTTTTTTGAGAACTGTCTTCCGGACCGAAATTTTGAAAAAATCGTGATGATTAGCACACGAATTCGGGCTTAAACGGGAGAGTAATACTTCGTTTGGTGTATTTCTACAACCTGAAAAACGTTCTGAATCGTTTTGAGCAATTTTTTTGAGAACTTTTTTCCGGACCGAAATTTTTGAAAAATCGTGATGATTAGCACACGAATTCGGGCTTAAACTGGAGAGTGATACTTCGTTTGGTGTATTTATACAACCTGAAAAACGTTCTGAATCGTTTTGAGGAATTTTTTGAAGAACTTTTTTCCGGACCAAAATTTTGAAAAAATCGTGATGGCTAGCACACGAATTCAGGCTTAAACGGGAGAGTGATACTTCGTATGGTGTATTTATACAACCCGAAAAACATTCTGAATCGTTTTGAGCAATTTTTTGGAGAACGTTTTTCTGGACCGAAATTTAGTAAAAATCGTGATGATTAGCACGAATTCGGGCTTAAACGGGAGGGTGATACTTCGTTTGGTGTATTTATACAACCTGAAAAATGTTCTGAATCGGTTTGAGCAATTTTTTTGAGAATTGTTTTCTGGGCCGGAATTTTGAAAAAATCGTGATGATTAGCACACGAATTCGGGCTTAAACGGGAGAGTGATACTTCGTTTGGTGTATTTATACAACATGATAAACATTCTGAATTGTTTTGAGCAATTTTTTGGAGAACTTTTTTCCGAACTGAAATTTTGAAAAAATCGTGATGTAATGCACACGAATTCGGGCTTAAACGGGAGAGTGATACTTCGTTTGGTGTATTTGTGCAACCTGAAAAACGTTCTGAATCGTTATGAGCAATTTTATTGAGAACTTTTTTCCGGATCGAAATTTTGTAAAAATCGTGATGATTAGTACATGAATTCGGGCTTAAACGGGAGAGTGATTCTTCGTTCGGTGTATTTATACAACCTGAAAAACGTTATGAATCACTTTGAGTAATTTTTTTGAGAACTTTTTTCCGGACCGAAATTTTGAAAAAATCGTGAGGATTAGCACACGAATTATGGCTTAAACGGGAGGGTGATACTCTGTTTGGTGTATTTATACAACCTGGAAAACGTTCTGAATCATTTTGAGCAATTTGTTGGAGAACTTTTTTCCGAACTGAAATTTTGAAAAAATCGTGATGTAATGCACACGAATTCGGGCTTAAACGGGAGAGTGATACTTCGTTCGGTGTATTTGTGCAACCTGAAAAACGTTCTGAATCGTTATGAGCAATTTTTTAAAGAAGTTTTTTCTGGACCAAAATTGTGAAAAAATCGTGATGATTAGCACACGAATTCGGGCTTAAACGGGAGAGTGATACTTCGTTTGGTGTATTTTTACAACCTGAAAAATGTTCTGAATCACTTTGAGTAATTTTTTTGAGAACTTTTTTCCGGACCGAAATTTTGAAAAAATCGTGATGATTAGCACACGAATTCTGGCTTAAACGGGAGGGTGATACTCTGTTTGGTGTATTTATACAACCTGGAAAACGTTCTGAATCATTTTGAGCAATTTTTTGGAGAACTTTTTTCCGGAACGAAATTTTGTAAAAATCTTGATGATTAGCACACGAATTCGGGGTTAAACGGGAGAGTGATACTTCATTTGGTTTATTTATGCAACCTGAAAAACGTTCTGAATCGCTTTGAGCAATTTTTTGGAGAACTTTTTTCCGGACCGAAATTTTGAAAAAATCGTGATGGTTAGCACACGAATTCGGGCTTAAACGGGAGAGTGATGCTTCGTTTGGTGTATTTATACAAACCGAAAAACATTCCGAATCGGTTTTGAGCAATTTTTTGGAGAACTTTTTTCCGGACCGAAATTTTGAAAAAAATCGTGATGGTTAGCACACGAATCTGGGCTTAAACGGGAGAGTGATGCTTCGTTTGGTGTATTTATACAACCCCGAAAAACATTCCGAATCGCTTTTGAGCAATTTTTTTGAGGACTTTTTTCCGGACCGAAATTTTGAAAAAATCGTGATGATTAGCACACGAATTCGGGCTTAAACTGGAGAGTGATACTTCGTTTGGTTTATTTATCCAACCTGAAAAACGTTCTGAATCGCTTTGAGCAATTTTTTTGAGAACTTTTTTCCGGACCGAAATTTTTAAAAAATCGTGATGGTTAGCACACGAATTCGGGCTTAAACGAGAGAGTGATACTTCGTTTGGTGTATTTATCCCCCCTGAAAAACGTTCTGAATCGTTATGAGCAATTTTTTGGTGAACTTTTTTCCGGACCGAAATTTTGTAAAAATCGTGATGATTAGCACACGAGTTCGGGCTTAAACGGGAGAGTGATACTTCGTTTGGTGTATTTATACAACCTGAAAAACATTCTGAATCGTTTTGAGCAATTTTTTTGAGGACTTTTTTCCGGACCGAAATTTTGAAAAAATCGTGATGATTAGCACACGAATTCGGGCTTAAACTGGAGAGTGATTCTTCGTTTGGTTTATTTATCCAACCTGAAAAACGTTCTGAATCGCTTTGAGCAATTTTTTTGAGAACTTTATTCTGGACCGAAATTTTGAAAAAATCGTGATGGTTAGCACATGAATTCGGGCTTAAACGGGAGTGTGATACTTCGTTTGGTTTGTTTATACAACCTGAAAAACATTCTGAATCGTTTTGAGCAATTTTTTGGAGAACTTTTTTTCGGACCAAAATTTTGAAAAAATCGTGATGGTTAGCACATGAATTCGGGTTTAAACGAGAGAGTGATACTACGTTTGGTGTATTTATACAACCTGAAAAACGTTCTGAATCGCTTTGAGCAATTTTTTTGAGAACTTTTTTCCGGACCGAAATTTTGAAAAAATCGTGATGATTAGCGCACGAATTCTGTCTTAAACGGGAGAGTGATACTTCGTTTGGTGTATTTGTACAACTTGGAAAACGTTCTGAATCATTTTGAGCAATTTTTTGGAGAACTTTTTTCCGGAACGAAATTTTGTAAAAATCGTGATGATTGGCACACGAATTCGGGCTTAAACGGGAGAGTGATACTTCGCTTGGTTTATTTATCCAACCTGAAAAACGTTCTGAATCGCTTTGAGCAATTTTTTGGAGAACATTTTTCCGGACCGAAATTTTGAAAAAATCGTGATGGTTAGCACACGAATTCGGGCTTAAAGGAGAGAGTGATACTTCGTTTGGTGTATTTATACAACCTTAAAAACGTTTTGAATCGCTTTGAGCAATTTTTTGGAGAACTTTTTTCCGGATCGAAATTTCGAAAAAATCGTGATGGTTAGCACACGAATTCGGGCTTAAACGGGAGAGTGATACTTCGTTTGGTGTATTTATACAACCTTAAAAACGTTTTGAATCGCTTTGAGCAATTTTTTGGAGAACTTTTTTCCGGACCGAAATTTTGAAAAAATCGTGATGGTTAGCACACGAATTCGGGCTTAAACGGGAGAGTGATACTTCGTTTGGTGTATTTATACAAGCTGAAAAACATTCTGAATCGTTTTGAGCAATTTTTTGGAGAACTTTTTTTCGGACCGAAATTTTGAAAAAATCGTGATGGTTAGCACACGAATTCGGGTTTAAATGAGAGAGTGATACTTCGTTTGGTGTATTTCTACAACCTGAAAAACGTTCTAAATCGCTTTGAGCAATTTTTTTGAGATCTTTTTTCCGGACCAAAATTTTGAAAAAATCGTGATGGTTAGCACACAAATTCGGGCTGAAACGGGAGAGTGATACTTCGTTTGGTGTATTTATACAACCTGAAAAACATTCTGAATCGTTTTGAGCAATTTTTTGGAGAACGTTTTTCCGTACCGAAATTTTGTAAAAATTGTGATGATTAGCACACGAATTCGGGCTTAAACGGGAGGGTGATACTTCGTTTGGTGTATTTATACAACCCGAAAAATGTTCTGAATCGTTTTATGCAATTTTTTAAAGAACTTTTTTCCGGACCAAAATTGTGAAAAAATCGTGATGATTAGCACACGAATTCGGGCTTAAACGGGGGAGTGATACTTCGTTTGGTGTATTTTTACAACCTGAAAAACGTTCTGAATCACTTTGAGCAATTTTTTTGAGAACTTTTTTCCGGACTGAAATTGTGAAAAAATCGTGATGATTAGCACACGAATTTGAGCTTAAACGGGAGAGTGATACTTCGTTTCGTTTATTTATCCAACTTGAAAAACGTTCTGAATCGCTTTCAGCAATTTTTTGGAGAACTTTTCTCCGGACTGAAATTTTGAAAAAATCGTGATGTAACGCACACGAATTCGGGCTTAAACGGGAGAGTGATAGTTCGTTTGGTGTATTTATACAACCTGAAAAACATTCTGAATCGTTTTGAGCAATTTTTTGGAGAACGTTTTTCCGGACCGAAATTTTGTAAAAATTGTGATGATTAGCACACGAATTCGGGCTTAAACGGGAGGGTGATACTTCGTTTGGTGTATTTATACAACCTGAAAAATGTTCTGAATCGTTTTATGCAATTTTTTAAAGAACTTTTTTCTGGACCAAAATTGTGAAAAAATCGTGATGATTAGCACAAGAATTCGGGCTTAAACGGGAGAGTGATACTTCGTTTGGTGTATTTTTACAACCTTAAAAACGTTTTGAATCGCTTTGAGCAATTTTTTTGAGAACTTTTTTCCGGACCGAAATTTTGAAAAAATCGTGATGGTTAGCACACGAATTCGGGCTTAAACGGGAGAGTGATACTTCGTTTGGTGTATTTATACAAGCTGAAAAACATTCTGAATCGTTTTGAGCAATTTTTTGGAGAACTTTTTTTCGGACCGAAATTTTGAAAAAATCGTGATGGTTAGCACACGAATTCGGGTTTAAACGAGAGGGTGATACTTCGTTTGGTGTATTTATACAACCTGAAAAACGTTCTGAATCGCTTTGAGCAATTTTTTTGAGATCTTTTTTCCGGACTCAAAATTTTGAAAAAAATCGTGATGGTTAGCACACAAATTCGGGGCTGAAACGGGAGAGTGATACTTCGTTTGGTGTATTTATACAACTCGAAAAAACATTCCCGAATCGTTTTGAGCAATTTTTTGGAGAACGTTTTTCCGTACCGAAATTTTGTAAAAATTGTGATGATTAGCACACGAATTCGGGCTTAAACCGGGAGGGTGATACTTCGCTTTGGTGTATTAATACAACCCGAAAAAATGTTCGAATCGCTTTTATGCAATTTTTTTAAAGAACTTTTTTCCGGACCAAAATTGTGAAAAAATCGTGATGATTAGCACACGAATTCGGTCTTAAACGGGGGAGTGATACTTCGTTTGGTGTATTTTTACAACTCGAAAAACGCTCGAATCACTTTGAGCAATTTTTTTGAGAACTTTTTTCCGGACTGAAATTGTGAAAAAAATCGTGATGATTAGCATACGCAATTTGGGCTTAAACGGGAGAGTGATACTCGCTTTCGTTCATTTATCCAACTTGAAAAAACGTTCAATCGCTTTCGAAAATTTTTTGGAGAACTTTTCTCCTGATCTGAAATTTTGAAAAAATCGTGATGGTTAGCACACGAATTCGGGCTTAAACGGGAGAGTGATAGTTCGTTTGGTGTATTTATACAACCCGAAAAACATTCCAATCGCTTTTGAGCAATTTTTTGGAGAACGTTTTTCCCGGACCGAAATTTTGTAAAAATTGTGATGATTAGCACACGAATTCGGGCTTAAACGGGAGGGTGATACTTCGCTTTGGTGTATTTATACAACCTGAAAAATGTTCTGAATCGTTTTATGCAATTTTTTAAAGAACTTTTTTCTGGACCAAAATTGTGAAAAAATCGTGATGATTAGCACACGAATTCGGGCTTAAACGGGAGAGTGATACTTCGTTTGGTGTATTTTTACAACTTGAAAAATGTTCTGAATCACTTTGAGCAATTTTTTTGAGAACTTTTTTCCGGACCGAAATTTTGAAAAAATCGTGATGATTAGCACACGAATTCGGGCTTAAACGGGAGAGTGATACTCCGTTTGGTGTATTTATACAACCTGGAAAACGTTCTGAATCATTTTAAACAATTTTTTGGAGAACTTTTTTCCGGAACGAAATTTTGTAAAAATCGTGATGATTAGCACACGAATTCGGGCTTAAACGGGAGAGTGATACTTCGTTTGGTTTATTTATCCAACCTGAAAAACGTTCTGAATCGCTTTGAGCAATTTTTTGGAGAACTTTTTTCCTGACCGAAATTTTGAAAAAAATCGTGATGGTTAGCACACGAACTCGGGCTTAAACGGGAGAGTGATGCTTCGTTTGGTGTATTTATACAACCTGAAAAACATTCTGAATCGTTTTTAGCAATTTTTTGGAGAACGTTTTTCCGGACAGAAATTTTGTAAAAATTGTGTTGATTAGCACACGAATTCGGACTTAAACGGGAGAGTGATACTTCGCTTTGGTGTATTTATACAACCCCGAAAAACGTTCTAAATCGCTTTGAGGAATTTTTTTAGAACTGTCTTCCGGACCAAAATTTTGAAAAAATCGTGATGATTAGCACACGAATTCGGGCTTAAACGGGAGAGTGATACTTCGTTTGGTGTATGTATACAACCTGAAAAGCATTCTGAATCGTTTTGAGCAATTTTTTTGAGGACTTTTTTCCGGACCGAAATTTTGAAAAAATCGTGATGATTAGCACACGAATTCGGGCTTAAACTGGAGAGTGATACTTCGTTTGGTTTATTTATCCAACCTGAAAAACGTTCTGAATCGCTTTGAGCAATTCTTTTGAGAACTTTTTTCCGGACCGAAATTTTTAAAAAATCGTGATGGTTAGCACACGAATTCGGGCTTAAACGAGAGAGTGATACTTCGTTTGGTGTATTTATACCCCCTGAAAAACGTTCTGAATCGTTATGAGCAATTTTTTGGTGAACTTTTTTCCGGACCGAAATTTTGTAAAAATCGTGATGATTAGCACACGAATTCGGGCTTAAACGGGAGAGTCATACTTCGTTTGGTGTATTTATACAACCTGAAAACCGTTCTGAATCGCTTTGAGCAATTTTTTGGAGAACTTTTTTCCGAACCGAAATTTTGAAAAAATCGTGATGGTTAGCACACGAACTCGGGCTTAAACGGGAGAGTGATGCTTCGTTTGGTGTATTTATACAACCTGAAAAACGTTCTGAATCGTTTTGAGCAATTTTTTGGAGAACGTTTTTCCGGACCGAAATTTTGTAAAAATTGTGATGATTAGCACACGAATTCGGGCTTAAACGGGAGGGTGATACTTCGTTTGGTGTATTTATACAACCTGAAAAACGTTCTGAATCGCTTTGAGCAATTTTTTTGAGATCTTTTTTCCGGACCAAAATTTTGAAAAAATCGTGATGGTTAGCACACAAATTCGGGCTGAAACGGGAGAGTGATACTTCGTTTGGTGTATTTATACAACCTGAAAAACATTCTGAATCGTTTTGAGCAATTTTTTGGAGAACGTTTTTCCGTACCGAAATTTTGTAAAAATTGTGATGATTAGCACACGAATTCGGGCTTAAACGGGAGGGTGATACTTCGTTTGGTGTATTTATACAACCCGAAAAATGTTCTGAATCGTTTTATGCAATTTTTTAAAGAACTTTTTTCCGGACCAAAATTGTGAAAAAATCGTGATTAATGCACACGAATTCGGGCTTAAACGGGGGAGTGATACTTCGTTTGGTGTATTTTTACAACCTGAAGAACGTTCTGAATCACTTTGAGCAATTTTTTTGAGAACTTTTTTCCGGACTGAAATTGTGAAAAAATCGTGATGATTAGCAAACGAATTTGGGCTTAAACGGGAGAGTGATACTTCGTTTGGTTTATTTATCCAACTTGAAAAACGTTCTGAATCGCTTTCAGCAATTTTTTGGAGAACTTTTCTCCGGACTGAAATTTTGAAAAAATCGTGATGGTTAGCACACGAATTCGGGCTTAAACGGGAGAGTGATAGTTCGTTTGGTGTATTTATACAACCTGAAAAACATTCTGAATCGTTTTGAGCAATTTTTTGGAGAACGTTTTTCCGGACCGAAATTTTGTAAAAATTGTGATGATTAGCTCACGAATTCGGGCTTAAACGGGAGGGTGATACTTCGTTTGGTGTATTTATACAACCCGAAAAATGTTCGAATCGCTTTTATGCAATTTTTTTAAAGAACTTTTTTCTCGGACCAAAATTGTGAAAAAAATCGTGATGATTAGCACACGAATTCGGGCTTAAACGGGAGAGTGATACTTCGTTTGGTGTATTTTTACAACTTGAAAAATGTTCTGAATCACTTTGAGCAATTTTTTTGAGAACTTTTTTCCGGACCGAAATTTTGAAAAATCGTGATGATTAGCACACGAATTCGGGCTTAAACGGGAGAGTGATACTCCGTTTGGTGTATTTATACAACCTGGAAAACGTTCTGAATCATTTTAAGCAATTTTTTGGAGAACTTTTTTCCGGAACGAAATTTTGTAAAAATCGTGATGATTAGCACACGAATTCGGGCTTAAACGGGAGAGTGATACTTCGTTTGGTTTATTTATCCAACCTGAAAAACGTTCTGAATCGCTTTGAGCAATTTTTTGGAGAACTTTTTTCCGGACCGAAATTTTGAAAAAATCGTGATGGTTAGCACACGAACTCGGGCTTAAACGGGAGAGTGATGCTTCGTTTGGTGTATTTATACAACCTGAAAAACATTCTGAATCGTTTTGAGCAATTTTTTGGAGAACGTTTTTCCGGACAGAAATTTTGTAAAAATTGTGTTGATTAGCACACGAATTCGGACTTAAACGGGAGAGTGATACTTCGTTTGGTGTATTTATACAACCTGAAAAACGTTCTAAATCGCTTTGAGGAATTTTTTTAGAACTGTCTTCCGGACCGAAATTTTGAAAAAATCGTGATGATTAGCACACGAATTCGGGCTTAAACGGGAGAGTGATACTTCGTTTGGTGTATGTATACAACCTGAAAAGCATTCTGAATCGTTTTGAGCAATTTTTTTGAGGACTTTTTTCCGGACCGAAATTTTGAAAAAATCGTGATGATTAGCACACGAATTCGGGCTTAAACTGGAGAGTGATACTTCGTTTGGTTTATTTATCCAACCTGAAAAACGTTCTGAATCGCTTTGAGCAATTCTTTTGAGAACTTTTTTCCGGACCGAAATTTTTAAAAAATCGTGATGGTTAGCACACGAATTCGGGCTTAAACGAGAGAGTGATACTTCGTTTGGTGTATTTATACCCCCTGAAAAACGTTCTGAATCGTTATGAGCAATTTTTTGGTGAACTTTTTTCCGGACCGAAATTTTGTAAAAATCGTGATGATTAGCACACGAATTCGGGCCTAAACGGGAGAGTGATACTTCGTTTGGTGTATTTATACAACCTGAAAAACGTTCTGAATCGCTTTGAGCAATTTTTTGGAGAACTTTTTTCCGAACCGAAATTTTGAAAAAATCGTGATGGTTAGCACACGAACTCGGGCTTAAACGGTTGAGTGATGCTTCGTTTGGTGTATTTATACAACCTGAAAAACGTTCTGAATCGTTTTGAGCAATTTTTTGGAGAACGTTTTTCCGGACCGAAATTTTGTAAAAATTGTGATGATTAGCACACGAATTCGGGCTTAAACGGGAGGGTGATACTTCGTTTGGTGTATTTATACAACCTGAAAAACGTTTTGAATCGCTTTGAGCAATTTTTTTGAGATCCTTTTTCCGGACCAAAATTTTGAAAAAATCGTGATGGTTAGCACACAAATTCGGGCTGAAACGGGAGAGTGATACTTCGTTTGGTGTATTTATACAACCTGAAAAACATTCTGAATCGTTTTGAGCAATTTTTTGGAGAACGTTTTTCCGGACCGAAATTTTGTAAAAATTGTGATGATTAGCTCACGAATTCGGGCTTAAACGGGAGGGTGATACTTCGTTTGGTGTATTTATACAACCTGAAAAATGTTCTGAATCGTTTTATGCAATTTTTTAAAGAACTTTTTTCTGGACCAAAATTGTGAAAAAATCGTGATGATTAGCACACGAATTCGGGCTTAAACGGGAGAGTGATACTTCGTTTGGTGTATTTTTACAACTTGAAAAATGTTCTGAATCACTTTGAGCAATTTTTTTGAGAACTTTTTTCCGGACCGAAATTTTGAAAAATCGTGATGATTAGCACACTAATTCGGGCTTAAACAGGAGAGTGATACTCCGTTTGGTGTATTTATACAACCTGAAAAACGTTCTGAATCGCTTTGAGCAATTCTTTTGAGAACTTTTTTCCGGACCGAAATTTTTAAAAAATCGTGATGGTTAGCGCACGAATTCGGGCTTAAACGAGAGAGTGATACTTCGTTTGGTGTATTTATACCCCCTGAAAAACGTTCTGAATCGTTATGAGCAATTTTTTGGTGAACTTTTTTCCGGACCGAAATTTTGTAAAAATCGTGATGATTAACACACGAATTCGGGCTTAAACTGGAGAGTGATACTTCGTTTGGTTTATTTATCCAACCTGAAAAACGTTCTGAATCGCTTTGAGCAATTCTTTTGAGAACTTTTTTCCGGACCGAAATTTTTAAAAAATCGTGATGGTTAGCACACGAATCTGGGCTTAAACGAGAGAGTGATACTTCGCTTTGGTGTATTTATACCCCTCGAAAAACGTTCGAATCGTTATGAGCAATTTTTTGGGTGAACTTTTTTTCCGGACCGAAATTTTGTAAAAATCGTGATGATTAGCACACGAATTCGGGCTTAAACGGGAGAGTGATACTTCGTTTGGTGTATTTATACAACCTGAAAAACATTCTGAATCGTTTTGAGCAATTTTTTTGAGGACTTTTTTCCGGACCGAAATTTTGAAAAAATCGTGATGATTAGCACACGAATTCGGGCTTAAACTGGAGAGTGATTCTTCGCTTGGTTTATTTATCCAACCTGAAAAACGTTCTGAATCGCTTTGAGCAATTTTTTGGAGAACATTTTTCCGGACCGAAATTTTGAAAAAATCGTGATGGTTAGCATACGAATTCGGGCTTAAAGGAGAGAGTGATACTTCGTTTGGTGTATTTATACAACCTTAAAAACGTTTTGAATCGCTTTGAGCAATTTTTTGGAGAACTTTTTTCCGGACCGAAATTTCGAAAAAATCGTGATGGTTAGCACACGAATTCGGGCTAAAACGGGAGAGTGATACTTCGTTTGGTGTATTTATACAACCTTAAAAACGTTTTGAATTGCTTTGAGCACTTTTTTGGAGAACTTTTTTCCGGACCGAAATTTTGAAAAAATCGTGATGGTTAGCACACGAATTCGGGCTTAAACGGGAGAGTGATACTTCGTTTGGTGTATTTATACAAGCTGAAAAACATTCTGAATCGTTCTGAGCAATTTTTTGGAGAACTTTTTTTCGGACCGAAATTTTGAAAAAATCGTGATGGTTAGCACACGAATTCGGGTTTAAACGAGAGAGTGATACTTCGTTTGGTGTATTTATACAACATTAAAAACGTTTTGAATTGCTTTGAGCAATTTTTTGGAGAACTTTTTTTCGGACCGAAATTTTGAAAAAATCGTGATGGTTAGCACACGAATTCGGGCTTAAACGGGAGAGTGATACTTCGTTTGTTGTATTTGTATAACCTGAAAAACATTCTGAATCGTTTTGAGCAATTTTTTGGACAACGTTTTTCCGGACGAAATTTTGTAAAAATTGTGATGATTAGCACACGAATTCGGGCTTAAACGGGAGAGTGATACTTCGTCTGGTGTATTTATACAACTTGAAAAATGTTCTGAATCGCTTTGAGCAATTTTTTGAAGAACTTTTTTCCGGACCAAAATTGTGAAAAAATCGTGATGATTAGCACACGAATTCGGGCTTAAACGGGGGAGTGATACTTCGTTTGGTGTATTTATACAACCTGAAAAACGTTCTGAATCACTTTGAGCAATTTTTTTGAGAACTTTTTTCCGGACCGAAATTTTGAAAAAATCGTGATGATTAGCACACGAATTCGGGCTTAAACTGGAGAGTGATACTTCGTTTGGTTTATTTATCCAACCTGAAAAACGTTCTGAATCGCTTTGAGCAATTTTTTTGAGAACTTTTTTCCGGACCGAAATTTTTAAAAAATCGTGATGGTTAGCACACGAATTCGGGCTTAAACGAGAGCGTGATACTTCGTTTGGTGTATTTATACCCCCTGAAAAACGTTCTGAATCGTTATGAGCAATTTTTTGGTGAACTTTTTTCCGGACCGAAATTTTGTAAAAATCGTGATGATAGCACACGAGTTCGGGCTTAAACGGGAGAGTGATACTTCGTTTGGTGTATTTATACAACCTGAAAAACGTTCTGAATCGTTTTGAGCAATTTTTTTGAGGACTTTTTTCCGGACCGAAATTTTGAAAAAATCGTGATGATTAGCACACGAATTCGGGCTTAAACTGGAGAGTGATTCTTCGTTTGGTTTATTTATCCAACCTGAAAAACGTTCTGAATCGCTTTGAGCAATTTTTTTGAGAACTTTATTCTGGACCGAAATTTTGAAAAAATCGTGATGGTTAGCACATGAATTCGGGCTTAAACGGGAGTGTGATACTTCGTTTGGTTTATTTATACAACCTGAAAAACATTCTGAATCGTTTTGAGCAATTTTTTGGAGAACTTTTTTTCGGACCAAAATTTTGAAAAAATCGTGATGGTTAGCACATGAATTCGGGTTTAAACGAGAGAGTGATACTACGTTTGGTGTATTTATACAACCTGAAAAACGTTCTGAATCGCTTTGAGCAATTTTTTTGAGAACTTTTTTCCGGACCGAAATTTTGAAAAAATCGTGATGATTAGCACACGAATTCTGGCTTAAACGGGAGAGTGATACTTCGCTTGGTTTATTTATCCAACCTGAAAAACGTTCTGAATTGCTTTGAGCAATTTTTTGGAGAACATTTTTCCGGACCGAAATTTTGAAAAAATCGTGATGGTTAGCACACGAATTCGGGCTTAAAGGAGAGAGTGATACTTCGTTTGGTGTATTTATACAACCTTAAAAACGTTTTGAATCGCTTTGAGCAATTTTTTGGAGAACTTTTTTCCGGACCGAAATTTTGAAAAAATCGTGATGGTTAGCACACGAATTCGGGCTTAAACGAGAGAGTGATACTTCGTTTGGTGTATTTATACAAGCTGAAAAACATTCTGAATCGTTTTGAGCAATTTTTTGGAGAACTTTTTTTCGGACCGAAATTTTGAAAAAATCGTGATGGTTAGCACACGAATTCGGGTTTAAACGAGAGAGTGATACTTCGTTTGGTGTATTTATACAACCTGAAAAACGTTCTGAATCGCTTTGAGCAATTTTTTTGAGATCTTTTTTCCGGACCAAAATTTTGAAAAAATCGTGATGGTTAGCACACAAATTCGGGCTGAAACGGGAGAGTGATACTTCGTTTGGTGTATTTATACAACCTGAAAAACATTCTGAATCGTTTTGAGCAATTTTTTGGAGAACGTTTTTCCGTACCGAAATTTTGTAAAAATTGTGATGATTAGCACACGAATTCGGGCTTAAACGGGAGGGTGATACTTCGTTTGGTGTATTTATACAACCCGAAAAATGTTCTGAATCGTTTTATGCAATTTTTTAAAGAACTTTTTTCCGGACCAAAATTGTGAAAAAATCGTGATGATTAGCACACGAATTCGGGCTTAAACGGGAGAGTGATACTTCGTTTGGTGTATTTTTACAACCTGAAAAACGTTCTGAATCACTTTAAGCAATTTTTTTGAGAACTTTTTTCCGGACTGAAATTGTGAAAAAATCGTGATGTGGCACACGAATTTGGGCTTAAACGGGAGAGTGATACTTCGTTTGGTTTATTTATCCAACTTGAAAAACGTTCTGAATCGCTTTCAGCAATTTTTTGGAGAACTTTTCTCCGGACTGAAATTTTGAAAAAATCGTGATGGTTAGCACACGAATTCGGGCTTAAACGGGAGAGTGATAGTTCGTTTGGTGTATTTATACAACCTGAAAACATTCTGAATCGTTTTGAGCAATTTTTTGGAGAACGTTTTTCCGGACCGAAATTTTGTAAAAATTGTGATGATTAGCACACGAATTCGGGCTTAAACGGGAGGGTGATACTTCGTTTGGTGTATTTATACAACCTGAAAAATGTTCTGAATCGTTTTATGCAATTTTTTAAAGAACTTTTTTCTGGACCAAAATTGTGAAAAAATCGTGATGATTAGCACACGAATTCGGGCTTAAACGGGAGAGTGATACTTCGTTTGGTGTATTTTTACAACTTGAAAAATGTTCTGAATCACTTTGAGCAATTTTTTTGAGAACTTTTTTCCGGACCGAAATTTTGAAAAAATCGTGATGATTAGCACACGAATTCGGGCTTAAACGGGAGAGTGATACTTCGTTTGGTTTATTTATCCAACCTGAAAAACGTTCTGAATCGCTTTGAGCAATTTTTTGGAGAACTTTTTTCCGGACCAAAATTTTGAAAAAATCGTGATGGTTAGCACACGAACTCGGGCTTAAACGGGAGAGTGATGCTTCGTTTGGTGTATTTATACAACCTGAAAAACATTCTGAATCGTTTTGAGCAATTTTTTGGAGAACGTTTTTCCGGACAGAAATTTTGTAAAAATTGTGTTGATTAGCACACGAATTCGGACTTAAACGGGAGAGTGATACTTCGTTTGGTGTATTTATACAACCTGAAAAACGTTCTAAATCGCTTTGAGGAATTTTTTTTAGAACTGTCTTCCGGACCGAAATTTTGAAAAAATCGTGATGATTAGCACACGAATTCGGGCTTAAACGGGAGAGTGATACTTCGTTTGGTGTATGTACACAACCTGAAAAACATTCTGAATCGTTTTGAGCAATTTTTTTGAGGACTTTTTTCCGGACCGAAATTTTGAAAAAATCGTGATGATTAGCACACGAATTCGGGCATAAACTGGAGAGTGATACTTCGTTTGGTTTATTTATCCAACCTGAAAAACGTTCTGAATCGCTTTGAGCAATTCTTTTGAGAACTTTTTTCCGGATCGAAATTTTTAAAAAATCGTGATGGTTAGCACACGAATTCGGGCTTAAACGAGAGAGTGATACTTCGTTTGGTGTATTTATACCCCCTGAAAAACGTTCTGAATCGTTATGAGCAATTTTTTGGTGAACTTTTTTCCGGACCGAAATTTTGTAAAAATCGTGATGATTAGCACACGAATTCGGGCTTAAACGGGAGAGTGATACTTCGTTTGGTGTATTTATACAACCTGAAAAACATTCTGAATCGTTTTGAGCAATTTTTTTGAGGACTTTTTTCCGGACCGAAATTTTGAAAAAATCGTGATGATTAGCACACGAATTCGGGCTTAAACTGGAGAGTGATTCTTCGCTTGGTTTATTTATCCAACCTGAAAAACGTTCTGAATCGCTTTGAGCAATTTTTTGGAGAACTTTTTTTCGGACCGAAATTTTGAAAAAATCGTGATGGTTAGCACACGAATTCGGGCTTAAACGAGAGAGTGATATTTCGTTTGGTGTATTTATGCCACCTGAAAAACGTTCTGAATCGTTATGAGCAATTTTTTGGAGAACTTTTTTTCGGACCGAAATTTTGTAAAAATCGTGATGATTAGCACACGAATTCGGGCTTAAACGGGAGAGTGATACTTTGTTTGGTGTATTTATACAACCTGAAAAACGTTCTGAATCGCTTTGAGCAATTTTTTTGAGAGCTTTTTTTGGGACCGAAATTTAGAAAAAATCGTGATGGTTAGCACTCGAATTCGGGCTTAAACGGGAGAGTGATACTTCGTTTGGTGTATTTATACAACCTGAAAAACGTTCTGAATCGTTTTGAGCAATTTTTTTGAAAACATTTTTTCGGACCAAAATTTTGAATAAATCGTGATGGTTAGCACACGAATTCGGGCTTAAACGAGAGAGTGATACTTCGTTTGGTGTATTTATACAACCTTAAAAACGTTTTGAATCGCTTTGAGCAATGTTTTGGAGAACTTTTTTCCGGACCGAAATTTTGAAAAAATCGTGATGGTTTGCACACGAATTCGGGCTTAAACGGGAGAGTGATACTTCGTTTGGTGTATTTACCCCACCTGAAAAACGTTCTGAATCGTTATGAGCAATTTTTTGGAGAACTTTTTTCCGGACCGAAATTTTGTCAAAATCGTGATGATTAGCACACGAATTCGGGGCTTAAACGGGAGAGTGATACTTCGTTTGGTGTATTTATACAACCTGAAAAAAGTTCTGAATCGCTTTGAGCAATTTTTTTGAGAGCTTTTTTTCGGACCGAAATTTTGAAAAAATCGTGATGGTTAACACTCGAATTCGGGCTTAAACGGGATAGTGATACTTCGTTTGGTGTATTTATACCACCTGAAAAATGTTCTGAATCGTTATGAGCAATTTTTTGGAGAACTTTTTTCCGGACTGAAATTTTGTAAAAATCGTGATGTAATGCACACGAATTCGGGCTTAAACGGGAGAGTGATACTTCGTTTGGTGTATTTATACAACCTGAAAAACGTTCTGAATCGCTTTGAGCAATTGTTTTGAGACTTTCTTCCGGACCGAAATTTTGAAAAAATCATGATGGTTAGCACACGAATTTGGGCTTAAACGGGAGAGTGATACTTCGTTTGGTGTATTTATACAACCTGAAAAACATTCTGAATCGTTTTGAGCAATTTTTTGGAGAACTTTTTTTCGGACCGAAATTTTGAAAACATCGTCATGGTTAGCACACGAATTCGGGCTTAAACGAGAGAGTGATACTTCGTTTGGTGTATTTATACAACCTGAAAAACGTTCTGAATCGCTTCGTGCAATTTTTTTGAGAACTTTTTTCCGGACCGAAATTTTGAAAAAATCGTGATGGTTAGCACTCGAATTCGGGATTAAACGGGAGAGTGATACTTCGTTTGGTGTATTTATACAACCTGAAAAACGTTCTGAATCGTTATGAGCAATTTTTTGGAGAACTTTTTTCCGGACCGAAATTTTGTAAAAATCGTGATGATTAGGACACGAATTCGGGCTTAAACGGGAGAGTGATACTTCGTTTGGTTTATTTATCCAACTTGAAAAACGTTCTGAATCGCTTTGAGCAATTTTTTGGAGAACTTTTTTCCGGACCGAAATTTTGAAAAAATCGTGATGGTTAGCACTCGAATTCGGGCTTAAACGGGAGAGTGATACTTCGTTTGGTGTATTTATATAACCTGAAAAACATTCTGAATCGTTTTGAGTAATTTTTTGGAGAACGTTTTTCCGGACAGAAATTTTGTAAAAATTGTGATGATTAGCACACGAATTCGGACTGAAACGGGAGAGTGATACTTCGTTTGGTGTATTTATACAACCTGAAAAACGTTCTGAATCGCTTTGAGCAATTTTTTTTAGAACTGTCTTCCGGACCGAAATTTTGAAAAAATCGTGATGATTAACACACGAATTCGAGCTTAAACGGGAGAGTGATACTTCGTTTGGTGTATTTATACAACCTGAAAAACATTCTGAATCGTTTTGAACAATTTTTTTGAGGACTTTTTTCCGGACCGAAATTTTGAAAAAATCGTGATGATTAGCACACGAATTCGGGCTTGAACTGGAGAGTGATACTTCGTTTGGTTTATTTATCCAACCTGAAAAACGTTCTGAATCGCTTTGAGCAATTTTTTTGAGAACTTTTTTCCGGACCGAAATTTTGAAAAATCGTGATGGTTAGTACAAGAATTCGGGCTAAAACGGGAGAGTGATACTTCGTTTCGTGTATTTATACAACCTGAAAAACGTTCTTAATCGTTTTGAGCAATTTTTTTTAGCACTTTTTTCCGGACCGAAATTTTGAAAAAATCGTGATGGTTAGCACACGAATTCGGGCTTAAACGAGAGAGTGATACTTCGTTTGGTGTAATTATACAACCTAAAAAACGTTCTTATTCGCTTTGAGCAATTTTTTTGAGAACTTTTTTTCGGACCGAAATTTTGAAAAAATCGTGATGGTTAGCACACGAATTCGGGGGCTTAAACGGGAGAGTGATACATCGTTTGGTGTATTTATACAACCTGAACAACGTTCTGAATCGTTTTGAGCAATTTTTTTGAGAACATTTTTCCTGACCGAAATTTTGAAAAAATGGTGATGGTTAGCACACGAATTCGGGCTTAAACGAGAGAGTGATACTTCGTTTGGTGTATTTATACAACCTTAAAAACGTTTTGAATCGCTTTGAGCAATTTTTTGGAGAACTTTTTTCCAGACCGAAATTTTGAAAAATCGTGATGGTTCGCACACGAATTCGGGCTTAAACGTGAGAGAGTGATACTTCGTTTGGTGTATTTATAAAACCTGAAAAACATTCTGAATCGTTTTGAGCAATTTTTTGGAGAACTTTTTTCCGGACCGAAATTTTGAAAAAAATCGTGATGGTTAGCACACTAATTCGGGTTTAAACGAGAGAGTGATACTTCGTTTGGTGTATTTATACAACCTAAAAAACGTTCTGAATCGCTTTGAGCAATTTTTTGGAGAACTTTTTTCCGGACCGAAATTTTGTAAAAATTGTGATGATTAGCACACGAATTCGGGCTTAAACGGGAGAGTGATACTTCGTTTGGTTTATTTATCCAACTTGAAAAACGTTCTGAATCGCTTTGAGCAATTTTTTGGAGAACTTTTTTCCGGACCGAAATTTTGTAAAAATCGTGATGACTAGCACACGAATTCGGGCTTAAACGGGAGAGTGATACTCGCTTTGGTGTATTTATACAACCTAAAAAACGTTCGAATCGCTTTGAGCAATTTTTTTGGAGAACTTTTTTCCGGACCGAAATTTTGTAAAAAATTGTGATGATTAGCACACGAATTCGGGCTTAAACGGGAGAGTGATACTTCGTTTGGTTTATTTATCCAACTTGAAAAACGTTCTGAATCGCTTTGAGCAATTTTTTGGGGAACTTTTTTCCGGAATGAAATTTTGTAAAAATCGTGATGATTAGCACACGAATTCGGGCATAAACGGGAGAGTGATACTTCGTTTGGTTTATTTATCGAACTTGAAAAACGTTCTGAATCGCTTTGAGCAATTTTTTGGAGAACTTTTTTCCGGACCGAAATTTTGAAAAAATCGTGATGGTTAGCACACGAATTCGGGCTTAAACGGGAGAATGATACTTCGTTTGGTTTATTTATCCAACCTGAAAAACGTTCTGAATCGCTTTGAGCAATTTTTTTGAGAACTTTTTTCCGGACCGTAATTTTGGAAAAATCGTGATGGTTAGCACACGAATTCGGGCTTAAACGGGAGAGTGATACTTCGTTTGGTGTATTTACACAACCTGAAAAACATTCTGAATCGTTTTGAGAAATTTTTTGGAGAACGTTTTTCCGGATAGAAATTTCGTAAAAAGTGTGATGATTAGCGCACGAATTCGGACTGAAACGGGAGAGTGATACTTCGTTTGGTGTATTTATACAACCTGAAAAACGTTCTTAATCGTTTTGAGCAATTTTTTTGAGAACTTTTTTCCGGACCGAAATTTTGAAAAAATCGTGATGGTTAGCACACGAATTCGGGCTTAAACGAAAGAGTGATACTTCGTTTGGTGTAATTATACAACCTGAAAAACGTTCTTATTCGCTTTGAGCAATTTTTTTGAGAACTTTTTTTCGGACCGAAATTTTGAAAAAATCGTGATGGTTAGCACAAGAATTCGGGCCTAAACGAGAGAGTGATACATCGTTTGGTGTATTTATACAACTCAAAAACGTTCGAATCGCTTTTGAGCAATTTTTTTTGAGAACATTTTTTGGGACCGAAATTTTGAAAAAAATCGTGATGGTTAGCACACGAATTCGGGCTTAAACGAGAGAGTGATACTTCGTTTGGTGTATTTATACAACCTTAAAAACGTTCTGAATCGTTTTGAGCAATTTTTTTGAGAACTTTTTTCCGGACCGAAATTTTGAAAAAATCGTGATGGTTAGCACACGAATTCGGGCTTAAACGAGAGAGTGATACTTCGTTTGGTGTAATTATACAACCTGAAAAACGTTCTCATTCGCTTTGAGCAATTTTTTTGAGAACTTTTTTTCGGACCGAAATTTTGAAAAAATCGTGATGGTTAGCACACGAATTCGGGGGCTTAAACGGGAGAGTGATACATCGTTTGGTGTATTTATACAACCTGAACAACGTTCTGAATCGTTTTGAGCAATTTTTTTGAGAACATTTTTCCTGACCGAAATTTTGAAAAAATGGTGATGGTTAGCACACGAATTCGGGCTTAAACGAGAGAGTGATACTTCGTTTGGTGTATTTATACAACCTTAAAAACGTTTTGAATCGCTTTGAGCAATTTTTTGGAGAACTTTTTTCCAGACCGAAATTTTGAAAAATCGTGATGGTTCGCACACGAATTCGGGCTTAAACGTGAGAGAGTGATACTTCGTTTGGTGTATTTATAAAACCTGAAAAACATTCTGAATCGTTTTGAGCAATTTTTTGGAGAACTTTTTTCCGGACCGAAATTTTGAAAAAATCGTGATGGTTAGCACACGAATTCGGGTTTAAACGAGAGAGTGATACTTCGTTTGGTGTATTTATACAACCTAAAAAACGTTCTGAATCGCTTTGAGCAATTTTTTGGAGAACTTTTTTCCGGACCGAAATTTTGTAAAAATTGTGATGATTAGCACACGAATTCGGGCTTAAACGGGAGAGTGATACTTCGTTTGGTTTATTTATCCAACTTGAAAAACGTTCTGAATCGCTTTGAGCAATTTTTTGGGGAACTTTTTTCCGGAATGAAATTTTGTAAAAATCGTGATGATTAGCACACGAATTCGGGCATAAACGGGAGAGTGATACTTCGTTTGGTTTATTTATCGAACTTGAAAAACGTTCTGAATCGCTTTGAGCAATTTTTTGGAGAACTTTTTTCCGGACCGAAATTTTGAAAAAATCGTGATGGTTAGCACACGAATTCGGGCTTAAACGGGAGAATGATACTTCGTTTGGTTTATTTATCCAACCTGAAAAACGTTCTGAATCGCTTTGAGCAATTTTTTTGAGAACTTTTTTCCGGACCGAAATTTTGGAAAAATCGTGATGGTTAGCACACGAATTCGGGCTTAAACGGGAGAGTGATACTTCGTTTGGTGTATTTACACAACCTGAAAAACATTCTGAATCGTTTTGAGAAATTTTTTGGAGAACGTTTTTCCGGATAGAAATTTCGTAAAAAGTGTGATGATTAGCGCACGAATTCGGACTGAAACGGGAGAGTGATACTTCGTTTGGTGTATTTATACAACCTGAAAAACGTTCTTAATCGTTTTGAGCAATTTTTTTGAGAACTTTTTTCCGGACCGAAATTTTGAAAAAATCGTGATGGTTAGCACACGAATTCGGGCTTAAACGAAAGAGTGATACTTCGTTTGGTGTAATTATACAACCTGAAAAACGTTCTTATTCGCTTTGAGCAATTTTTTTGAGAACTTTTTTTCGGACCGAAATTTTGAAAAAATCGTGATGGTTAGCACAAGAATTCGGGCCTAAACGAGAGAGTGATACATCGTTTGGTGTATTTATACAACCTGAAAAACGTTCTGAATCGTTTTGAGCAATTTTTTTGAGAACATTTTTTGGGACCGAAATTTTGAAAAAATCGTGATGGTTAGCACACGAATTCGGGCTTAAACGAGAGAGTGATACTTCGTTTGGTGTATTTATACAACCTTAAAAACGTTCTGAATCGTTTTGAGCAATTTTTTTGAGAACTTTTTTCCGGACCGAAATTTTGAAAAAATCGTGATGGTTAGCACACGAATTCGGGCTTAAACGAGAGAGTGATACTTCGTTTGGTGTAATTATACAACCTGAAAAACGTTCTCATTCGCTTTGAGCAATTTTTTTGAGAACTTTTTTTCGGACCGAAATTTTGAAAAAATCGGGATGGTTAGCACACGAATTCGGGCTTAAACGGGAGAGTGATACATCGTTTGGTGTATTTATACAACCTGAAAAACGTTCTGAATCGTTTTGAGCAATTTTTTTGAGAACATTTTTTCGGACCGAAATTTTGAAAAAATCGTGATGGTTAGCACACGAATTCGGGCTTAAACGAGAGAGTGATACTTCGTTTGGTGTATTTATACAACCTTAAAAACGTTTTGAATCGCTTTGAGCAATTTTTTGGAGAACTTTTTTCCGGACCGAAATTTTGAAAAAATCGTGATGGTGAGCACACGAATTCGGGCTTAAACGGGAGAGTGATACTTCGTTTGGTGTATTTATAAAACCTGAAAAACATTCTGAATCGTTTTGAGCAATTTTTTGGAGAACTTTTTTCCGGACCGAAATTTTGGAAAAATCGTGACGGTTAGCACACGAATTCGGGCTTAAACATAGAGTGATATTTCGTTTGGTGTATTTATACCACCTGAAAAACGTTATGAATCGTTATGAGCAATTTTTTGGAGAACTTTTTTCCGGACCGAAATTTTGTAAAAATCGTGATGATTAGCACACGAATTCGGGCTTAAACGGGAGAGTGATACTTCGTTTGGTGTATTTATACAACCTGAAAAACGTTCTTATTCGCTTTGAGCAATTTTTTTGAGAACTTTTTTTCGGACCGAAATTTTGAAAAAAGTCGTGATGGTCAACACTCGAATTCGGGCTTAAACGGGAGAGTGATACTTCGTTTGGTATATTTATACAACCTGAAAAACGTTCTGAATCGTTATGAGCAATTTTTTCGAGAACTTTTTTCCGGACCGAAATTTTGTAAAAATCGTGATGATTAGCACACGAATTCGGGCTTAAACGGGAGAGTGATACTTCGTTTGGTTTATTTATCCAACTTGAAAATCGTTCTGAATCGCTTTGAGCAATTTTTTGGAGAACTTTTCTCCGGACCAAAATTTTGAAAAAATCGTGATGGTTAGCACACGAATTCGGGTTTAAACGGGAGAGTGATACTTTGTTTGGTGTATTTATACAACCTGAAAAACATTCTGAATCGTTTTGAGCAATTTTTTGGAGAATGTTTTTCCGGACCGAAATTTTGTTAAAATTGTGATGATTAGCACACGAATTCGGGCTTAAACGGGAGAGTGATACTTCGTTTGGTGTATTTATACAACCTGAAAAATGTTCTGAATCGCTTTGAGCAAGTTTTTGAAGAACTTTTTTCCGAACCAAAATTGTGAAAAAATCGTGATGATTAGCACACGAATTCGGGCTTAAACGGGGGAGTGATACTTCGTTTGGTGTATTTATACAACCTCAAAAACGTTCTGAATCACTTTGAGCAATTTTTTTGAGAACTTTTTTCCGGACCGAAATTTTGAAAAAATCGTGATGATTAGCACACGATTCGGCTTAAACGAGAGAGTGATACTTCGTTTGGTGTATTTATACAACCCGGAAAACGTTACGAATCATTTTGAGCAATTTTTTGGAGAACTTTTTTCCCGGAACGAAATTTTTGCAAAAATCGTGATGATTAGCACACAATTCGGGCTTAAACGGGAGAGTGATACTTCGTTTGGTTTATTTATCCAACTCGAAAAAACCTTACGAATCGCTTTGAGCAATTTTTTGGAGAACTTTTTTCCGGACCGAAATTTTGAAAAAAATCGTGATGGTTAACACACGAATTCGGGCTTAAACGGGAGAGTGATACTTCGTTTGGGCGTATTTATACAACCCTGAAAAACATTCGAATCGTTTTGAGCAATTTTTTGGGAGAACGTTTTTCGGGACCGAAATTTTGTAAAAAATTGTGATGATTAGCACACGAATTCGGACTTAAACGGGAGAGTGATACTTCGTTTGGTTTATTTATCCAACTTGAAAAAATGTTACGAATCGCTTTGAGCAATTTTTTGGAGAACTTTTCTCCGGACCGAAATTTTGAAAAAATCGTGATGGTTAGCACACGAATTCGGGCTTAAACGGGAGAGTGATATTTCGTTTTGTGTATTTATACAACCTGAAAAACATTCTGAATCGTTTTGAGCAATTTTTTGAAGAACGTTTTTCCGGACCGAAATTTTGTAAAAAATGTGATGATTAGCACACGAATTCGGACTGAAACGGGAGAGTGATACTTCGTTTGGTGTATTTATACAACCTGAAAAACGTTCTGAATCGCTTTGAGCAATTTTTTTTAGGACTGTCTTCCGGACCAAAATTTTGAAAAAATCGTGATGATTAGCACACGAATTCGAGCTTAAACGGGAGAGTGATACTTCGTTTGGTGTATTTATACAACCTGAAAAACATTCTGAATCGTTTTGAGCAATTTTTTTGACGACTTTTTTCCGGACCGAAATTTTGAAAAAATCGTGATGATTAGCACACGAATTCGGGCTTAAACTGGAGAGTGATACTTTGTTTGGTTTATTTATCCAACCTGAAAAACGTTCTGAATCGCTTTGAGCAATTTTTTTGAGAACCTTTTTCCGGACCGAAATTTTGAAAAAATCGTGATGGTTAGCACAAGAATTCGGGCTTAAACAGGAGGGTGATACTTCGTTTGGTGTATTTATACAACCTGAAAAACGTTCTTAATCGTTTTGAGCAATTTTTTTGAGAACTTTTTTCCGGACCGAAATTTTAAAAAAATCGTGATGGTTAGCACACGAATTCGGGCTTAAACGAGAGAGTGATACTTCGTTTGGTGTAATTATACAACCTGAAAAACGTTCTTATTCGCTTTGAGCAATTTTTTTGAGAACTTTTTTTCGGACCGAAATCTTGAAAAAATCGTGATGGTTAGCACACGAATTCGGGCTTAAACGGGAGAGTGATACATCGTTTGGTGTATTTATACAACCTGAAAAACGTTCTGAATCGTTTTGAGTAATTTTTTTTAGAACATTTTTTCGGACCGAAATTTTGAAAAAATCGTGATGGTTAGCACACGAATTCGGGCTTAAACGAGAGAGTGATACTTCGTTTGGTGTATTTATACAACCTTAAAAACGTTTTGAATCGCTTTGAGCAATTTTTTGGAGAACTTTTTTCCGGACCAAAATTTTGAAAAAATCGTGATGGTGAGCACACGAATTCGGGCTTAAACGGGAGAGTGATACTTCGTTTGGTGTATTTATAAAACTTGAAAAACATTCTGAATCGTTTTGAGCAATTTTTTGGAGAACTTTTTTCCGGACCGAAATTTTGGAAAAATCGTGATGGTTAGCACACGAATTCGGACTTAAACGGAGAGTGATATTTCGTTCGGTGTATTTATACCACCTGAAAAACGTTCTGAATCGTTATGAGCAATTTTTTGGAGAACTTTTTTCCGGACCGAAATTTTGTAAAAATCGTGATGATTAGCACACGAATTCGGGCTTAAACGGGAGAGTGATACTTCGTTTGGTGTATTTATACAACCTGAAAAACGTTCTGAATCGCTTTGAGCAATTTTTTGGAGAGCTTTTTTTCGGACCGAAATTTTGAAAAAATCGTGATGGTTAACACTCGAATTCGGGCTTAAACGGGAGAGTGATACTTCGTTTGGTATATTTATACAACCTGAAAACGTTCTGAATCGTTATGAGCAATTTTTTGGAGAACTTTTTTCCGGACCGAAATTTTGTAAAAATCGTGATGGTTGGCACACGAATTCGGGCTTAAACGGGAGAGTGATACTTCGTTTGGTTTATTTATCCAACTTGAAAAACGTTCTGAATCGCTTTGAGCAATTTTTTGGAGAACTTTCTCCGGACCGAAATTTTGAAAAAATCGTGATGGTTAGCACACGAATTCGGGCTTAAACAGGAGAGTAATACTTCGTTTGGTGTATTTATACAACCTGAAAAACATTCTGAACCGTTTTGAGTAATTTTTTGGAGAACGTTTTTCCGGACAGAAATTTTGTAAAAATTGTGATGATTAGCACACGAATTCGGACTGAAACGGGAGAGTGATACTTCGTTTGGTGTATTTATACAACCTGAAAAACGTTCTGAATCGCTTTGAGCAATTTTTTTTAGAACTGTCTTCCGAACCGAAATTTTGAAAAAATCCTGATGATTAGCACACGAATTCGAGCTTAAACGGGAGAGTGATACTTCGTTTGGTGTATTTATACAACCTGAAAAATATTCTGAATCGTTTTGAGCAATTTTTTTGAGGACTTTTTTCCAGACCGAAATTTTGAAAAAATCGTGATGATTAGCACACGAATTCGGGCTTAAACTGAAGAGTGATACTTCGTTTGGTTTATTTATCCAACCTGAAAATCGTTCTGAATCGCTTTGAGCAATTTTTTTGAGAACTTTTTTCCGGACCGAAATTTTGAAAAAATCGTGATGGTTAGCACAAGAATTCGGGCTTAAACGGGAGAGTGATACTTCGTTTGGTGTATTTGTACAACCTGAAAAATGTTCTTAATCGTTTTGAGCAATTTTTTTGAAAACTTTTTTCCGGACCGAAATTTTAAAAAAATCGTGATGGTTAGCACACGAATTCGGGCTTAAACGAGAGAGTGATACTTCGTTTGGTGTACTTATACAACCTGAAAAACGTTCTTATTCGCTTTGAGCAATTTTTTTGAGAACTTTTTTTCGGACCGAAATTTTGAAAAAATCGTGATGGTTAGCACACGAATTCGGGCTTAAACGGGAGAGTGATACGTCGTTTGGTGTATTTATACAACCTGAAAAACGTTCTGAATCGTTTTGAGCAATTTTTTTGAGAACATTTTTTGGGACCAAAATTTTGAAAAAATCGTGATGGTTAGCACACGAATTCGGGCTTAAACGAGAGAGTGATACTTCGTTTGGTGTATTTATACAACCTTAAAAACGTTTTGAATCGCTTTGAGCAATTTTTTGGAGAACTTTTTTCCGGACCGAAATTTTGAAAAAATCGTGATGGTTAGCACACGAATTCGGGCTTAAACGAGAGAGTGGTACTTCGTTTGGTGTAATTATACAACCTGAAAAACGTTCTTATTCGCTTTGAGCAAATTTTTTGAGAACTTTTTTTCGGACTGAAATTTTGAAAAAATCGTGATGATTAGCACACGAATTCGGGCTTAAACGGGGGAGTGATACTTCGTTCGGTGTATTTATACAACCTGAAAAACGTTCTGAATCACTATGAGCAATTTTTTTGAGAACTTTTTTCCGGACCGAGATTTTGAAAAAATCGTGATGGTTAGCACACGAATTCGGGCTTAAACGGGATAGTGATAATTCGTTTGGTGTATTTATACAACCTGAAAAACATTCTGAATCGTTTTGAGCAATTTTTTGGAGAACATTTTTTCGGACCGAAATTTTGAAAAAATCGTGATGGTTAGCACACGAATTCGTGCTTAAACGAGAGAGTGATACTTCGTTTGGTGTATTTATACAACCTGAAAAACGTTCTGAATCGCTTTGTGCAATTTTTTTGAGAACTTTTTTCCGGACCGAAATTTTGAAAAAATCGTGATGGTTAGCACACGAATTCGGGCTTAAACGAGAGAGTGATACTTCGTTTGGTGTATTTATACAACCAGAAAAACGTTCTGAATCGCTTTGAGCAATTTTTTTGAGAACTTTTTTCCGGACCGAAATTTTGAAAAAATCGTGATGGTTAGCACAAGAATTCGGGCTTAAACGGGAGAGTGATACTTCGTTTGGTGTATTTGTACAACCTGAAAAATGTTCTTAATCGTTTTGAGCAATTTTTTTGAAAACTTTTTTCCGGACCGAAATTTTGAAAAAATCGTGATGGTTAGCACACGAATTCGGGCTTAAACGAGAGAGTGATACTTCGTTTGGTGTACTTATACAACCTGAAAAACGTTCTTATTCGCTTTGAGCAATTTTTTTGAGAACTTTTTTTCGGACCGAAATTTTAAAAAAATCGTGATGGTTAGCACACGAATTCGGGCTTAAACGGGAGAGTGATACGTCGTTTGGTGTATTTATACAACCTGAAAAACGTTCTGAATCGTTTTGAGCAATTTTTTTGAGAACATTTTTTGGGACCGAAATTTTGAAAAAATCGTGATGGTTAGCACACGAATTCGGGCTTAAACGAGAGAGTGATACTTCGTTTGGTGTATTTATACAACCAGAAAAACGTTCTGAATCGCTTTGAGCAATTTTTTTGAGAACTTTTTTCCGGACCGAAATTTTGAAAAAATCGTGATGGTTAGCACAAGAATTCGGGCTTAAACGGGAGAGTGATACTTCGTTTGGTGTATTTGTACAACCTGAAAAATGTTCTTAATCGTTTTGAGCAATTTTTTTGAAAACTTTTTTCCGGACCGAAATTTTGAAAAAATCGTGATGGTTAGCACACAATTCGGGCTTAAACGAGAGTGATACTTCGTTTGGTGTACTTATAGAACTCGAAAAACGTTCTTATTCGCTTTGAGCAATTTTTTTTGAGAACTTTTTTTCGGACCGAAATTTTTGAAAAAAATCGTGATGGTTAGCACACGAATTCGGGCTTAAACGGGAGAGTGATACGTCGTTTGGTGTATTTATACAACCTGAAAAACGTTCTGAATCGTTTTGAGCAATTTTTTTGAGAACATTTTTTGGGACCAAAATTTTGAAAAAATCGTGATGGTTAGCACACGAATTCGGGCTTAAACGAGAGAGTGATACTTCGTTTGGTGTATTTATACAACCTTAAAAACGTTTTGAATCGCTTTGAGCAATTTTTTGGAGAACTTTTTTCCCGGACCGAAATTTTGAAAAAAATCGTGATGGTTAGCACACAATTCGGGCTTAAACGAGAGAGTGATACTTCGTTTGGTGTAATTATACAACCTGAAAAACGTTCTTATTCGCTTTGAGCAAATTTTTTGAGAACTTTTTTTCGGACTGAAATTTTGAAAAAAATCGTGATGATTAGCACACGAATTCGGGCTTAAACGGGGGAGTGATACTTCGTTCGGTGTATTTATACAACCTGAAAAACGTTCTGAATCACTATGAGCAATTTTTTTTTGAGAACTTTTTTCCGGACCGAGATTTTGAAAAAATCGTGATGGTTAGCACACAATTCGGGCTTAAACGGGATAGTGATACTTCGTTTGGTGTATTTATACAACCTGAAAAACATTCTGAATCGTTTTGAGCAATTTTTTGGAGAACATTTTTTCGGACCGAAATTTTGAAAAAATCGTGATGGTTAGCACACGAATTCGTGCTTAAACGAGAGAGTGATACTTCGTTTGGTGTATTTATACAACCTGAAAAACGTTCTGAATCGCTTTGTGCAATTTTTTTTGAGAACTTTTTTCCCGGACCGAAATTTTAAAAAATCGTGATGGTTAGCACACGAATTCGGGCTTAAACGAGAGTGATACTTCGTTTGGTGTATTTATACAACCAGAAAAACGTTCTGAATCGCTTTGAGCAATTTTTTTGAGAACTTTTTTCCGGACCGAAATTTTGAAAAAATCGTGATGGTTAGCACAAGAATTCGGGCTTAAACGGGAGAGTGATACTTCGTTTGGTGTATTTGTACAACCTGAAAAATGTTCTTAATCGTTTTGAGCAATTTTTTTGAAAACTTTTTTCCGGACCGAAATTTTGAAAAAATCGTGATGGTTAGCACACGAATTCGGGCTTAAACGAGAGAGTGATACTTCGCTTTGGTGTACTTATACAACTTGAAAAACGTTCTTATTCGCTTTGAGCAATTTTTTTGAGAACTTTTTTTCGGACCGAAATTTTAAAAAAATCGTGATGGTTAGCACACGAATTCGGGCTTAAACGGGAGAGTGATACGTCGTTTGGTGTATTTATACAACCTGAAAAACGTTCTGAATCGTTTTGAGCAATTTTTTTGAGAACATTTTTTGGGACCGAAATTTTGAAAAAATCGTGATGGTTAGCACACGAATTCGGGCTTAAACGAGAGAGTGATACTTCGTTTGGTGTATTTATACAACCTTAAAAACGTTTTGAATCGCTTTGAGCAATTTTTTGGAGAACTTTTTTCCGGACCGAAATTTTGAAAAAATCGTGATGGTTAGCACACAAATTCGGGCTTAAACGGGAGAGTGATACTTCGTTTGGTGTATTAATAAAACCTGAAAAACATTCTGAATCGTTTTGAGCAATTTTTTGGAGAACTTTTGCCGGACCGAAATTTTGAAAAAATCGTGATGGTTAGCACACGAATTCGGGCTTAAACGGAGGGTGATATTTCGTTTGGTGTATTTATACCACCTGAAAAACGTTCTTAATCGTTATGAGCAATTTTTTGGAGAACTTTTTTCCGGACCGAAATTTTGTAAAAATCGTGATGATTAGCACACGAATTCGGGCTTAAACGGGAGAGTGATACTTCGTTTGGTGTATTTATACAACCTGAAAAACGTTCTGAATCGCTTTGAGCAATTTTTTTGAGAGCTTTTTTTCGGACCGAAATTTTGAAAAAATCGTGATGGTTAACACTCGAATTCGGGCTTAAACGGGAGAGTGATACTTCGTTTGGTATATTTATACAACCTGAAAAACGTTCTGAATTGTTATGAGCAATTTTTTGGAGAACTTTTTTCCGGACCGAAATTTTGTAAAAATCGTGATGATTAGCACACGAATTCGGGCTTAAACGGGAGAGTGATACTTCGTTTGGTTTATTTATCCAACTTGAAAAACGTTCTGAATCGCTTTGAGCAATTTTTTGGAGAACTTTTCTCCGGACCGAAATTTTGAAAAAATCATGATGGTTATCACACGAATTCGGGCTTAAACGGGAGAGTGATACTTTGTTTGGTGTATTTATACAACCTGAAAAACATTCTAAATCGTTTTGAGCAAGTTTTTGGAGAACGTTTTTCCGGACCGAAATTTTGTAAAAATTGTGATGATTAGCACACGAATTCGGGCTTAAACGGGTGAGTGATACTTCGTTTGGTGTATTTATACAACCTGAAAAATGTTCTGAATCGCTTTGAGCAAGTTTTTGAAGAACTTTTTTCCGGACCAAAATTGTGAAAAAATCGTGATGATTAGCACACGAATTCGGGCTTAAACGGGGGAGTGATACTTTTTTTGGTGTATTTATACAACCTCGAAAACGTTCGGAATCACTTTGAGCAATTTTTTTGAGAACTTTTTTTCGGACCGAAATTTTGAAAAAATCGTGATGGTCAACACTCGAATTCGGGCTTAAACGGGAGAGTGATACTTCGTTTGGTATATTTATACAACCTGAAAAACGTTCTGAATCGTTATGAGCAATTTTTTCGAGAACTTTTTTCCGGACCGAAATTTTGTAAAAATCGTGATGATTAGCACACGAATTCGGGCTTAAACGGTAGAGTGATACTTCGTTTGGTTTATTTATCCAACTTGAAAATCGCTCTGAATCGCTTTGAGCAATTTTTTGGAGAACTTTTCTCCGGACCAAAATTTTGAAAAAATCGTGATGGTTAGCACACGAATTCGGGTTTAAACGGGAGAGTGATACTTTGTTTGGTGTATTTATACAACCTGAAAAACATTCTGAATCGTTTTGAGCAATTTTTTGGAGAATGTTTTTCCGGACCGAAATTTTGTTAAAATTGTGATGATTAGCACACGAATTCGGGCTTAAACGGGTGAGTGATACTTCGTTTGGTGTATTTATACAACCTGAAAAATGTTCTGAATCGCTTTGAGCAAGTTTTTGAAGAACTTTTTTCCGAACCAAAATTGTGAAAAAATCGTGATGATTAGCACACGAATTCGGGCTTAAACGGGGGAGTGATACTTCGTTTGGTGTATTTATACAACCTCAAAAACGTTCTGAATCACTTTGAGCAATTTTTTTGAGAACTTTTTTCCGGACCGAAATTTTGAAAAAATCGTGATGATTAGCACACGAATTCGGGCTTAAACGCGGGAGTGATACTTCGTTCGGTGTATTTATACAACCTAAAAAACGTTCTGAATCACTTTGAGCGATTTTTTGAAGAACTTTTTTCCGGTTCAAAATTGTGAAAAAATCGTGATGATTAGCACACGAATTCGGGCTTAAACGCGGGAGTGATACTTCGTTCGGTGTATTTATACAACCTAAAAAACGTTCTGAATCACTTTGAGCAATTTTTTGAGAACTTTTTTCCGGACCGAAATTTTGAAAAAATCGTGATGATTAGCACACGAATTCTGGCTTAAACGGGAGAGTGATACTTCGTTTGGTGTATTTATACAACCTGGAAAACGTTCTGAATCGTTTTGAGCAATTTTTTGGAGAACTTTTTTTCGGAACGAAATTTTGTAGAAATCGTGATGATTAGCACACGAATTCGGGCTTAAACGGGAGAGTGATACTTCGTTTGGTTTATTTATCCAACCTGAAAAACCTTCTGAATCGCTTTGAGCAATTTTTTGGAGAACTTTTTTCCGGACCGAAATTTTGAAAAAATCTTGATGGTTAGCACACGAATTCAGGCTTAAACGGGAGAGTGATACTTCGTTTGGCGTATTTATACAACCTGAAAAACATTCTGAATCGTTTTGAGAAATTTTTTGGAGAACGTATTTCGGGACCGAAATTTTGTAAAAATTGTGATGATTAGCACACGAATTCGGACTTAAACGGGAGAGTGATACTTCGTTTGGTTTATTTATCCAACTTGAAAAACGTTCTGAATCGCTTTGAGCAATTTTTTGGAGAACTTTTCTCTGGACCGAAATTTTGAAAAAATCGTGATGGTTAGCACACGAATTCGGGCTTAAACGGGAGAGTGATATTTCGTTTGGTGTATTTATACAACCTGAAAAACATTCTGAATCGTTTTGAGCAATTTTTTGGAGAACGTTTTTCCGGACCGAAATTTTGTAAAAATTGTGATGATTAGCACACGAATTCGGACTGAAACGGGAGAGTGATACTTCGTTTGGTGTATTTATACAACCTGAAAAACGTTCTGAATCGCTTTGAGCAATTTTTTTTAGAACTGTCTTCCGGACCGAAATTTTGAAAAAATCGTGATGATTAGCACACGAATTCGAGCTTAAACGGGAGAGTGATACTTCGTTTGGTGTATTTATACAACCTGAAAAACATTCTGAATCGTTTTGAGCAATTTTTTTAAGGACTTTTTTTCGGACCGAAATTTTGAAAAAATCGTGATGATTAGCACACGAATTCGGGCTTAAACTGGAGAGTGATACTTCGTTTGGTTTATTTATCCAACCTGAAAAACGTTCTGAATCGCTTTGAGCAATTTTTTTGAGAACTTTTTTCCGGACCGAAATTTTGAAAAAATCGTGATGGTTAGCACAAGAATTCGGGCTTAAACGGGAGAGTGATACTTCGTTTGGTGTATTTATACAACCTGAAAAACGTTCTTAATCGTTTTGAGCAATTTTTTTGAGAACTTTTTTCCGGACCGAAATTTTGAAAAAATCGTGATGGTTAGCACACGAATTCGGGCTTAAACGAGAGAGTGATACTTCGTTTGGTGTAATTATACAACCTGAAAAACGTTCTTATTCGCTTTGAGCAATTTTTTTGAGAACTTTTTTTCGGACCGAAATTTTGAAAAAATCGTGATGGTTAGCACACGAATTCGGGCTTAAACGGGAGAGTGATACATCGTTTGGTGTATTTATACAACCTGAAAAACGTTCTGAATCGTTTTGAGCAATTTTTTTTGAGAACATTTTTTCGGACCGAAATTTTGAAAAAATCGTGATGGTTAGCACACGAATTCGGGCTTAAACGAGAGAGTGATACTTCGTTTGGTGTATTTATACAACCTTAAAAACGTTTTGAATCCCTTTGAGCAATTTTTTGGAGAACTTTTTTCCGGACCGAAATTTTGAAAAAATCGTGATGGTTAGCACACGAATTCGGGCTTAAACGGGAGAGTGATACTTCGTTTGGTGTATTTATAAAACCTGAAAAACATTCTGAATCGTTTTGAGCAATTTTTTGGAGAACTTTTTTCCGGACCGAAATTTTGGAAAAATCGTGATGGTTAGCACACGCATTCGGGCTTAAACGGAGAGTGATATTTCGTTTGGTGTATTTATACCACCTGAAAAACGTTCTGAATCGTTATGAGCAACTTTTTGGAGAACTTTTTTCCGGACCGAAATTTTGTAAAAATCGTGATAATTAGCACACGAATTCGGGCTTAAACGGGAGAGTGATACTTCGTTCGGTGTATTTATACAACCTGAAAAACGTTCTGAATCGCTTTGAGCAATTTTTTTGAGGGCTTTTTTTCGGACCGAAATTTTGAAAAAATCGTGATGGTTAGCACACGAATTCGGGCTTAAACGAGAGAGTGATACTTCGTTTGGTGTATTTATACAACCTTAAAAAGTTTTGAATCGCTTTGAGCAATTTTTTGGAGAACTTTTTTCCGGACCGAAATTTTGAAAAAATCGTGATGGTTAGCACACGAATTCGGGCTTAAACGGGAGAGTGATACTTCGTTTGGTGTATTTATAAAACCTGAAAAACATTCTGAATCGTTTTGAGCAATTTTTTGGAGAACTTTTTCCGGACCGAAATTTTGAAAAAATCGTGATGGTTAGCACACGAATTCGGGCTTAAACGGAGGGTGATATTTCGTTTGGTGTATTTATACCACCTGAAAAACGTTCTGAATCGTTATGAGCAATTTTTTGGAGAACTTTTTTCCGGACCGAAATTTTGTAAAAAATCGTGATGATTAGCACACGAATTCGGGCTTAAACGGGAGAGTGATACTTCGTTTGGTGTATTTATACAACCTGAAAAACGTTCTGAATCGCTTTGAGCAATTTTTTTGAGAGCTTTTTTTCGGACCGAAATTTTGAAAAAATCGTGCTGGTTAACACTCGAATTCGGGCTTAAACGGGAGAGTGATACTTCGTTTGGTATATTTATACAACCCGAAAAACGTTACGAATCGTTATGAGCAATTTTTTTGGAGAACTTTTTTCCCGGACCGAAATTTTGTAAAAAATCGTGATGATTAGCACACGAATTCGGGCTTAAACGGGAGAGTGATACTTCGTTTGGTTTATTTATCCAACTTGAAAAACGTTCTGAATCGCTTTGAGCAATTTTTTGGAGAACTTTTCTCCGGACCGAAATTTTGAAAAAATCGTGATGGTTATCACACGAATTCGGGCTTAAACGGGAGAGTGATACTTTGTTTGGTGTATTTATACAACCTGAAAAACATTCTAAATCGTTTTGAGCAAGTTTTTTGGAGAACGTTTTTCGGACCGAAATTTTGTAAAAATTGTGATGATTAGCACACGAATTCGGGCTTAAACGGGTGAGTGATACTTCGTTTGGTGTGTTTATACAACTCGAAAAATGTTCGAATCGCTTTGAGCAATTTTTTGAAGAACTTTTTTCCGGACCAAAATTGTGAAAAAATCGTGATGATTAGCACACGAATTCGCGCTTAAACGGGGGAGTGATACTTTGTTTGGTGTATTTATACAACCTCGAAAACGTTCGGAATCACTTTGAGCAATTTTTTTGAGAACTTTTTTTCCCGGACCGAAATTTTGAAAAAAATCGTGATGATTAGCACACGAATTCGGGCTTAAACGCGGGAGTGATACTTCGTTCGGTGTATTTATACAACCTAAAAAACGTTCTGAATCACTTTGAGCAATTTTTTGAAGAACTTTTTTCCGGACCAAAATTGTGAAAAAATCGTGATGATTAGCACACGAATTCGGGCTTAAACGCGGGAGTGATACTTCGTTCGGTGTATTTATACAACCTAAAAAAACGTTCGAATCACTTTGAGCAATTTTTTTGAGAACTTTTTTCCCGGACCGAAATTTTGAAAAAAATCGTGATGATTAGCACACGAATTCTGGCTTAAACGGGAGAGTGATACTTCGTTTGGTGTATTTATACAACCTGGAAAACGTTCTGAATCGTTTTGAGCAATTTTTTGGAGAACTTTTTTTCGGAACGAAATTTTGTAAAAATCGTGATGATTAGCACACGAATTCGGGCTTAAAGGGGAGAGTGATACTTCGTTTGGTTCATTTATCCAACCTGAAAAACCTTCTGAATCGCTTTGAGCAATTTTTTGGAGAACTTTTTTCCGGACCGAAACTTTGAAAAAATCGTGATGGTTAGCACACGAATTCGGGCTTAAACGGGAGAGTGATACTTCGTTTGGCGTATTTATACAACCTGAAAAACATTCTGAATCGTTTTGAGCAATTTTTTGGAGAACGTATTTCGGGACCGAAATTTTGTAAAAATTGTGATGATTCGCACACGAATTCGGACTTAAACGGGCGAGTGATACTTCGTTTGGTTTATTTATCCAACTTGAAAAACGTTATGAATCGCTTTGAGCAATTTTTTGGAGAACTTTTCTCTGGACCGAAATTTTGAAAAAATCGTGATGGTTAGCACACGAATTCGGGCTTAAACGGGAGAGTGATATTTCGTTTGGTGTATTTATACAACTCGAAAAACATTCGAATCGTTTTGAGCAATTTTTTGGAGAACGTTTTTCCGGACCGAAATTTTGTAAAAATTGTGATGATTAGCACACGAATTCGGACTGAAACGGGAGAGTGATACTTCGTTTGGTGTATTTATACAACTCGAAAAAACGTTCGAATCGCTTTGAGCAATTTTTTTTAGAACTGTCTTCCGGACCGAAATTTTGAAAAAATCGTGATGATTAGCACACGAATTCGAGCTTAAACGGGAGAGTGATACTTCGTTTGGTGTATTTATACAACCTGAAAAACATTCTGAATCGTTTTGAGCAATTTTTTTAAGGACTTTTTTCCGGACCGAAATTTTGAAGAAATCGTGATGATTAGCACACGAATTCGGGCTTAAACTGGAGAGTGATACTTCGTTTGGTTTATTTATCCAACCTGAAAAACGTTCTGAATCGCTTTCAGCAATTTTTTTGAGAACTTTTTTCCGGACCGAAATTTTGAAAAATCGTGATGGTTAGCACAAGAATTCGGGCTTAAACGGGAGAGTGATACTTCGTTTGGTGTATTTATACAACCTGAAAAACGTTCTTAATCGTTTTGAGCAATTTTTTTGAGAACTTTTTTCCGGACCGAAATTTTGAAAAAATCGTGATGGTTAGCACACGAATTCGGGCTTAAACAGGAGAGTGATACATCGTTTGGTGTATTTATACAACCTGAAAAACGTTCTGAATCGTTTTGAGCAATTTTTTTGAGAACATTTTTTCGGACCGAAATTTTGTAAAAATCGTGATGGTTAGCACACGAATTCGGGTTTAAACGAGAGAGTGATACTTCGTTTGGTGTATTTATACAACCTTAAAAACGTTTTGAATCGCTTTGAGCAATTTTTTGGAGAACTTTTTTCCGGACCGAAATTTTGAAAAAATCGTGATGGTTAGCACACGAATTCGGGCTTAAACGGGAGAGTGATACTTCGTTTGGTGTATTTATAAAACCTGAAAAACATTCTGAATCGTTTTGAGCAATTATTTGGAGAACTTTTTTCCGGACCGAAATTTTGGAAAAATCGTGATGGTTAGCACACGAATTCGGGCTTAAACGGAGAGTGATATTTCGTTTGGTGTATTTATACCACCTGAAAAACGTTCTGAATCGTTATGAGCAATTTTTTGGAGAACTTTTTTCCGGACCGAAATTTTGTAAAAATCGTGATAATTAGCACACGAATTCGGGCTTAAACGGGAGAGTGATACTTCTTTTGGTGTATTTATACAACCTGAAAAACGTTCTGAATCGCTTTGAGCAATTTTTTTGAGAGCTTTTTTTCGGACCGAAATTTTGAAAAAATCGTGATGGTTAGCACACGAATTCGGGCTTAAACGAGAGAGTGATACTTCGTTTGGTGTATTTATACAACCTTAAAAAGTTTTGAATCGCTTTGAGCAATTTTTTGGAGAACTTTTTTCCGGACCGAAATTTTGAAAAAATCGTGATGGTTAGCACACGAATTCGGGCTTAAACGGGAGAGTGATACTTCGTTTGGTGTATTTATAAAACCTGAAAAACATTCTGAATCGTTTTGAGCAATTTTTTGGAGAACTTTTTTCCGGACCGAAATTTTGAAAAAATCGTGATGGTTAGCACACGAATTCGGGCTTAAACGGAGGGTGATATTTCGTTTGGTGTATTTATACCACCTGAAAAACGTTCTGAATCGTTATGAGCAATTTTTTGGAGAACTTTTTTCCGGACCGAAATTTTGTAAAAATCGTGATGATTAGCACACGAATTCGGGCTTAAACGGGAGAGTGATACTTCGTTTGGTGTATTTATACAACCTGAAAAACGTTCTGAATCGCTTTGAGCAATTTTTTTGAGAGCTTTTTTTCGGACCGAAATTTTGAAAAAATCGTGCTGGTTAACACTCGAATTCGGGCTTAAACGGGAGAGTGATACTTCGTTTGGTATATTTATACAACCTGAAAAACGTTCTGAATCGTTATGAGCAATTTTTTGGAGAACTTTTTTCCGGACCGAAATTTTGTAAAAATCGTGATGATTAGCACACGAATTCGGGCTTAAACGGGAGAGTGATACTTCGTTTGGTTTATTTATCCAACTTGAAAAACGTTCTGAATCGCTTTGAGCAATTTTTTGGAGAACTTTTCTCCGGACCGAAATTTTGAAAAAATCGTGATGGTTAGCACACGAATTCGGGCTTAAACGGGAGAGTGATACTTCGTTTGGTGTATTTATACAACCTGAAAAACATTCTGAATCGTTTTGAGCAATTTTTTGGAGAACGTTTTTCCGGACCAAAATTTTGTAAAAATTGTGATGATTAGCACCCGAATTCGGGCTTAAACGGGAGAGTGATACTTCGTTTGGTGTATTTATACAACCTGAAAAATGTTCTGAATCGCTTTGAGCAATTTTTTGAAGAACTTTTTTCCGGACCAAAATTGTGAAAAAATCGTGATGGTTAGCACACGAATTCGGGCTTAAACGGGAGAGTGATACTTTGTTTGGTGTATTTATACAACCTCGAAAACGTTCGGAATCACTTTGAGCAATTTTTTTGAGAACTTTTTTCCGGACCGAAATTTTGAAAAAATCGTGATGATTAGCACACGAATTCGGGCTTAAACGCGGGAGTGATACTTCGTTCGGTGTATTTATACAACCTAAAAAACGTTCTGAATCACTTTGAGCAATTTTTTGAAGAACTTTTTTCCGGACCAAAATTGTGAAAAAATCGTGATGATTAGCACACGAATTCGGGCTTAAACGCGGGAGTGATACTTCGTTCGGTGTATTTATACAACCTAAAAAACGTTCTGAATCACTTTGAGCAATTTTTTTGAGAACTTTTTTCCGGACCGAAATTTTGAAAAAATCGTGATGATTAGCACACGAATTCTGGCTTAAACGGGAGAGTGATACTTCGGTTGGTGTATTTATACAACCTGGAAAACGTTCTGAATCGTTTTGAGCAATTTTTTGGTGAACTTTTTTTCGGAACGAAATTTTGTAAAAATCGTGATGATTAGCACACGAATTCGGGCTTAAACGGGAGAGTGATACTTCGTTTGGTTTATTTATCCAACCTGAAAAACCTTCTGAATCGCTTTGAGCAATTTTTTGGAGAACTTTTTTCCGGACCGAAATTTTGAAAAAATCGTGATAGTTAGCACACGAATTCGGGCTTAAACGGGAGAGTGATACTTCGTTTGGCGTATTTATACAACCTGAAAAACATTCTGAATCGTTTTGAGCAATTTTTTGGAGAACGTATTTCGGGACCGAAATTTTGTAAAAATTGTGATGATTAGCACACGAATTCGGACTTAAACGGGAGAGTGATACTTCGTTTGGTTTATTTATCCAACTTGAAAAACGTTCCTAATCGCTTTGAGCAATTTTTTGGAGAACTTTTCTCTGGACCGAAATTTTGAAAAAATCGTGATGGTTAGCACACGAATTCGGGCTTAAACGGGAGAGTGATATTTCGTTTGGTGTATTTATACAACCTGAAAAACATTCTGAATCGTTTTGAGCAATTTTTTGGAGAACGTTTTTCCGGACCGAAATTTTGTAAAATTTGTGATGATTAGCACACGAATTCGGACTGAAACGGGAGAGTGATACTTCGTTTGGTGTATTTATACAACTCGAAAAACGTTCGAATCGCTTTGAGCAATTTTTTTTAGAACTGTCTTCGGACCGAAATTTTGAAAAAAATCGTGATGATTAGCACACGAATTCGAGCTTAAACGGGAGAGTGATACTTCGTTTGGTGTATTTATACAACCCCGAAAAACATTCTGAATCGTTTTGAGCAATTTTTTTTAAGGACTTTTTCCCGGACCGAAATTTTGAAAAAATCGTGATGATTAGCACACGAATTCGGGCTTAAACTGGAGAGTGATACTTCGTTTGGTTTATTTATCCAACCTGAAAAACGTTCTGAATCGCTTTGAGCAATTTTTTTGAGAACTTTTTTCCGTACCGAAATTTTGAAAAATCGTGATGGTTAGCACAAGAATTCGGGCTTAAACGGGAGAGTGATACTTCGTTTGGTGTATTTATACAACCTGAAAAACGTTCTTAATCGTTTTGAGCAATTTTTTTGAGAACTTTTTTCCGGACCGAAATTTTGAAAAAATCGTGATGGTTAGCACACGAATTCGGGCTTAAACGAGAGAGTGATACTTCGTTTGGTGTAATTATACAACCTGAAAAACGTTCTTATTCGCTTTGAGCAATTTTTTTGAGAACTTTTTTTCGGACCGAAATTTTGAAAAAATCGTGATGGTTAGCACACGAATTCGGGCTTAAACGGGAGAGTGATACATCGTTTGGTGTATTTATACAACCTGAAAAACGTTCTGAATCGTTTTGAGCAATTTTTTTGAGAACATTTTTTCGGACCGAAATTTTGAAAAAATCGTGATGGTTAGCACACGAATTCGGGCTTAAACGAGAGAGTGATACTTCGTTTGGTGTATTTATACAACCTTAAAAACGTTTTGAATCGCTTTGAGCAATTTTTTTGGAGAACTTTTTTCCCGGACCGAAATTTTCAAAAAAATCGTGATGGTTAGCACACGAATCGGGCTTAGACGGGAGAGTGATACTTCGTTTGGTGTATTTATAAAACCTGAAAAACATTCTGAATCGTTTTGAGCAATTTTTTGGAGAACTTTTTTCCGGACCGAAATTTTGGAAAAATCGTGATGGTTAGCACACGAATTCGGGCTTAAACGGAGAGTGATATTTCGTTTGGTGTATTTATACCACCTGAAAAACGTTCTGAATCGTTATGAGCAATTTTTTGGAGAACTTTTTTCCGGACCGAAATTTTGTAAAAATTGTGATAATTAGCACACGAATTCGGGCTTAAACGGGAGAGTGATACTTCTTTTGGTGTATTTATACAACCTGAAAAACGTTCTGAATCGCTTTGAGCAATTTTTTTGAGAGCTTTTTTTCGGACCGAAATTTTGAAAAAATCGTGATGGTTAGCACACGAATTCGGGCTTAAACGAGAGAGTGATACTTCGTTTGGTGTATTTATACAACCTTAAAAACGTTTTGAATCGCTTTGAGCAATTTTTTGGAGAACTTTTTTCCGGACCGAAATTTTGAAAAAATCGTGATGGTTAGCACACGAATTCGGGCTTAAACGGGAGAGTGATACTTCGTTTGGTGTATTTATAAAACCTGAAAAACATTCTGAATCGTTTTGAGCAATTTTTTGGAGAACTTTTTTCCGGACCGAAATTTTGAAAAAATCGTGATGGTTAGCACACGAATTCGGGCTTAAACGGAGGGTGATATTTCGTTTGGTGTATTTATACCACCTGAAAAACGTTCTGAATCGTTATGAGCAATTTTTTGGAGAACTTTTTTCCGGACCGAAATTTTGTAAAAATCGTGATGATTAGCACACGAATTCGGGCTTAAACGGGAGAGTGATACTTCGTTTGGTGTATTTATACAACCTTAAAAACGTTCTGAATCGCTTTGAGCAATTTTTTTGAGAGCTTTTTTTCGGACCGAAATTTTGAAAAAATCGTGCTGGTTAACACTCGAATTCGGGCTTAAACGGGAGAGTGATACTTCGTTTGGTATATTTATACAACCTGAAAAACGTTCTGAATCGTTATGAGCAATTTTTTGGAGAACTTTTTTCCGGACCGAAATTTTGTAAAAATCGTGATGATTAGCACACGAATTCGGGCTTAAACGGGAGAGTGATACTTCGTTTGGTTTATTTATCCAACTTGAAAAACGTTCTGAATCGCTTTGAGCAATTTTTTAGAGAACTTTTCTCCGGACCGAAATTTTGAAAAAATCGTGATGGTTAGCACACGAATTCGGGCTTAACCGGGAGAGTGATACTTCGTTTGGTGTATTTATACAACCTGAAAAACATTCTGAATCGTTTTGAGCAATTTTTTGGAGAACGTTTTTCCGGACCAAAATTTTGTAAAAATTGTGATGATTAGCACCCGAATTTGGGCTTAAACGGGAGAGTGATACTTCGTTTGGTGTATTTATACAACCTGAAAAATGTTCTGAATCGCTTTGAGCAATTTTTTGAAGAACTTTTTTCCGGACCAAAATTGTGAAAAAATCGTGATGGTTAGCACACGAATTCGGGCTTAAACGGGAGAGTGATACTTTGTTTGGTGTATTTATACAACCTCGAAAACGTTCGGAATCACTTTGAGCAATTTTTTTGAGAACTTTTTTCCGGACCGAAATTTTGAAAAAATCGTGATGATTAGCACACGAATTCGGGCTTAAACGCGGGAGTGATACTTCGTTCGGTGTATTTATACAACCTAAAAAACGTTCTGAATCACTTTGAGCAATTTTTTGAAGAACTTTTTTCCGGACCAAAATTGTGAAAAAATCGTGATGATTAGCACACGAATTCGGGCTTAAACGCGGGAGTGATACTTCGTTCGGTGTATTTATACAACCTAAAAAACGTTCTGAATCACTTTGAGCAATTTTTTTGAGAACTTTTTTCCGGACCGAAATTTTGAAAAAAATCGTGATGATTAGCACACGAATTCAGCTTAAACGGGAGAGTGATACTTCGTTTGGTGTATTTATACAACCTGGAAAACGTTCTGAATCGTTTTGAGCAATTTTTTGGTGAACTTTTTTTCGGAACGAAATTTTGTAAAAATCGTGATGAGATGCACACGAATTCGGGCTTAAACGGGAGAGTGATACTTCGTTTGGTTTATTTATCCAACTCGAAAAACCTTCCCCGAATCGCTTTGAGCAATTTTTTTGGAGAACTTTTTTCCGGACCGAAATTTTGAAAAAAATCGTGATAGTTAGCACACGAATTCGGGCTTAAACGGGAGAGTGATACTTCGTTTGGGCGTATTTATACAACTCGAAAAACATTCGAATCGTTTTGAGCAATTTTTTTGGAGAACGTATTTCGGGACCGAAATTTTGTAAAAATTGTGATGATTAGCACACGAATTCGGACTTAAACGGGAGAGTGATACTTCGTTTGGTTTATTTATCCAACTTGAAAAACGTTCGAATCGCTTTGAGCAATTTTTTTGGAGAACTTTTCTCCCGGGACCGAAATTTTGAAAAAAATCTTGATGGTTAGCACACGAATTCGGGCTTAAACGGGAGAGTGATATTTCGTTTGGTGTATTTATACAACTCGAAAAACATTCGAATCGTTTTGAGCAATTTTTTGGAGAACGTTTTTCCGGACCGAAATTTTGTAAAAAATTGTGATGATTAGCACACGAATTCGGGATCGAAACGGGAGAGTGATACTTCGTTTGGTGTATTTATATAACTCGAAAAACGTTCTGAATCGCTTTGAGCAATTTTTTTTAGAACTGTCTTCCGGACCGAAATTTTGAAAAAATCGTGATGATTAGCACACGAATTCGAGCTTAAACGGGAGAGTGATACTTCGTTTGGTGTATTTATACAACCTGAAAAACATTCTGAATCGTTTTGAGCAATTTTTTTAAGGACTTTTTTCCGGACCGAAATTTTGAAAAAATCGTGATGATTAGCAAACGAATTCGGGCTTAAACTGGAGAGTGATACTTCGTTTGGTTTATTTATCCAACCTGAAAAACGTTCTGAATCGCTTTGAGCAATTTTTTTGAGAACTTTTTTCCGGACCGAAATTTTGAAAAAATCGTGATGGTTAGCACAAGAATTCGGGCCTAAACGGGAGAGTGATACTTCGTTTGGTGTATTTATACAACCTGAAAAACGTTCTTAATCGTTTTGAACAATTTTTTTGAGAACTTTTTTTCGGACCGAAATTTTGAAAAAATCGTGATGGTTAGCACACGAATTCGGGCTTAAACGAGAGAGTGATACTTCGTTTGGTGTAATTATACAACCTGAAAAACGTTCTTATTCGCTTTGAGCAATTTTTTTGAGAACTTTTTTTCGGACCGAAATTTTGAAAAAATCGTGATGGTTAGCACACGAATTCGGGCTTAAACGGGAGTGTGATACATCGTTTGGTGTATTTATACAACCTGAAAAACGTTCTGAATCGTTTTGAGCAATTTTTTTGAGAACATTTTTTCGGACCGAAATTTTGAAAAAATCGTGATGGTTAGCACACGAATTCGGGCTGAAACGAGAGAGTGATACTTCGTTTGGTGTATTTATACAACCTTAAAAACGTTTTGAATCGCTTTGAGCAATTTTTTGGAGAACTTTTTTCCGGACCGAAATTTTGAAAAGATCGTGATGGTTAGCACACGAATTCGGGCTTAAACGGGAGAGTGATACTTCGTTTGGTGTATTTATAAAACCTGAAAAACATTCTGAATCGTTTTGAGCAATTTTTTGGAGAACTTTTTTCCGGACCGAAATTTTGGAAAAATCGTGATGGTTAGCACACGAATTCGGGCTTAAACGGAGAGTGATATTTCGTTTGGTGTATTTATACCACCTGAAAAACGTTCTGAATCGTTATGAGCAATTTTTTGGAGAACTTTTTTCCGGACCGAAATTTTGTAAAAATCGTGATAATTAGCACACGAATTCGGGCTTAAACGGGAGAGTGATACTTCGTTTGGTGTATTTATACAACCTGAAAAACGTTCTGAATCGCTTTGAGCAATTTTTTTGAGGGCTTTTTTTCGGACCGAAATTTTGAAAAAATCGTGATGGTTAGCACACGAATTCGGGCTTAAACGAGAGAGTGATACTTCGTTTGGTGTATTTATACAACCTTAAAAAGTTTTGAATCGCTTTGAGCAATTTTTTGGAGAACTTTTTTCCGGACCGAAATTTTGAAAAAATCGTGATGGTTAGCACACGAATTCGGGCTTAAACGGGAGAGTGATACTTCGTTTGGTGTATTTATAAAACCTGAAAAACATTCTGAATCGTTTTGAGCAATTTTTTGGAGAACTTTTTTCCGGACCGAAATTTTGAAAAAATCGTGAGGGTTAGCACACGAATTCGGGCTTAAACGGAGGGTGATATTTCGTTTGGTGTATTTATACCACCCGAAAAACGTTACGAATCGTTATGAGCAATTTTTGCGAGAACTTTTTTCCCGGACCGAAATTTTGTAAAAAATCGTGATGATTAGCACACGAATTCGGGCTTAAACGGGAGAGTGATACTTCGTTTGTGTATTTATACAACCCTGAAAAAACGTTACGAATCGCTTTGAGCAATTTTTTTTGAGAGCTTTTTTTCGGACCGAAATTTTGAAAAAAATCGTCGTTTGGTTAACACTCGAATCGGGCTTAAACGGGAGAGTGATACTTCGTTTGGTATATTTATACAACCTGAAAAACGTTCTGAATCGTTATGAGCAATTTTTTGGAGAACTTTTCTCCGGACCGAAATTTTGTAAAAATCGTGATGATTAGCACACGAATTCGGGCTTAAACCGGAGAGTGATACTTCGTTTGGTTTATTTATCCAACTTGAAAAACGTTCTGAATCGCTTTGAGCAATTTTTTGGAGAACTTTTCTCCGGACCGAAATTTTGAAAAAATCGTGATGGTTATCACATGAATTCGGGCTTAAACGGGAGAGTGATACTTTGTTTGGTGTATTTATACAACCTGAAAAACATTCTAAATCGTTTTGAGCAAGTTTTTGGAGAACGTTTTTCCGGACCGAAATTTTGTAAAAATTGTGATGATTAGCACACGAATTCGGGCTTAAACGGGTGAGTGATACTTCGTTTGGTGTATTTATACAACTCGAAAAAATGTTACGAATCGCTTTGAGCAAGTTTTTGAAGAACTTTTTTCCCGGACCAAAATTGTGAAAAAAATCGTGATGATTAGCACACGAATTCGGGCTTAAACGGGGGAGTGATACTTTGTTTGGTGTATTTATACAACCTCGAAAACGTTCGGAATCACTTTGAGCAATTTTTTTGAGAACTTTTTTCCGGACCGAAATTTTGAAAAAATCGTGATGATTAGCACACGAATTCGGGCTTAAACGGGGGAGTGACACTTCGTTCGGTATATTTATACAACCTAAAAAAGTTCTGAATCACTTTGAGCAATTTTTTGAAGAACTTTTTTCCGGACCAAAATTGTGAAAAAATCGTGATGATTAGCACACGAATTCGGGCTTAAACGCGGGAGTGATACTTCGTTCGGTGTATTTATACAACCTAAAAAACGTTCTGAATCACTTTGAGCAATTTTTTGAGAACTTTTTCCGGACCGAAATTTTGAAAAAAATCGTGATGATTAGCACACGAATTCAGCTTAAACGGGAGAGTGATACTTCGTTTGGTGTATTTATACAACCCTGGAAAACGTTACGAATCGTTTTGAGCAATTTTTTGGAGAACTTTTTTTCGGAACGAAATTTTGTAAAAATCGTGATGATTAGCACACGAATTCGGGCTTAAACGGGAGAGTGATACTTCGTTTGGTTTATTTATCCAACCTGAAAAACCTTCTGAATCACTTTGAGCAATTTTTTGGAGAACTTTTTTCCGGACCGAAACTTTGAAAAAATCGTGATGGTTAGCACACGAATTCGGGCTTAAACGAGAGAGTGATACTTCGTTTGGTGTATTTATAAAACCTGAAAAACATTCTGAATCGTTTTGAGCAATTTTTTGGAGAACTTTTTTCCGGACCGAAATTTTGGAAAAATCGTGATGGTTAGCACACGAATTCGGGCTTAAACGGAGAGTGATATTTCGTTTGGTGTATTTATACCACCTGAAAAACGTTCTGAATCGTTATGAGCAATTTTTTGGAGAACTTTTTTCCGGACCGAAATTTTGTAAAAATCGTGATAATTAGCACACGAATTCGGGCTTAAACGGGAGAGTGATACTTCGTTTGGTGTATTTATACAACCTGAAAAACGTTCTGAATCGCTTTGAGCAATTTTTTTGAGGGCTTTTTTTCGGACCGAAATTTTGAAAAAATCGTGATGGTTAGCACACGAATTCGGGCTTAAACGAGAGAGTGATACTTCGTTTGGTGTATTTATACAACCTTAAAAAAGTTTTGAATCGCTTTGAGCAATTTTTTTGGAGAACTTTTTTCCGGACCGAAGTTTTGAAAAAATCGTGATGGTTAGCACACGAATTCGGGCTTAAACGGGAGAGTGATACTTCGTTTGGTGTATTTATAAAACCTGAAAAACATTCTGAATCGTTTTGAGCAATTTTTTGGAGAACTTTTTTCCGGACCGAAATTTTGAAAAAATCGTGATGGTTAGCACACGAATTCGGGCTTAAACGGAGGGTGATATTTCGTTTGGTGTATTTATACCACACGAAAAAACGTTCTGAATCGTTATGAGCAATTTTTTGGAGAACTTTTTTCCGGACCGAAATTTTGTAAAAATCGTGATAATTAGCACACGAATTCGGGCTTAAACGGGAGAGTGATACTTCGTTTGTGTATTTATACAACCTGAAAAACGTTACGAATCGCTTTGAGCAATTTTTTTTGAGAGCTTTTTTCGGACCGAAATTTTTGAAAAAAATCGTCGTTTGGTTAACACTCGAATTCGGGCTTAAACGGGAGAGTGATACTTCGTTTGGTATATTTATACAACTCGAAAAACGTTACGAATCGTTATGAGCAATTTTTTGGAGAACTTTTCTCCGGACCGAAATTTTGTAAAAATCGTGATGATTAGCACACGAATTCGGGCTTAAACCGGAGAGTGATACTTCGTTTGGTTTATTTATCCAACTTGAAAAACGTTCTGAATCGCTTTGAGCAATTTTTTGGAGAACTTTTCTCCGGACCGAAATTTTGAAAAAATCGTGATGGTTATCACACGAATTCGGGCTTAAACGGGAGAGTGATACTTTGTTTGGTGTATTTATACAACCTGAAAAACATTCTAAATCGTTTTGAGCAAGTTTTTGGAGAACGTTTTTCCGGACCGAAATTTTGTAAAAATTGTGATGATTAGCACACGAATTCGGGCTTAAACGGGTGAGTGATACTTCGTTTGGTGTGTTTATACAACCTGAAAAATGTTCTGAATCGCTTTGAGCAAGTTTTTGAAGAACTTTTTTCCGGACCAAAATTGTGAAAAAATCGTGATGATTAGCACACGAATTCGGGCTTAAACGGGGGAGTGATACTTTGTTTGGTGTATTTATACAACCTCGAAAACGTTCGGAATCACTTTGAGCAATTTTTTTGAGAACTTTTTTCCGGACCGAAATTTTGAAAAAATCGTGATGATTAGCACACGAATTCGGGCTTAAACGCGGGAGTGACACTTCGTTCGGTATATTTATACAACCTAAAAAAGTTCTGAATCACTTTGAGCAATTTTTTGAAGAACTTTTTCCCGGACCAAAATTGTGAAAAAATCGTGATGATTAGCACACGAATTCGGGCTTAAACGCGGGAGTGATACTTCGTTCGGTGTATTTATACAACCTAAAAAACGTTCTGAATCACTTTGAGCAATTTTTTGAGAACTTTTTTCCGGACCGAAATTTTGAAAAAATCGTGATGATTAGCACACGAATTCTGGCTTAAACGGGAGAGTGATACTTCGTTTGGTGTATTTATACAACCTGGAAAACGTTTTGAATCGTTTTGAGCAATTTTTTGGAGAACTTTTTTTCGGAACGAAATTTTGTAAAAATCGTGATGATTAGCACACGAATTCGGGCTTAAACGGGAGAGTGATACTTCGTTTGGTTTATTTATCCAACCTGAAAAACCTTCTGAATCACTTTGAGCAATTTTTTGGAGAACTTTTTTCCGGACCGAAACTTTGAAAAAATCGTGATGGTTAGCACACGAATTCGGGCTTAAACGGGAGAGTGATACTTCGTTTGGCGTATTTATACAACCTGAAAAACATTCTGAATCGTTTTGAGCAATTTTTTGGAGAACGTATTTCGGGACCGAAATTTTGTAAAAATTGTGATGATTAGCACACGAATTCGGACTTAAACGGGAGAGTGATACTTCGTTTGGTTTATTTATCCAACTTGAAAAACGTTCTGAATCGCTTTGAGCAATTTTTTGGAGAACTTTTCTCCGGACCGAAATTTTGAAAAAATCGTGATGGTTAGCACACGAATTCGGGCTTAAACGGGAGAGTGATATTTCGTTTGGTGTATTTATACAACCTGAAAAACATTCTTAATCGTTTTGAGCAATTTTTTGGAGAACGTTTTTCCGGACCGAAATTTTGTAAAAATTGTGATGATTAGCACACGAATTCGGACTGAAACGGGAGAGTGATACTTCGTTTGGTGTATTTATACAACTCGAAAAAACGTTCCGAATCGCTTTGAGCAATTTTTTTTAGAACTGTCTTCCGGACCGAAATTTTGAAAAAATCGTGATGATTAGGCACACGAATTCGAGCTTAAACGGGAGAGTGATACTTCGTTTGGTGTATTTATACAACCTCGAAAAACATTCGAATCGTTTTGAGCAATTTTTTTTAAGGACTTTTTCCCGGACCGAAATTTTGAAAAAAATCGTGATGATTAGCACACGAATTCGGGCTTAAACTGGAGAGTGATACTTCGTTTGGTTTATTTATCCAACCTGAAAAACGTTCTGAATCGCTTTGAGCAATTTTTTTGAGAACTTTTTTCCGAACCGAAATTTTGAAAAATCGTGATGGTTAGCACAAGAATTCGGGCTTAAACGGGAGAGTGATACTTCGTTTGGTGTATTTATACAACCTGAAAAACGTTCTTAATCGTTTTGAGCAATTTTTTTGAGAACTTTTTTCCGGACCGAAATTTTGAAAAAATCGTGATGGTTAGCACACGAATTCGGGCTTAAACGAGAGAGTGATACTTCGTTTGGTGTAATTATACAACCTGAAAAACGTTCTTATTGCTTTGAGCAATTTTTTTGAGAACTTTTTTTCGGACCGAAATTTTGAAAAAATCGTGATGGTTAGCACACGAATTCGGGCTTAAACGGGAGAGTGATACATCGTTTGGTGTATTTATACAACCTGAAAAACGTTCTGAATCGTTTTGAGCAATTTTTTTGAGAACATTTTTTCGGACCGAAATTTTGAAAAAATCGTGATGGTTAGCACACGAATTCGGGCTTAAACGAGAGAGTGATACTTCGTTTGGTGTATTTATACAACCTTAAAAACGTTTTGAATCGCTTTGAGCAATTTTTTGGAGAACTTTTTTCCCGGACCGAAATTTTGAAAAAAATCGTGATGGTTAGCACACGAATTCGGGCTTAAACGGGAGAGTGATACTTCGTTTGGTGTATTTATAAAACCTGAAAAACATTCTGAATCGTTTTGAGCAATTTTTTGGAGAACTTTTTTCCGGACCGAAATTTTGGAAAAATCGTGATGGTTAGCACACGAATTCGGGCTTAAACGGAGAGTGATATTTCGTTTGGTGTATTTATACCACCTGAAAAACGTTCTGAATCGTTATGAGCAATTTTTTGGAGAACTTTTTTCCCGGACCGAAATTTTGTAAAAATCGTGATAATTAGCACACGAATTCGGGCTTAAACGGGAGAGTGATACTTCTTTTGGTGTATTTATACAACTCGAAAAAACGTTCGAATCGCTTTGAGCAATTTTTTTTGAGAGCTTTTTTTCGGACCGAAATTTTGAAAAAAATCGTGATGGTTAGCACACGAATTCGGGCTTAAACGAGAGAGTGATACTTCGTTTGGTGTATTTATACAACCTTAAAAAAGTTTTGAATCGCTTTGAGCAATTTTTTTGGAGAACTTTTTTCCGGACCGAAATTTTGAAAAAATCGTGATGGTTAGCACACGAATTCGGGCTTAAACGGGAGAGTGATACTTCGTTTGGTGTATTTATAAAACCTGAAAAACATTCTGAATCGTTTTGAGCAATTTTTTGGAGAACTTTTTTCCGGACCGAAATTTTGAAAAAAATCGTGATGGTTAGCACACGAATTCGGGCTTAAACGGAGGGTGATATTTCGTTTGGTGTATTTATACCACCTGAAAAACGTTCTGAATCGTTATGAGCAATTTTTTGGAGAACTTTTTTCCGGACCGAAATTTTGTAAAAATCGTGATGATTAGCACACGAATTCGGGCTTAAACGGGAGAGTGATACTTCGTTTGGTGTATTTATACAACCTGAAAAACATTCTGAATCGCTTTGAGCAATTTTTTTTGAGAGCTTTTTTCGGACCGAAATTTTGAAAAAAATCGTCTTGGGTTAACACTCGAATCGGGCTTAAACGGGAGAGTGATACTTCGTTTGGTATATTTATACAACTCGAAAAAGCGTTCGAATCGTTATGAGCAATTTTTTGGAGAACTTTTTTCCCGGACCGAAATTTTGTAAAAAATCGTGATGATTAGCACACGAATTCGGGCTTAAACGGGAGAGTGATACTTCGTTTGGTTTATTTATCCAACTTGAAAAAACGTTCGAATCGCTTTGAGCAATTTTTTGGAGAACTTTTCTCCGGACCGAAATTTTGAAAAAATCGTGATGGTTAGCACACGAATTCGGGCTTAAACGGGAGAGTGATACTTCGTTTGGTGTATTTATACAACCTGAAAAACATTCTGAATCGTTTTGAGCAATTTTTTGGAGAACGTTTTTCCGGACCAAAATTTTGTAAAAATTGTGATGATTAGCACCCGAATTCGGGCTTAAACGGGAGAGTGATACTTCGTTTGGTGTATTTATACAACCTGAAAAATGTTCTGAATCGCTTTGAGCAATTTTTTGAAGAACTTTTTTCCGGACCAAAATTGTGAAAAAATCGTGATGGTTAGCACACGAATTCGCGCTTAAACGGGAGAGTGATACTTTGTTTGGTGTATTTATACAACCTCGAAAACGTTCGGAATCACTTTGAGCAATTTTTTTGAGAACTTTTTTCCGGACCGAAATTTTGAAAAAATCGTGATGATTAGCACACGAATTCGGGCTTAAACGCGGGAGTGATACTTCGTTCGGTGTATTTATACAACCTAAAAAACGTTCTGAATCACTTTGAGCAATTTTTTGAAGAACTTTTTTCCGGACCAAAATTGTGAAAAAATCGTGATGATTAGCACACGAATTCGGGCTTAAACGCGTGAGTGATACTTCGTTCGGTGTATTTATACAACCTAAAAAACGTTCTGAATCACTTTGAGCAATTTTTTGAGAACTTTTTTCCGGACCGAAATTTTGAAAAAATCGTGATGATTAGCACACGAATTCTGGCTTAAACGGGAGAGTGATACTTCGGTTGGTGTATTTATACAACCTGGAAAACGTTCTGAATCGTTTTGAGCAATTTTTTGGTGAACTTTTTTTCGGAACGAAATTTTGTAAAAATCGTGATGATTAGCACACGAATTCGGGCTTAAACGGGAGAGTGATACTTCGTTTGGTTTATTTATCCAACCTGAAAAACCTTCTGAATCGCTTTGAGCAATTTTTTGGGAGAACTTTTTTCCCGGACCGAAATTTTGAAAAAAATCGTGATAGTTAGCACACGAATTCGGGCTTAAACGGGAGAGTGATACTTCGTTTGGCGTATTTATACAACCTGAAAAACATTCTGAATCGTTTTGAGCAATTTTTTGGAGAACATATTTCGGGACCGAAATTTTGTAAAAATTGTGATGATTAGCACACGAATTCGGACTTAAACGGGAGAGTGATACTTCGTTTGGTTTATTTATCCAACTTGAAAAACGTTCTGAATCGCTTTGAGCAATTTTTTGGAGAACTTTTCTCTGGACCGAAATTTTGAAAAAATCGTGATGGTTAGCACACGAATTCGGGCTTAAACGGGAGAGTGATATTTCGTTTGGTGTATTTATACAACCTGAAAAACATTCTGAATCGTTTTGAGCAATTTTTTGGAGAACGTTTTTCCGGACCGAAATTTTTTAAAAATTGTGATGATTAGCACACGAATTCGGACTGAAATGGGAGAGTGATACTTCGTTTGGTGTATTTATACAACCTGAAAAACGTTCTGAATCGCTTTGAGCAATTTTTTTTAGAACTGTCTTCCGGACCGAAATTTTGAAAAAATCGTGATGATTAGCACACGAATTCGAGCTTAAACGGGAGAGTGATACTTCGTTTGGTGTATTTATACAACCTGAAAAACATTCTGAATCGTTTTGAGCAATTTTTTTAAGGACTTTTTTCCGGACCGAAATTTTGAAAAAATCGTGATGATTAGCACACGAATTCGGGCTTAAACTGGAGAGTGATACTTCGTTTGGTTTATTTATCCAACCTGAAAAACGTTCTGAATCGCTTTGAGCAATTTTTTTGAGAACTTTTTTTCCCGATCTGAAATTTTGAAAAAATCGTGATGGTTAGCACAAGAATTCGGGCTTAAACGGGAGAGTGATACTTCGTTTGGTGTATTTATACAACCTGAAAAACGTTCTTAATCGTTTTGAGCAATTTTTTTGAGAACTTTTTTCCGGACCGAAATTTTGAAAAAATCGTGATGGTTAGCACACGAATTCGGGCTTAAACGAGAGAGTGATACTTCGTTTGGTGTAATTATACAACCTGAAAAACGTTCTTATTCGCTTTGAGCAATTTTTTTGAGAACTTTTTTTCGGACCGAAATTTTGAAAAAATCGTGATGGTTAGCACACGAATTCGGGCTTAAACGGGAGAGTGATACATCGTTTGGTGTATTTATACAACCTGAAAAACGTTCTGAATCGTTTTGAGCAATTTTTTTGAGAACATTTTTTCGGACCGAAATTTTGAAAAAATCGTGATGGTTAGCACACGAATTCGGGCTTAAACGAGAGAGTGATACTTCGTTTAGTGTATTTATACAACCTTAAAAACGTTTTGAATCGCTTTGAGCAATTTTTTGGAGAACTTTTTTCCGGACCGAAATTTTGAAAAAATCGTGATGGTTAGCACACGAATTCGGGCTTAAACGGGAGAGTGATACTTCGTTTGGTTTATTTATCCAACTTGAAAAACGTTCTGAATCGCTTTGAGCAATTTTTTAGAGAACTTTTCTCCGGACCGAAATTTTGAAAAAATCGTGATGGTTAGCACACGAATTCGGGCTTAAACGGGAGAGTGATACTTCGTTTGGTGTATTTATACAACCTGAAAAACATTCTGAATCGTTTTGAGCAATTTTTTGGAGAACGTTTTTCCGGACCAAAATTTTGTAAAAATTGTGATGATTAGCACCCGAATTCGGGCTTAAACGGGAGAGTGATACTTCGTTTGGTGTATTTAAACAACCTGAAAAATGTTCTGAATCGCTTTGAGCAATTTTTTGAAGAACTTTTTTCCGGACCAAAATTGTGAAAAAATCGTGATGGTTAGCACACGAATTCGGGCTTAAACGGGAGAGTGATACTTTGTTTGGTGTATTTATACAACCTCGAAAATGTTCGGAATCACTTTGAGCAATTTTTTTGAGAACTTTTTTCCGGACCGAAATTTTGAAAAAATCGTGATGATTAGCACACGAATTCGGGCTTAAACGCGGGAGTGATACTTCGTTCGGTGTATTTATACAACCTAAAAAACGTTCTGAATCACTTTGAGCAATTTTTTGAAGAACTTTTTTCCGGACCAAAATTGTGAAAAAATCGTGATGATTAGCACACGAATTCGGGCTTAAACGCGGGAGTGATACTTCGTTCGGTGTATTTATACAACCTAAAAAACGTTCTGAATCACTTTGAGCAATTTTTTGAGAACTTTTTTCCGGACCGAAATTTTGAAAAAATCGTGATGATTAGCACACGAATTCTGGCTTAAACGGGAGAGTGATACTTCGTTTGGTGTATTTATACAACCTGGAAAACGTTCTGAATCGTTTTGAGCAATTTTTTGGTGAACTTTTTTTCGGAACGAAATTTTGTAAAAATCGTGATGAGATGCACACGAATTCGGGCTTAAACGGGAGAGTGATACTTCGTTTGGTTTATTTATCCAACCTGAAAAACCTTCTGAATCGCTTTGAGCAATTTTTTGGAGAACTTTTTTCCGGACCGAAATTTTGAAAAAATCGTGATAGTTAGCACACGAATTCGGGCTTAAACGGGAGAGTGATACTTCGTTTGGCGTATTTATACAACCTGAAAAACATTCTGAATCGTTTTGAGCAATTTTTTGGAGAACGTATTTCGGGACCGAAATTTTGTAAAAATTGTGATGATTAGCACACGAATTCGGACTTAAACGGGAGAGTGATACTTCGTTTGGTTTATTTATCCAACTTGAAAAACGTTCTGAATCGCTTTGAGCAATTTTTTGGAGACCTTTTCTCTGGACCGAAATTTTGAAAAAATCGTGATGGTTAGCACACGAATTCGGGCTTAAACGGGAGAGTGATATTTCGTTTGGTGTATTTATACAACCTGAAAAACATTCTGAATCGTTTTGAGCAATTTTTTGGAGAACGTTTTTCCGGACCGAAATTTTGTAAAAATTGTGATGATTAGCACACGAATTCGGACTGAAACGGGAGAGTGATACTTCGTTTGGTGTATTTATACAACCTGAAAAACGTTCTGAATCGCTTTGAGCAATTTTTTTTAGAACTGTCTTCCGGACCGAAATTTTGAAAAAATCGTGATGATTAGCACACGAATTCGAGCTTAAACGGGAGAGTGATACTTCGTTTGGTGTATTTATACAACCTGAAAAACATTCTGAATCGTTTTGAGCAATTTTTTTAAGGACTTTTTTCCGGACCGAAATTTTGAAAAAATCGTGATGATTAGCAAACGAATTCGGGCTTAAACTGGAGAGTGATACTTCGTTTGGTTTATTTATCCAACCTGAAAAACGTTCTGAATCGCTTTGAGCAATTTTTTTGAGAACTTTTTTCCGGACCGAAATTTTGAAAAAATCGTGATGGTTAGCACAAGAATTCGGGCCTAAACGGGAGAGTGATACTTCGTTTGGTGTATTTATACAACCTGAAAAACGTTCTTAATCGTTTTGAGCAATTTTTTTGAGAACTTTTTTTCGGACCGAAATTTTGAAAAAATCGTGATGGTTAGCACACGAATTCGGGCTTAAACGAGAGAGTGATACTTCGTTTGGTGTAATTATACAACCTGAAAAACGTTCTTATTCGCTTTGAGCAATTTTTTTGAGAACTTTTTTTCGGACCGAAATTTTGAAAAAATCGTGATGGTTAGCACACGAATTCGGGCTTAAACGGGAGAGTGATACATCGTTTGGTGTATTTATACAACCTGAAAAACGTTCTGAATCGTTTTGAGCAATGTTTTTTTAGAACATTTTTTCGGACCGAAATTTTGAAAAAATCGTGATGGTTAGCACACGAATTCGGGCTTAAACGAGAGAGTGATACTTCGTTTGGTGTATTTATACAACCTTAAAAACGTTTTGAATCGCTTTGAGCAATTTTTTGGAGAACTTTTTTCCGGACCAAAATTTTGAAAAAATCGTGATGGTTAGCACACGAATTCGGGCTTAAACGGGAGAGTGATACTTCGTTTGGTGTATTTATAAAACCCTGAAAAAACATTCTGAATCGTTTTGAGCAATTTTTTGGAGAACTTTTTTCCGGACCGAAATTTTGGAAAAATCGTGATGGTTAGCACACGAATTCGGGCTTAAACGGAGAGTGATATTTCGTTTGGTGTATTTATACCACCTGAAAAACGTTCTGAATCGTTATGAGCAATTTTTTGGAGAACTTTTTTCCGGACCGAAATTTTGTAAAAATCGTGATAATTAGCACACGAATTCGGGCTTAAACGGGAGAGTGATACTTCGTTTGGTGTATTTATACAACTCGAAAAAACGTTCCGAATCGCTTTGAGCAATTTTTTTGAGGGCTTTTTTTCGGACCGAAATTTTGAAAAAATCGTGATGGTTAGCACACGAATTCGGGCTTAAACGAGAGAGTGATACTTCGTTTGGTGTATTTATACAACCTTAAAAAAGTTTTGAATCGCTTTGAGCAATTTTTTTGGAGAACTTTTTTCCGGACCGAAATTTTGAAAAAAATCGTGATGGTTAGCATACGAATTCGGGCTTAAACGGGAGAGTGATACTTCGTTTGGTGTATTTATAAAACCTGAAAAACATTCTGAATCGTTTTGAGCAATTTTTTGGAGAACTTTTTCCGGACCGAAATTTTGAAAAAATCGTGATGGTTAGCACACGAATTCGGGCTTAAACGGAGGGTGATATTTCGTTTGGTGTATTTATACCACCTGAAAAACGTTCTGAATCGTTATGAGCAATTTTTTGGAGAACTTTTTTCCGGACCGAAATTTTGTAAAAATCGTGATGATTAGCACACGAATTCGGGCTTAAACGGGAGAGTGATACTTCGTTTGTGTATTTATACAACCTGAAAAACGTTCTGAATCGCTTTGAGCAATTTTTTTGAGAGCTTTTTTTCGGACCGAAATTTTGAAAAAATCGTGCTGGTTAACACTCGAATTCGGGCTTAAACGGGAGAGTGATACTTCGTTTGGTATATTTATACAACCTGAAAAACGTTCTGAATCGTTATGAGCAATTTTTTGGAGAACTTTTCTCCGGACCGAAATTTTGTAAAAATCGTGATGATTAGCACACGAATTCGGGCTTAAACCGGAGAGTGATACTTCGTTTGGTTTATTTATCCAACTTGAAAAACGTTCTGAATCGCTTTGAGCAATTTTTTGGAGAACTTTTCTCCGGACCGAAATTTTGAAAAAATCGTGATGGTTATCACACGGATTCGGGCTTAAACGGGAGAGTGATACTTTGTTTGGTGTATTTATACAACCTGAAAAACATTCTAAATCGTTTTGAGCAAGTTTTTGGAGAACGTTTTTTCGGACCGAAATTTTGTAAAAATTGTGATGATTAGCACACGAATTCAGGCTTAAACGGGTGAGTGATACTTCGTTTGGTGTATTTATACAACCTGAAAAATGTTCTGAATCGCTTTGAGCAAGTTTTTGAAGAACTTTTTTCCGGACCAAAATTGTGAAAAAATCGTGATGATTAGCACACGAATTCGGGCTTAAACGGGGGAGTGATACTTTGTTTGGTGTATTTATACAACCTCGAAAACGTTCGGAATCACTTTGTGCAATTTTTTTGAGAACTTTTTTCCGGACCGAAATTTTGAAAAAATCGTGATGATTAGCACACGAATTCGGGCTTAAACGCGGGAGTGACACTTCGTTCGGTATATTTATACAACCTAAAAAAGTTCTGAATCACTTTGAGCAATTTTTTGAAGAACTTTTTTCCGGACCAAAATTGTGAAAAAATCGTGATGATTAGCACACGAATTCGGGCTTAAACGCGGGAGTGATACTTCGTTCGGTGTATTTATACAACCTAAAAAACGTTCTGAATCACTTTGAGCAATTTTTTGAGAACTTTTTTCCGGACCGAAATTTTGAAAAAATCGTGATGTTTAGCACACGAATTCTGGCTTAAACGGGAGAGTGATACTTCGTTTGGTGTATTTATACAACCTGGAAAACGTTCTGAATCGTTTTGAGCAATTTTTTGGAGAACTTTTTTTCGGAACGAAATTTTGTAAAAATCGTGATGATTAGCACACGAATTCGGGCTTAAACGGGAGAGTGATACTTCGTTTGGTTTATTTATCCAACCTGAAAAACCTTCTGAATCACTTTAAGCAATTTTTTGGAGAACTTTTTTCCGGACCGAAACTTTGAAAAAATCGTGATGGTTAGCACACGAATTCGGGCTTAAACGGGAGAGTGATACTTCGTTTGGCGTATTTATACAACCTGAAAAACATTCTGAATCGTTTTGAGCAATTTTTCGGAGAACGTATTTCGGGACCGAAATTTTGTAAAAATTGTGATGATTAGCACACGAATTCGGACTTAAACGGGAGAGTGATACTTCGTTTGGTTTATTTATCCAACTTGAAAAACGTTCTGAATCGCTTTGAGCAATTTTTTTGGAGAACTTTTCTCCGGACCGAAATTTTGAAAAAAATCGTGATGGTTAGCACACAATTCGGGCTTAAACGGGAGAGTGATATTTCGTTTGGTGTATTTATACAACCCTGAAAAACATTCGAATCGTTTTGAGCAATTTTTTTGGAGAACGTTTTTCCGGACTGAAATTTTGTAAAAATTGTGATGATTAGCACACGAATTCGGACTGAAACGGGAGAGTGATACTTCGTTTGGTGTATTTATACAACCTGAAAAACGTTCTGAATCGCTTTGAGCAATTTTTTTTAGAACTGTCTTCCGGACCGAAATTTTGAAAAAATCGTGATGATTAGGCACACGAATTCGAGCTTAAACGGGAGAGTGATACTTCGTTTGGTGTATTTATACAACTCGAAAAAACATTCGAATCGTTTTGAGCAATTTTTTTAAGGACTTTTTTCCGGACCGAAATTTTGAAAAAATCGTGATGATTAGCACACGAATTCGGGCTTAAACTGGAGAGTGATACTTCGTTTGGTTTATTTATCCAACCTGAAAAACGTTCTGAATCGCTTTGAGCAATTTTTTTGAGAACTTTTTTCCGGACCGAAATTTTGAAAAATCGTGATGGTTAGCACAAGAATTCGGGCTTAAACGGGAGAGTGATACTTCGTTTGGTGTATTTATACAACCTGAAAAACGTTCTTAATCGTTTTGAGCAATTTTTTTGAGAACTTTTTTCCGGACCGAAATTTTGAAAAAATCGTGATGGTTAGCACACGAATTCGGGCTTAAACGAGAGAGTGATACTTCGTTTGGTGTAATTATACAACCTGAAAAACGTTCTTATTCGCTTTGAGCAATTTTTTTGAGAACTTTTTTTCGGACCGAAATTTTGAAAAAATCGTGATGGTTAGCACACGAATTCGGGCTTAAACGGGAGAGTGATACATCGTTTGGTGTATTTATACAACCTGAAAAACGTTCTGAATCGTTTTGAGCAATTTTTTTGAGAACATTTTTTCGGACCGAAATTTTGAAAAAATCGTGATGGTTAGCACACGAATTCGGGCTTAAACGAGAGAGTGATACTTCGTTTGGTGTATTTATACAACCTTAAAAACGTTTTGAATCGCTTTGAGCAATTTTTTGGAGAACTTTTTTCCGGACCGAAATTTTGAAAAAATCGTGATGGTTAGCACACGAATTCGGGCTTAAACGGGAGAGTGATACTTCGTTTGGTGTATTTATAAAACCTGAAAAACATTCTGAATCGTTTTGAGCAATTTTTTGGAGAACTTTTTTCCGGACCGAAATTTTGGAAAAAATCGTGATGGTTAGCACACGAATTCGGGCTTAAACGGAGAGTGATATTTCGTTTGGTGTATTTATACCACCTGAAAAACGTTCTGAATCGTTATGAGCAATTTTTTGGAGAACTTTTTTCCGGACCGAAATTTTGTAAAAAATCGTGATAATTTGCACACAATTCGGGCTTAAACGGGACGATGATACTTCGTTTGGTGTATTTATACAACCTGAAAAACGTTCTGAATCGCTTTGAGCAATTTTTTTGAGAGCTTTTTTTCGGACCGAAATTTTGAAAAAATTGTGATGGTTTACACTCGAATTCGGGCTTAAACGGGAGAGTGATACTTCGTTTGGTATATTTATACAACCTGAAAAACGTTCTGAATCGTTATGAGCAATTTTTTGGAGAACTTTTTTCCGGACCGAAATTTTGTAAAAATCGTGATGATTAGCACACGAATTCGGGCTTAAACGGGAGAGTGATACTTCGTTTGGTTTATTTATCCAACTTGAAAAACGTTCTGAATCGCTTTGAGCAATTTTTTGGAGAACTTTTCTCCGGACCGAAATTTTGAAAAAATCGTGATGGTTAGCACACGAATTCGGGCTTAAACGGGAGAGTGATACTTCGTTTGGTGTATTTATACAACCTGAAAAACATTCTGAATCGTTTTGAGCAATTTTTTGGAGAACGTTTTTCCGGACCAAAATTTTGTAAAAATTGTGATGATTAGCACCCGAATTCGGGCTTAAACGGGAGAGTGATACTTCGTTTGGTGTATTTATACAACCTGAAAAATTTTCTGAATCGCTTTGAGCAATTTTTTGAAGAACTTTTTTCCGGACCAAAATTGTGAAAAAATCGCGATGATTAGCACACGAATTCGGGCTTAAACGGGGGAGTGATACTTCGTTTGGTGTATTTATACAACCTCAAAAACGTTCTGAATCACTTTGAGCAATTTTTTTGAGAACTTTTTTCCGGACCGAAATTTTGAAAAAATCGTAATGATTAGCACACGAATTCTGGCTTAAACAGGAGAGTGATACTTCGTTTGGGGTATTTATACAACCTGGAAAACGTTCTGAATCATTTTGAGCAATTTTTTGGAGAACTTTTTTCCGGAACGAAATTTTGTAAAAATCGTGATGATTAGCACACGAATTCGGGCTTAAACGGGAGAGTGACACTTCGTTTGGTTTATTTATCCAACCTGAAAAACCTTCTGAATCACTTTGAGCAATTTTTTGGAGAACTTTTTTCCGGACCGAAATTTTGAAAAAATCGTGATGGTTAGCACACGAATTCGGGCTAAAACGGGAGAGTGATACTTCGTTTGGCGTATTTATACAACCTGAAAAACATTCTGAATCGTTTTGAGCAATTTCTTGGAGAACGTTTTTCGGGACCGAAATTTTGTAAAAATTGTGATGATTAGCACACGAATTCGGACTTAAACAGGAGAGTGATACTTCGTTTGGTGTATTTATACAACCTGAAAAACGTTCTGAATCGCTTTGAGCAATTTTTTTCAGAACTGTCTTCCGGACCGAAATTTTGAAAAAATCGTGATGATTAGCACACGAATTCGGGCTAAAACGGGAGAGTGATACTTCGTTTGGTGTATTTATACAACCTGAAAAACATTCTGAATCGTTTTGAACAATTTTTTTGAGGACTTTTTTCCGGACCGAAATTTTGAAAAAATCGTGATGATTAGCACACGAATTCGGGCTTAAACTGGAGAGTGATACTTCGTTTGGTTTATTTATCCAACCTGAAAAACGTTCTGAATCGCTTTCAGTAATTTTTTGGAGAACTTTTTTCCGGACCGAAATTTTGAAAAAATCGTGATGGTTAGCACACGAATTCGGGCTTAAACGGGAGACTGATACTTCGTTTGGTGTATTTATACAACCTGAAAAACGTTCTTAATCGTTTTGAGCAATTTTTTTGAGAGCTTTTTTTCCAGACCGAAATTTTGAAAAAATCGTGATGGTTAGCACACGAATTCGGGCTTAAACGAGAGAGTGATACTTCGTTTGGTGTAATTATACAACCTAAAAAACGTTCTTATTCGCTTTGAGCAAATTCTTTGAGAACTTTTTTTCGGACTGAAATTTTAAAAAATCGTGATGATTAGCACACGGATTCGGGCTTAAACGGGGGAGTGATACTTCGTTCGGTGTATTTATACAACCTGAAAAACGTTCTGAATCACTTTGAGCAATTTTTTTGAGAACTTTTTTCCGGACCGAAATTTTGAAAAAATCGTGATGGTTAGCACACGAATTCGGGCTTAAACGGGATAGTGATACTTCGTTTGGTGTATTTATACAACCTAAAAAACATTCTGAATCGTTTTGAGCAATTTTTTGGAGAACATTTTTTCGGACCGAAATTTTGAAAAAATCGTGATGGTTAGCACACGAATTCGAGCTTAAACGAGACAGTGATACTTCGTTTGGTGTATTTATACAACCTGAAAAACGTTCTGAATCGCTTCGTGCAATTTTTTTGAGAACTTTTTTCCGGACCGAAATTTTGAAAAAATCGTGATGGTTAGCACACGAATTCGGGCTTAAACGAGAGAGTGATACTTCGTTTGGTGTATTTATACCACCTGAAAAACGTCCTGAATCGTTATGAGCAATTTTTTGGAGAACTTTTTTCCGGACCGAAATTTTGTAAAAATCGTGATGATTAGCACACGAATTCGGGCTTAAACGGGAGTGTGATACTTCGTTTGGTGTATTTATACAACCTAAAAAACGTTCTGAATCGCTTTGAGTAATTTTTTTGAGAGATTTTTTTCGGACCAAAATTTTGAAAAAATCGTGATGGTTAGCACACGAATTCGGGCTTAAACGGGAGAGTGATACTTCGTTTGGTGTATTTATACAACCTAAAAAACGTTCTGAATCGTTATGAGCAATTTTTTGGAGAACTTTTTTCCGGACCGAAATTTTGTAAAAATCGTGATGATTAGCACACGAATTCGGGCTTAAACGGGAGAGTGATACTTCGTTTGGTTTATTTTTCCAACCTAAAAAACGTTCTGAATCGCTTTGAGCAATTTTTTGGAGAACTTTTCTCCGGGCCGAAATTTTGAAAAAATCGTGATGGTTAGCACACGAATTCGGGCTTAAACGGGAGAGTGATACTTCGTTTGGTGTATTTATACAACCTGAAAAACATTCTGAATCGTTTTGAGCAATTTTTTGGAGAACGTTTTTCCGGACCGAAATTTTGTAAAAATTGTGATGATTAGCACACGAATTCGGGCTTAAACAGGAGAGTGATACTTCGTTTGGTGTATTTATACAACCTGAAAAATGTTCTGAATCGCTTTGAGCAATTTTTTGAAGAACTTTTTTCCGGACCAAAATTGTGAAAAAATCGTGATGATTAGCACACGAATTCGGGCTTAAACGGGGGAGTGATACTTCGTTTGGTGTATTTATACAACCTCAAAAACGTTCTGAATCACTTTGAGCAATTTTTTTGAGAACTTTTTTCCGGACCGAAATTTTGAAAAAATCGTGATGATTAGCACACGAATTCTGGCTTAAACAGGAGAGTGATACTTCGTTTGGGGTATTTATACAACCTGGAAAACGTTCTGAATCATTTTGAGCAATTTTTTGGAGAACTTTTTTCCGGAACGAAATTTTGTAAAAATCGTGATGATTAGCACACGAATTCGGGCTTAAACGGGAGAGTGATACTTCGTTTGGTTTATTTATCCAACCTGAAAAACCTTCTTAATCGCTTTGAGCAATTTTTTGGAGAACTTTTTTCCGGACCGAAATTTTGAAAAAATCGTGATGGTTAGCACACGAATTCGGGCTTAAACGGGAGAGTGATACTTCGTTTGGCGTATTTATACAACCTGAAAAACATTCTGAATCGTTTTGAGCAATTTTTTGGAGAACTTTTTTCCGGACTGAAATTTTGAAAAAATCGTGATGATTAGCACACGAATTCGGGCTAAAACGGGAGAGTGATACTTCGTTTGGTGTATTTATACAACCTGAAAAACATTCTGAATCGTTTTGACCAATTTTTTTGAGGACTTTTTTCCGGACCGAAATTTTGAAAAAATCGTGATGATTTAGCACACGAATTCGGGCTTAAACTGGAGAGTGATACTTCGTTTGGTTTATTTATCCAACCTGAAAAACGTTCTGAATCGCTTTCAGCAATTTTTTGGAGAACTTTTTTCCGGACCGAAATTTTTAAAAAATCGTGATGGTTAGCACACGAATTCGGGCTTAAACGGGAGACTGATACTTCGTTTGGTGTATTTATACAACCTGAAAAACGTTCTTAATCGTTTTGAGCAATTTTTTTGAGAGCTTTTTTTCCGGACCGAAATTTTGAAAAAATCGTGATGGTTAGCACACGAATTCGGGCTTAAACGAGAGAGTGATACTTCGTTTGGTGTAATTATACAACCTGAAAAACGTTCTTATTCGCTTTGAGCAATTTTTTTGAGAACTTTTTTTCGGACCGAAATTTTGAAAAAATCGTGATGATTAGCACACAATTCGGGCTTAAACGGGAGTGTGATACTTCGTTTGGTGTATTTATACAACCTAAAAAACGTTCTGAATAGCTTTGAGCAATTTTTTTGAGAGCTTTTTTTCAGACCAAAATTTTGAAAAAATCGTGATGGTTAGCACACGAATTCGGACTTAAACGGGAGAGTGATACTTCGTTTGGTGTATTTATACAACCGAAAAAGCGTTCTGAATCGTTATGAGCAATTTTTTGGAGAACTTTTTTCCGGACCGAAATTTTGTAAAAATCGTGATGATTAGCACACGAATTCGGGCTTAAACGGGAGAGTGATACTTCGTTTGGTTTTTTTTTCCAACCTAAAAAATGTTTTAAATCGCTTTGTGCAATTTTTTGGAGAACTTTTCTCCGGACCGAAATTTTGAAAAAATCGTGATGGTTAGCACACGAATTCGGGCTTAAACGGGAGAGTGATACTTCGTTTGGTGTATTTATGCAACCTGAAAAACATTCTGAATCCTTTTGAGCAATTTTTTGGAGAACGTTTTTCCGGACCGAAATTCTGTAAAAATTGTGATGATTAGCACACGAATACGGGCTTAAACGGTAGAGTGATACTTCGTTTGGTGTATTTATACAACCTGACAAACGTTCTGAATCGCTTTGAGCAATTTTTTGAAGAACTTTTTTCCGGACCAAAATTTTGAAAAAATCGTGATGATTAGCACACGAATTCGGGCTTAAACAGGGGAGTGATACTTCGTTCGGTGTATTTATACAACCTGAAAAACGTTCTGAATGACTTTGAGCAATTTTTTTGAGAACTTTTTTTCGGACCGAAATTTTAAAAAAATCGTGATGATTAGCACACGAATTCTGGCTTAAACGGGAGAGTGATACTTCGTTTGGTGTATTTATACAACCTGGAAAACGTTCTGAATCGTTTTGAGCAATTTTTTTGAGAACTTTTTTTCGGAACGAAATTTTGTAAAAATCGTGATGATTAGCACACGAATTCGGGCTTAAACGAGAGAGTGATACTTCGTTTGGTTTATTTATCCAACCTGAAAAACGTTCTGAATCGCTTTGAGCAATTTTTGGGAGAACTTTTTTCCGGACCGAAATTTTGAAAAAATCGTGATGGTTAGCACACGAATTCGGGCTTAAACGGGAGAGTGATACTTCGTTTGGTGTATTTATACAACTCGAAAAACATTCGAATCGTTTTGAGCAATTTTTTGGAGAACGTTTTTTACGGACCGAAATTTTGTAAAAAATTGTGATGATTAGCACACGAATTCGGACTTAAACGGGAGAGTGATACTCGTTTTGTGTATTTATACAACTCGAAAAAGCGTTCAGATCGCTTTGAGCAATTTTTTTTAGAACTGTCTTCGGACCGAAATTTTGAAAAAAATCGTGATGATTAGCACCCGATTCGGGCTTAAACGGGAGAGTGATACTTCGTTTGGTGTATTTATACAACCTGAAAAACATTCTGAATCGTTTTGAGCAATTTTTTTGAGGACTTTTTTCCGGACCAAAATTTTGAAAAAATCGTGATGATTAGCACACGAATTCGGGCTTAAACTGGAGAGTGATACTTCGTTTTGTTTATTTATCCAACCCGAAAAACGTTCAGATCGCTTTGAGCAATTTTTTGGAGAACTTTTTTCCGGACCGAAATTTTGAAAAAAATCGTGACTGGTTAGCACACGAATTCGGGCTTAAACGGGAGAGTGATACTTCGTTTGGTATATTTATACAACCTGAAAAACGTTCTTAATCGTTTTGAGCAATTTCTTTGAGAACTTTTTTCCGGACCGAAATTTTGAAAAAATCGTGATGGTTAGCACACGAATTCGGGCTTAAACGAGATAGTGATACTTCGTTTGGTGTAATTATACAACCTGAAAAACATTTTTATTCGCTTTGAGCAATTTTTTTGAGAACTTTTTTTCGGACCGAAATTTTGAAAAAATCGTGATGGTTAGCACACGAATTCGACCTTAAACGGGAGAGCGATACTCCGTTTGGTGTATTTATACAACCTGGAAAACGTTCTGAATCGTTTTGAGCAATTTTTTTGAGAACTTTTTTTCGGAACGAAATTTTGTAAAAATCGTGATGATTAGCACACGAATTCGGGCTTAAACGAGAGAGTGATACTTCGTTTGGTTTATTTATCCAACCTGAAAAACGTTCCGAATCGCTTTGAGCAATTTTTTGGGAGAACTTTTTTCCCGGACCGAAATTTTGAAAAAATCGTGATGGTTAGCACACGAATTCGGGCTTAAACGGGAGAGTGATACTTCGTTTGGTGTATTTATACAACCTGAAAAACATTCTGAATCGTTTTGAGCAATTTTTTGGAGAACGTTTTTCTGGACCGAAATTTTGTAAAAATTGTGATGATTAGCACACGAATTCGGACTTAAACGGGAGAGTGATACTTCGTTTTGTGTATTTATACAACCTGAAAAACGTTCTGAATCGCTTTGAGCAATTTTTTTTAGAACTGTCTTCCGGACCGAAATTTTGAAAAAATCGTGATGATTAGCACCCGAATTCGGGCTTAAACGGGAGAGTGATACTTCGTTTGGTGTATTTATACAACCTGAAAAACATTCTGAATCGTTTTGAGCAATTTTTTTGAAGACTTTTTTCCGGACCAAAATTTTGAAAAAATCGTGATGATTAGCACACGAATTCGGGCTTAAACTGGAGAGTGATACTTCGTTTTGTTTATTTATCCAACCTGAAAAACGTTCTGAATCGCTTTGAGCAATTTTTTGGAGAACTTTTTTCCGGACCGAAATTTTGAAAAAATCGTGACGGTTAGCACACGAATTCGGGCTTAAACGGGAGAGTGATACTTCGTTTGGTGTATTTATACAACCTGAAAAACGTTCTTAATCGTTTTGAGCAATTTCTTTGAGAACTTTTTTCCGTACCGAAATTTTGAAAAAATCGTGATGGTTAGCACACGAATTCGGGCTTAAACGAGAGAGTGATACTTCGTTTGGTGTAATTATACAACCTGAAAAACGTTTTTATTCGCTTTGAGCAATTTTTTTGAGAACTTTTTTTCGGACCGAAATTTTGAAAAAATCGTGATGGTTAGCACACGAATTCGACCTTAAACGGGAGAGCGATACTCCGTTTGGTGTATTTATACAACCTGAAAAACGTTCTGAATCGTTCTGAGCAATTTTTTTGAGAACATTTTTTCGGACCGAAATTTTGAAAAAATCGTGATGGTTAGCACACAAATTCGGGCTTAAACGAGAGAGTGATACTTCGTTTGGTGTATTTATACAACCTTAAAAACGTTTTGAATCGCTTTGAGCAATTTTTTGAAGAACTTTTTTCCGGACCGAAATTTTGAAAAAATCGTGATGGCTAGCACACGAATTCGGGCTTAAATGGGAGACTGATACTTCGTGTGGTGTATTTATACAACCTGAAAAACATTCTGAATCGTTTTGAGCAATTTTTTGGAGAACTTTTTTTCGGACCGAAATTTTGAAAAAATCGTGATGGTTAGCACACGAATTCGGGCTTAAACGAGGGAGTGATACTTCGTTTGGTGTATTTTTACAACCTTCAGAACGTTTTGAATCGCTTTGAGCAATTTTTTGGAGAACTTTTTTCCGGACCGAAATTTTGAAAAAATCGTGATGGTTAGCACACGAATTCGGGCTTAAACGGGAGAGTGATACTTCGTTTGGTGTATTTATACAACCCGAAAAACATTCTGAATCGTTTTGAGCAATTTTTTGGAGAACTTTTTTTCGGACCGAAATTTTGAAAAAATCGTGATGGTTTGCACACGAATTCGGGCTTAAACGAGAGAGTGATACTTCGTTTGGTGTATTTATACAACTCGAAAAACGTTCTGAATCGCTTTGAGCAATTTTTTTGAGAACTTTTTTCCGGACCGAAATTTTGAAAAAATCGTGATGGTTAGCACACGAATTCGGGCTTAAACGAGAGAGTGATACTTCGTTTGGTGTATTTATACCACCTGAAAACGTTCTGAATCGTTATGAGCAATTTTTTGGAGAACTTTTTTCCGGACCAAAATTTTGTAAAAATCGTGATGATTAGCACACGAATTCGGGCTTAAACGGGAGTGTGATACTTCGTTTGGTGTATTTATACAACCTGAAAAACGTTCTGAATCGCTTTGAGCAATTTTTTTGAGAGCTTTTTTTGGGACCAAAATTTTGAAAAAATCGTGATGGTTAGCACACGAATTCGGGCTTAAACGGGAGAGTGATATTCGTTTGGTGTATTTATACAACCTGAAAAACGTTCTTAATCGTTATGAGCAATTTTTTGGAGAACTTTTTTCCAGACCGAAATTTTGTAAAAATCGTGATGATTAGCACACGAATTCGGGCTTAAAAGGGAGATGATACTTCGTTTGGTTTATTTATCCAACCTGAAAAACGTTCTGATTCGCTTTGAGCAATTTTTTGGAGAACTTTTCTCCGGACCGAAATTTTGAAAAAATCGTGATGGTTAGCACACGAATTCGGGCTTAAACGGGAGAGTGGTACTTCGTTTGGTGTATTTATACAACCTGAAAAACATTCTGAATCCTTTTGAGCAATTTTTTGGAGAACGTTTTTCCGGACCGAAATTTTCTAAAAATTGTGATGATTAGCACACGAATTCGGGCTTAAACGGGAGAGTGATACTTCATTTGGTGTATTTATACAACCTGGAAAACGTTCTGAATCGTTTTGAGCAATTTTTTTGAGAACTTTTTTTCGGAACGAAATTTTGTAAAAATCGTGATGATTAGCACACGAATTCGGGCTTAAACGAGAGAGTGATACTTCGTTTGGTTTATTTATCCAACCTGAAAAACGTTCTGAATCGCTTTGAGCAATTTTTGGGAGAACTTTTTTCCGGACCGAAATTTTGAAAAAATCGTGATGGTTAGCACACGAATTCGGGCTTAAACGGGAGAGTGATACTTCGTTTGGTGTATTTATACAACCTGAAAAACATTCTGAATCGTTTTGAGCAATTTTTTGGAGAACTTTTTTTCGGAACGAAATTTTGTAAAAATCGTGGTGATTAGCACACGAATTCGGGCTTAAACGGGAGAGTGATACTTCGTTTGGTTTATTTATCCTACCTGAAAAACGTTCTGAATCGCTTTGAGCAATTTTTTGGAGAACTTTTTTCCGGACCGAAATTTTGAGAAAATCGTGATGGTTAGCACACGAATTCGGGCTTAAACGGGCGAGTGATACTTCGTTTGGTGTATTTATACAACCTGAAAAACATTCTGAATCGTTTTGAGCAATTTTTTGGAGAACGTTTTTCCGGACCTAAATTTTGTAAAAATTGTGATGTAATGCACACGAATTCGGACTTAAACGGGAGAGTGATACTTCGTTTGGTGTATTTATACAACCTGAAAAACGTTCTGAATCGCTTTGAGCAATTTTTTTTAGAATCTGTCTTCGGACCGAAATTTTGAAAAAAATCGTGATGATTAGCACACGAATTCGGGCTTAAACGGGAGAGTGATACTTCGTTTGGTGTATTTATACAACCTGAAAAACCATTCGAATCGTTTTGAGTAATTTTTTTTGATGACTTTTTTCCGGACCGAAATTTTGAAAAAATCGTGATGATTAGCACACGAATTCGGGCTTAAACTGGAGAGTGATACTTCGTTTTGTTTATTTATCCAACCTGAAAAATGTTCTGAACCGCTTTGTGCAATTTTTTGGAGAACTTTTTTCCGGACCGAAATTTTGAAAAAAAATCGTGATGGTTAGCACACGAATTCGGGCTTAAACGGGAGAGTGATACTTCGTTTGGTGTATTTATACAACCTGAAAAACGTTCTTAATCGTTTTGAGCAATTTTTTTGAGAACTTTTTTCCGGACCGAAATTTTGAAAAAATCGTGATGATTAGCACACGAATTCGGGCTTAAACTGGAGAGTGATACTTCGTTTTGTTTATTTATCCAACCTGAAAAACGTTCTGAATCGCTTTGAGCAATTTTTTGGAGAACTTTTTTCCGGACCGAAATTTTGAAAAAATCGTGATGGTTAGCACACGAATTCGGGCTTAAACGGGAGAGTGACACTTCGTTTAGTGTATTTATACAACCTGAAAAACGTTCTGAATCGTTTTGAGCAATTTTTTGGAGCACTTTTTTTAGACCGAAATTTTGAAAAATTCGTGATGATTAGTACACGAATTCGGGCTTAAACGGGAGAGTGATAATTCGTTTGGTGTATTTATCAAACCTAAAAAACGATCTGAATCGTTTTGAGTAATTTTTTGGAGAACTTTTTTCCGGACCGAAATTTTGAAAAAAACGTCATGGTTAGCACACGAATTCGGGCTTAAACGGGAGAGTGATACTTCGTTTGGTGTATTTATACAACCTGAAAGACGTTCTGAATCGTTTTGAGCAATTTTTTGTAGAAATTTTTTCCGGACCGAAATTTTGAAAAAATCGTGATGGTTAGCACACGAATTCGGGCTTAAACGGGAGAGTGATACTTCGTATGGTGTATTTATACAACCTGAAAAACATTCTGAATCGCTTTCAGCCATTTTTTGGAGAACTTTTTTCTTGACCGAGATTTTGAAAAAATCGTGATGATTAGCCCACGAATTCGGGCTTAAACGGGGGAGTGATACTTCGTTTGGTGAATTTATACAACTTCAAAAACGTTCTGAATCGTTTTGAGCAATTTTTTTTAGAACTTTTTTCCGGACCGGAATTTTGAAAAAATCGTGATGGTTAGCACTCGAATTCGAGCTTAAACGGGAGAGTGATACTTCGTTTGGTGTATTTATACAACCTGAAAAACGTTCTGAATCGCTTTGAGCAATTTTTTGTGGAACTTTTTTCCGGATCGAAATTTTGAAAAAATTGTGATGATTAGCACACTAATTCGGGCTTAAACGGGAGAGTGATACTTTTTTTGGTGTATTTATACAACCTGAAAAACGTTCTGAATCTTTTTGAGCAATTTTTTGGAGAACTTTTTTCCGGACCGAAATTTTGAAAAAATCGTGATGGTTAGCACACGAATTCGGGCTTAAACGGGAGAGTGATACTTCGTTTGGTGTATTTATACAACCTGAAAAAGGTTCTAAATTGCTTTGAGCAATTTTTTGTATAACTTTTTTTTGGACCGAAATTTTGAAAAAATCGTGATGGTTAGCACACGAATTCGGGCTTAAACAGGAGAGTGATACTTCATATGGTGTATTTACACAACCTGAAAAACGTTCTGAATCGCTTTCAGCAATTTTTTGGAGAACTTTTTTCCGGACCGAGATTTTGAAAAATTCGTGATGATTAGCACACGAATTCGGGCTTAAACGGGAGAGTGATACTTCGTTTGCCGTATTTATTCGACATGAAAAACGTTCTAAATCGTTTTGCGCAATTTTTTGTATCACTTTTTTTTGGGCCGAAATTTTGAAAAAATCGTGATGATCAGCACGCGAATTCGGGCTTAAACGGGAGAGTGATACTTCATTTGGTTTATTCATCCAACCTAAAAAACGTTCTGAATCGCTTTGAGCAATTTTTTGGAGAACTTTTCTCCGGACCGAAATTTTGAAAAAATCGTGATGGTTAGCACACGAATTCGGGCTTAAATGGGAGAGTGATACTTCGTTTGGTGTATTTATACAACCTGAAAAACATTCTGAATCGTTTTGAGCAATTTTTTGGAGAACGTTTTTCCGGACCGAAATTTTGTAAAAATTGTGATGATTAGCACACGAATTCGGGCTAAAACGGGAGAGTGATACTTCGTTTGGTGTATTTTTACAACATGAAAAACATTCTGAATCGTTTTGAGCAATTTCTTGGAGCACTGTTTTTCGGACTTAAATTTTGAAAAAATCGTGATGATTAACACACGAATTCGGGCTTAAACGGGAGAGTGATACTTCGTTTGGTGTATTTATACAACCTGAAAAATGTTCTGAATTGTTTTGAGCAATTTTTTGGAGGACTTTTTTTCGGACCGAAGTTTTGAAAAATTCGTGATGATTAGCACACGAATTCGGGCTTAAACGGGAGAGCGATACTTCGTTTGGTGTATTTATTGAACATAAAAAACATTCTGAATCATTTTGAGCAATTTTTTGGAGAACTTTTTTCCGTACTGAAATTTTGAAAAATTCGTGATGCATAGCACACGAATTCGGGCTTAAACGGGAGAGTGATGCTTCGTTTGGTGTATTTATACAACATGAAAAATATTCTGAATAGTTTTGAGCAATTTTTTTGAGAACTTTTTTCCGGATAGAAATTTTGATTCCGGACCGAAGTTTTGAAAAATTCGTGATGATTAGCCCACGAATTCGGGCTTAAACGGGAGAGCGATACTTCGTTTGGTGTATTTATTGAACATAAAAAACATTCTGAATCATTTTGAGCAATTTTTTGGAGAACTTTTTTCCGTACCGAAATTTTGAAAAATTCGTGATGCATAGCACACGAATTCGGGCTTAAACGGGAGAGTGATACTTCGTTTGGTGTATTTATACAACATGAAAAACATTCTTAATCGTTTTGAGCAATTTGTTTTAGCACTTTTTTTTGTACCGAAATTTTGAAAAATTCGTGATGATTAGCACACGAATTTTGTAAACATTAAAAACATTAAGAATCGTTTTAAACAGTTTTTGGAGGAACTTTTTTACGGACCTAAATTTTGTAAAAAACGTGATGATTTGCACACGATTTTTGGGTTTAATGGGAAAGTGATACTTCGTTATGTATTTATACAACCTGAAAATATTCGGAATCGTTTTGAGCAATTTTTTTGAGAAATTTTTTTCGGTCCTAAATTTTGTAAAAAACGTGATTATTAGCACACGAATTCGAGCTTTAAATGGAAAGTAATACTTTGTTTTCTTTATTTGTACAACATTAAAAACATGAAGAATCATTCTAAGCAGTTTCTTCAGAAACTATTTTACGGACCTAAATTTTGTAAAAAACGTGATGATTATCACAAGAATTTTGGGCTTTAATTGGAAACTGATACTTCGTTGTGTATTTATACAACATGCAAAATATTTATAATCGTTTTGCGCAATTTTTTTGAGAAATTTTTTTCGGTCCTAAATTTTGTAAAAAACGTGATGATTAACACACAAATTCAAGCTTTAAAAGGAAATTGATCCTTCGTTTTCTTTATTTATACAACATTAAGAACATTCAAAATCGTTTTGAGCAGTTTTTTGAAGGACTTTTTTTCGGAACTAAATTCTGTAAAAAACGTGATGTTAGCACACGAATTTTGGGCTTTAATGGGAAAGTGATACTTCGTTGGGTATTTATACAACATGAAAAATATTGAGAAACGTTTTGAGCAATTCTTTTGAAAAAAATTTTTGGTCCTAAATTTTGAAAAAAAACGTGATGATTAGCACACGAATTCGAGCTTTAAATGGAAAGTAATATTTCGTTTGCTTTATTTATACCACATTAAAACCATTAAGAATCGTTTTAAGCAGTTTTTTGGGGAACTTCTTTACGGACCTAAATTTTGTAAAAAATGTGATGATTAGACACAAATTCGAGCTTTAAATGGAAAGTAATACTTCGTTGTGTATTTATACAACATGAAAAAGTTTCACAATCGTTTTGAGCAATTTTTTTGAGAAATTTTTTTCGGTCCTAAATTTTGAAAAAAAACGTGATGATTAGCACACGAATTCGAACTTTAAATGGAAAGTAATACTTCGCTTGCTTTATTTATACAACATTAAAAACATTTAGAATCCTTTTAAGCAGTTTTTTTAAAAACTTTTTTTCGTAACTAAATTTTGTAAAAAAACGTAATGATTAGCACACGAATATGGACTTTAATGTGTATATATATATATATATATGCTCACAAATGAAGAAAACTTTTCCTAGCCTTTTTCACTTTTGAGCTCTGAGATATAATTTCTTATATCTTTCTAGTTTGTAAGACTGTTGAGTCACCATAATTTATATGTTTTATCTGTACATCAAACGCTCGATCACTTTTTTTCCATTAAGTGATTGTTTAGGGACTTTAGCGTACAATTTAGACTGTTTCCCTCTCAACTTTAAATCTTAGTACCCAAAAAGTCTGTCTGTACAAATGATTTAGACCTGTATTTGAAGTTTTTCAGCGGCCACCCTAGCCCATTGAGTGCTCTATCTCCGGCCATCGACTTTATACGTCCTGTTGAAATAAATTTTGTGAAAAACCCGCTATATCCGATGTTAGTTGGCCTTTCACTCCTAGTCACAAGTCATCCCTATATTTTGAACAGTTTAGCGAGTATTTAAGAGCAAAGAATTTTACTTTTTTTACGAAAGATAGAATTTCCTATTAATGATGGGTTTTGATATTGGATTATTCATTAAAGCTAATAATAGCCCAATTTAAATAAGATCCAGAAAGTAAGCCCAATGTAAAGATGCAGCCCATAAGTTTCACTTGTGACAACTTTCCTAATATTCTCTTCTTTTTTCCCACTCATAAGGGTACTTTGAATCTGTTTTCATGCTCAAGAGAGGGGAAAGGGGGGTACCAAAGCATACCTTATAGCCTTACTGCTGGTTTTTGGTAGCTAACCACAAACAAGAAGCTCCCTCCAAATGGTAATAGACATTGGAATACAAGAGGTGAAATTGGTAAACATTTCTCGCTTTTTACACCTATATTTTTTCTCACGAACAATTCATAGCACTGTCCAAATTTCAAAAGGAAAATTTACCGGAAGGGATTGCATGCTAAGTAGAGAAACCTAAATGAAGGATCACGTCATCGAACTCACTCAGAGATAACTAATTACAATTTACTCATTACAACGTTAAAATTGTGAGTTTCTTTCTCTACTCTAGCATAGACTTTTTGCTTCTATTGACTGAAGATACATCCATTAATTGCTTCACTACATCTCTCATGGATGGTCTTCTAGTTGGATCCTTTTCTGTACATTTGAGAGCCACTAAAAATACACCAATAACTTGTTCTTTTATACTTGAATCCACCATTAATTCATCTAAAAGCCCTTCGTCAACAACATTCTCTATCTCTTCTCCTCTCTCCCTCCATTTAGATTGGCTCCATCTCACAATGTCTTCTTCTTCTTCTTCTTCCCCTTTGAATGAAGGATCCAATGCTCTCTTCCTGGTTATCAGTTCCAATAAAATCACACCATAACTGTACACATCAGACTCCTTGCTCTTCTTTGTTGTAAAAGCATTTTCTGCACCAATCACAGTTGCATATATATTACTTTTAATGATACTAATAGCTATAACAAGTGCCCAGCCCCAAGGCATCTAAAAGTTTGCCACCATCACATTTCACAGTGGAATCAAACATGTCTATGAACTTTTGGTGCACGGGAGTTGGCTGTGAGAGGAATTTTTTGGCCTAACACGTGCACCGGACAGGCATAGACACACATAATCTTGATCAGGATGCCGGAAAGTAGTTCATATATATAATGAGAGAAAAACAAAGTTTATATGTATAATATGCATTATATAGTTCATGTTATAGCAGGATCAGATGAGCAGAGTTACCTGGAGCAATGTAACCAATAGTTCCAACAGCTACATTGGATGATAATAAAGCTGCAGAGGTATCAAGAAGCTTGGCAATCCCAAAATCTGATATTTTAGGCTCCAATTCTTCATCTAATAATATGTTCATTGGTTTGATGTCTCTATGAACTATAGCAGGATCACAATCAAAATGAAGATATGATAGTCCCTGGGCAGTTCCTAGTGCTATCTTGTAACGAATCTTCCACTCTAAAGGCCGAGGTGGTTTACCCTCGTGAAGAACGTCGTGGAGGCTCCCATTCTTCATGTATTTGTACAGAATTAAGCCATAGTTCTTTCTAAACCAGAACTCCTCTATCTTGATGAGGTTCCGGTGACGTACCTTTCCAATTGTCTGTATTTCTCTCATCATACTTTTGCTGCTATCTTTAATCCCAACAAAAGGCAACTTCTTCACTGCATACACATTATCTGGACCCAATGTCACCTTATATACTGTTCCATGGGCTCCTCTCCCAATAATAAACCTATCCTCGAGGTTTTCTGTTGCTTCCATTATCTCATTGAGCAGGGAAGAAGAACCTTGTTCAGCATCAACAACATTTTCATGTAGCTCATATGTTTTGCTCCGCTTATGCATAAAAGCAAAGCAAAGTAGTAGAAAGACAAGAAGCAACGATGATCCAAGCACTAGCATTGCAATTACTACTACTCTGTGGTTGCCATGGCTTGTATTGTTCTTGGATTTCAAATTACAAGATGGTAGTAAATTGCTGTTCTTATTGCAATCCAATCCATCACGATCAGGAAAACAATTGACACAAAGCCCTGAATTTTCTGCAAAGGAAGTGGGAGACGAGTTCAGAAATTTCAGCAAATTTGATGGTATTGGGCCCGAGAAACTATTGTGGGAGACGTTGATGGAGACCAAGGAATGCAAGTTATCCAGGACTGCTAAACTTCCTGATAGATTGTTGCAAGATATATCCAGTTGCTCTAGCAGAGATAATCTTCCCAGATCGTTTGGAACTCGGCCCTTCAACCTGTTATTGCTTAGATTCAGCAATCTCAAACTCTCTACTGCTTCGGAGGAACCTACTGATGATGGAATGTTCCCTTCTAACATATTTCCTCCAAGCTGAACATTAGAAAGCATACTGAATTCAAACAAATAATTTGGTATATCACCTGTAAACTGGTTATCGCTTAAGCCCAAAGTGGCCAACTCTGTCAAGTTCCTTAAATAGGAAGGGACCAAACCATTCAACAAATTGTTACTAAGATCAAGCAGCAAGAGTTTTTTGCAGTTTGACAACTGAGATGGCAGCTCACCAATCAAGCTATTGTGAGACAGATTTAGAGCCTGAAGATGAACCAGTATTCCTAGCTCAGGAGGTATAGGACCTGTGAGCTCATTCATTGACAAGTCCATTGAGGTAATATTTACAAGGTTCCCCAAGCTTGGAGGTATTTCTCCGGTGAAGCCATTGCCGCTAAGATCCATGTATAAAAGGTTGGGATTCTCAGTGAACTCTGGGATGGGGCCAGTGAGGTTGTTGTGCTCAAGAATCAGTCTAGTCAAACTAGAGCATCTTCCCACTTCAGAAGGAATGCTACCTTGAAAATTATTCTGACCCAAGTTGAGCTTCCTCAATTGATTTCCAAAGCAAAGATTTGGTGGGATTTTCCCTGAGAAATGGTTGTCTGTCAAATCTACTTGTACCAAACTAGTGTTCATACCCAAGCCTTGAGGTATAATTCCAGTAAATTCGTTTTCATACAAGGAAAGATTTCTCAAATGCCTTAGTTCAGTGACTTCAATAAGTATCTCTCCAGAAAGATTATTTTGATAAACCAATAGATGCTCAAGGCTTTTAATCTTCCAAATACTAATCGGAATTTCGCCAGTTAAATGATTGGTGAAGAGAAACAAGCTCTGCAACTGAGCAAGCATCCCCAGCTCATGTGGAATCTTACCCTCCAGTTGGTTTTGCTCTATTCTCAGATCAACCAAGGATTTGCAATTCCCCAACTCTGGTGGTATTTCTCCAGTCAAATGATTGTCAGTAAGGTAAAGATTGATCAGCTTAGTAAGAAGGCCAATGGTGGAAGGAATAGGGCCACTGAAGGCACAACTCACAGTAGCAAGCTGTGTAAGGCTGCTGCAGTTTCCCAGAGCCTCAGGAATACTTCCAGTGAATCGATTGTTAGACAAAACCAAAGTATCCATTTCTTTACAGTTGCCAGAACTGAAAGGAAAGCTGCCCTCTAACTGATTAATACTAACATCAAAGTAAACAAGGTGTTCAAGATTATCCAGACTCTGAGGTAAATTTCCAACCAATTGGTTGCTGTTCAGATATATTTCTTGTAAGCCACTGCAATTACCAACGGAATCAGGAATTCTCCCTGAAAGTTGATTCCCATACAACCAAAGGTACAATAGTTCGCTGGCATTACCAAGATTTGAAGGGATCATTCCAGTGAGTTGGTTATCATTCAGGTAAAGGGAAGTAAGATGGGGAATGGAAAACAAAGATTCTGGTATTATCCCACTCAAAGAGTTTCCATACAAGTTAATATACCTAAAACTCTGCAAATTTCCTAAGCTCTCAGGTATTTCTCCGGTGAAACCATTGAATGACAGATCCAAATATTCAAGAAGACTACAATTACCCAGTTCCGGAGGGATTGAACCAGAGAAATTATTGAGGCTGAAGTCAATCGAACTCAAGCGTTTCAACTGAGCAATTTCTGGTCCCAATTGGCCGGAAATTTCATAGCTAGAGAGATTCAGAGCGACCACATGTTGGTTAGTACGGTCACAGTGGACTCCAACCCAAGAACAAGGAGTGGAAAACGAAGCATTCCAAGTGAGTTTGAGTGAAGATGGAACAAAGTTCCAGTGGCCAAGCACAGACAAGAGAGCTTTGCCGTCGGAATTGATAACAGAAACACTTGCAGTGGCGAATGCCAAGAAGCAGAAGAATGGCAAGGAAAAGAGTAAAGAAATCGACATAATATTCTTCCAAAGCTTCAATCTTGGAAAGATATTTAATTTAATACAGAGAAGAGGATTGCTTCAACATTCTTCAGGAATGAAAAATTCTATAATATATTCATAAATTAAAAGGGGGATAAGTCGAGAGGGAAACATGTGTCCTCTCTCTGTTCTATTCTTTGGACAGCAGCAGCAGCAGCAGCAGTCAGCGGTCCTATGAGAAACCTCCTGGGATGGGAGTATTCATTTTTGACTTGCCGAAGACCCTCCTCAATCCTGCCTCCGGCATAAAAAAATAAGGATAAGAAAGCAGAGATTTACCTGCTGGGGAAGTGGACAATTGCTAATTGCTGCCAGTGAGAGTGACCTTTTTGTTTTCTTTCTTTTTGTTTGTGCCTTGCAATGATAGTCTCAATCAAAGCCCCCACCACCAACAGCTACATAATTGAATATTCCACTTAAAAGAGTTCACACTAACAGAGCCTCAGCGCCATGTTGCTCAGTTGGTGCCATCGTGTATGTAAGGAGCAACAGAAAATGACCCATCAGCCAACCCACATTGCCATTATGGGTCCAAAAAGAAAAAGTATTCCCACTTTCATTTTCAGAATTCACACCATCACCTAGCCAATATGGGGCTTTTACCTTTGCATATTTGCCTAATCTATTCACACCATCAAACTGACCAAAATATCACCAGCAATGTCAACCCACAAATTTACCTGCTTGGTTCCCTTTCACTACTTACTGCCCGCCATCACCGGTAAACAACACTTTCTGCAACTGGCCGGTGGTCCACATAAACCTTCCTATTACAAAACAAAGAGTAGAATAAATACTTGAAGATTCTTGGAATTTCTTTGTTATATAGAAATCAACATTTACACCAAACTATTCCAATATTTTTCCCCCTTTTTTTTTACATGTATCAATTTCGAATGCATTTACAATGAGGGGTACTCAATAGGTAAGAAGGCACTAGTAGTACAAATCTATCAGCTGCTTCACTACATCTCTCATGGAGGGTCTAATGTTTACTTCCTTCTCAGTACATTTCAAGGCCAGTACAAGAAGGCTAGTAACTTGATCTGTAACTTTTGAACTAACAAATTGATCTAGAAGGCCAGGATCAATGACATGCGCAATCTTCCCCGTCTTGTTCCACACAGAATGTACCCAAGCAACAATGTCCTGTTCCCCATTGAATGAAGGATCCAAAGCCTTCTTCCTTGTTATCAACTCTAACAAAACAACACCATAGCTGTACACATCAGACTCCTTGCTCCTGGTTCCCGTATATGCATTTTCTGCCAAATTCAACCTTATGTCAGTGGAATCAACATATATAAACAAACTGATTGAGAGGACGGAAACAAGTGACATGGTACATACCTGGAGCAATATATCCAATAGTTCCAAGAACTGCGGTAGACATAGATGATGATGAAGTAGTGGACTGATCTAGAAGCTTTGCAATGCCAAAATCAGATATATGAGGCACCAAGTCTGAATCCAACAGTATATTCATAGGTTTTATGTCTCTGTGCACTATAGGAGGATCACAATCAAAATGAAGATATGACAGTCCTTGTGCAATGCCAAGTGCTATCGTACAGCGGACATCCCAGGCTAATGGTTGCCTTGGATTTCCTTCATGAAGAACATCTTGAAGGCTTCCTTTCTCCATATAAGGATACAAAAGTAAGCCATAGTCCTTTCTAAACCAGAAGGCCTCCAACTTAACCAGATTCCGGTGACGGACCATTCCAACTGTCTCGATTTCTCTTGTCATAGTTCTGCTACCACGGTGATCCTCTATAAATGCAAGCTTTTTCACAGCGAACGCATCTGGACCAATTGTAACCTTATATACTGTTCCGTGAGCTCCTCTGCCTATGATGTACTTATCATTCAAGTTTTCTGTTGCTTTCATAATTTCATCAAGCAGGAAACCACCAAGTCCTGGAACAGTTTCATCTTCACGCTTCGGTCCTTTGCGCCATAGAAACCAGTAAGCAAGTCCCAGCAGTAGAAAAGCAGAAATCAAAAGCGAACCCAGTGCTATCAATGCAATTGCTACTTTACTAAGACCTTTTCTGTTGTTTGATCGAAGTACACAAGGTCTAACGTTGCTATTTAAATTGCACAATGAGTCACCTTCTCCTGAACAGCTGACACAAAGCTCTGAATTTCCCCAAAACGAAGAGGGAGATGAACTCAGAAATTTCTTCCAATTTTCAGGTATTGCACCAGAAAAACTATTGTACGAAACGTTGATGAAAACCAGGGCCTTAAGGTCATCAAGGACTTCTAAGCTTCCTGATAGACTGTTGTGAGATAAATCTAGCACTTCAAGCGAAGCTAGTGCCCGCAGATTGCCAACTTCACCCATTAACCTGTTACTGCTAAGATTCAGAACCCCCAGGCTCCTCCCTGTATTTGTTCCTATGGTTGGCGGAATAGTTCCGGATAATATATTACCTCCAAGCTGCAGATTCCGAAGCTTGTTAAGTGCAAAGACAAAAGATGGTATTTCACCTGCAAAACGGTTTTCACTAAGAACCAGAATCTCCAATTCTTGCAAGCTGCTTAAACTAGAAGGGATTGAGCCATTTAACAGATTGTAGCTCACATCAAGTTGCAAAAGTTGTCTGCTGTTTTCTAATTGAGATGGCAGATTACCCTCCAACCCATTGTGAGACAGATTCAAGGTCTTAAGATACATAAGACTTCCTAACTCGGGAGGTATAATGCCTGAAAGCTTATTCATGAACAAATATATTGCAGTAATATTTGTCAGGTTGATCAAGCTCAAAGGTATTGCTCCAGTGAAGCCATTGTTGCTTAAATTCATGAACGACAAGTTGGGATTTTTTACGAAGTGGGGAAGCACACCAGTGAGATTATTCCCATCAAGTCTCAATCTTGTCAAAGAAGAACAACTTCCGACCTCAGAAGGAATGCTGCCTTGAAAACTATTCCGACTCAACATCAGCCTTTGCAATGCATTTCTGAAGCAGATTTTGGCAGGAATAAGGCCAGTGAATTTGTTACCGCTTAAATCGATTCGTACAAAACTGGCATTAATTCCCAAGCCTTGAGGTACATCTCCGGTCAATTGGTTTTCAAACAAGAGAAGATCTTCCAATTGTCTTAGTTCAGTAACCTCTATGGGAAGCCGCCCAGATAATTTGTTTCCATACAGACTAACATTCAGAAGGTTTTGAATTTTGAAAATGGCATTTGGAATCTCACCAGTCAAATTGTTTGTGTCAAGCACGAGCATCCGCAAGTTCTTGAGCAATCCCAGCTCAGGTGGAATTCTGCCTATCAGTTTGTTTTCTGCCATATTTATGGAAATCAAGGATGTGCAGTCTCCTAGCTCTGGTGGAATTTCTCCAGAGAGACTGTTTTGAGTAAGCTCGAGGCTCTTCAGGTTAATGAGTTGACCAAGTGAAGGGGGAAGGCGGCCGCTTAAGCCACAACTTATAGCAGAAAAATTTGTGAGTCTAGTACAGTTTCCGAAGGCTGCTGGGATACCTCCATTGAAGCTGTTGATAGACGCATCAAAGATTTCCAAATTCTTGCAATTACCAGACTCAAAAGGAAATGGACCCTCTAATTTGTTGCTGCTTACATCGAAGTAATACAGGTTTAAAAGATTATTCAAACCCTGAGGCAGTGGACCAGACAGGTGGTTCACTTTCAAAACAAGATCTTGCAAGTAACTGCAATTTCCCAGGGAGGGAGGGACCGTCCCTGACAATGAATTGCTGCCCAACCACAACTTGGCAAGCTTAGTAGCATTGCCAACATTTGAAGGTATATTACCAGAAAATTGGTTGTCATTGAGGTAAACACTCTCGAGATTTGGATTAGAAAACAAGGACTCAGGTATAGTACCGTTCAGAGAATTCCCGTACAAATTAAAAAAACTGACATTCCTTAAGTTAGAGAGGGTAATGGGTATTCCCTGAACGAAGAGGTTGACAGACAGATCCAAGTGCTGAAGAACAGTACAGTTTCCTAGCTCTGAAGGAATTGAGCCAGAGAAGTAGTTATTGCTAAGGTCGAGATATACCAATCGTTTGAGAGAAGCGAATTCGGGTCCCAATTGACCTGAAATACCATAGCCGGTGAGGTTGAAGACCGTTACAGATTGAGTACGGTCGTCGCATCGTATTCCAAACCAAGAGCAAGGATTGGAATCAGAAGCGTTCCAGTTAAATGGAAAGCCGGGAGGAAAGGTCCAACGTTGAGCTAGAGACAAGAGGGCTGTTCCGTCGGAATTTAAAGCAGATGTAATATGGAGTGATTGAGAGTAGCAGAAAAAGAGAAACAGTGGAATCAAAGAAATCGCCATTTGTAGTTTAACTTAACTGATCGGAAAATTCGTGTTCCCGGTCCCGGAGCTGGAAGAAGATAGATGAATGAATGCGGCGGGGTAGCTAGCGAACTACAACAAGTAGACGACAAGAGAGAATTCAAATGGAATACAGTACATGTGAACTCAGAAGTGCTGACGGAAACATACATACGTACCCGGTGAGAAAATTTGCAGAGAGAGGAGCAGAGGCCTTCATCACCACCCAACCGGAAAAGGAGAAAGGAGCTCCGGCGTCGGTCTCGGGGGGAATCCCGAAGGGATTTCTGCAGCGGAAACAATTCCCATATCAAACCGATTTTCAATTATTAAAGTGGCGCTAAAAAAATAAAAAATATATATTAAAAAAAAAACTGAACCGTTTGCTTTATCTCTAGATTTGAGTCAACCTTTGCGATCTATGTCTACACTGTTTATACTTTTCTTTCTTATTAAAAAAAAAAAAAAAAAAAAACCACTTGCATTTTTCCCTTACAATACCAAATTAAATAGTAGAAAAGTATTTAAACTTTTAATTTTGATAATTAACTAATTTAATTAAAGATTGATATAATCTTAATTAAATATTTAATTGTCAAAATTAAAAATTTAAAAGTATAAGAGTTTTGTCATAATTAACCATAAAAAAATAATTAATATCAAATGTGTGTACTTTTTCGTTTGACCATTTTCTCAATTAGGTACTAAATCTTAAAAAAATTGTTAATTGGGTACCAAATTTACATAAAAAACACAAAATTAATGGCCTACATATCAAGGTCTTTTCTTTTTTACCTTTTGAAAAGATAATTATTTAAAAATATAAATTTTCTAAACTACTCTGGACAATTAATATAAAGATAATTATTTAAAAATATAAATCTCTTAAATTAAAATAGCGATTGAGATTTTTGTTTCTCTATGTTTATCATGTAAATAGCTTTGAGTTCATTAAAATATTTTATTATATTCTTTCCTCCAAAAAAATAAGTTTCTACAAAATATAATAGTAAGACAAAAATTTACTTTTTTTGGTTCAACTGAGTTCACCATAAATAAAAAAAATAAAAAAAATTATCACTTGATTGACAAATAGCTTAAAACTAGGTACTAAATTGACAATTAAGGATAGTTATTTAGTACCAAGCCTAGGAAAAACACCCCCACTTGCCTATTTTTCATCGAAAGTGCTAAATTGAATTGGTCCACATGTGTAAATCTACCAAAAGGTCAATTCAAAATGAGAAGTGTCATTTCAGATTCTTATTCAAATATTAAAGAATTTAAAGTCAAAAAAATATGTTTCATAAAATTATATAAATAAAGAAACAAATAGCGAAGGATGAAATTAGAAAATTAACAGAATATCTCTGAAAATGATTTTATTATAAAATAAAATAATGTCAAGAGGGTAGGGACAGAGAAGGCATCTTTGAGGTTTCCAGCTGCAAGTGCATTGACCAAACGTTTGTTAAAAAGAGGTTCCCTTGATAACTGAAACACGCCATAAAGGACATCAGAGGATGACCATTTTACCAACCCCCCACAAAAAAAAAAAATAATAATAATAATAATCGAAATTGAAGCCGCCTCATTTGAGGAAAAATCACATTGACAACATCAGAAAAAGGGGGAACAAAACAAACAATATATCAATGTTGAAACTGTAATGGTCATAAACAAAGGAGAGAATCTCTCAAGAGTCAAGAGTAACAATTATGTTCTCTGTTCTCTGCTAAAGGATTCCCACTAGTCAGGTTCCACCCCATCCCCAATTAGAACAAAGATGAAATAAATGTGCACAAGAAGAGGCCAAATACTACTACTACTACCACTACTACTACTAGTATTTAAAGTTGAAAAGACCAAAAGGGGGGCTTCTCCGGCTCTGTCCGGTTGGGGGGTTGAATCGTACTCTTTGGTAGGCATAAGATGTTGACAAGAGCCGGAGAATGAGGCCTCACCCTACTGGAAGTTTCAGCATCTAGGGCAGTTACCTGAAATGAAAACGCAGCTCCGGCCACCCCTGTTGCTCCACAAACAATTGTAGAGAAAACCCTGCAAACAACAATAGAATGGATATTCCAGACTCTTGGATTTGGTTATGATTTGGAAACCATGGTCCTACAACCAGACCAGATTGCCTAATGGGGTTTAATGAGCCTAATTTATGAATAAACTTATATAAAAGTTGGTGACATCTATATCATCTCAATACAATAATCATGACTCATGATGTGGCTCTATGCATCTTTACATCATGAAGATTGGTATGCCATGGCATCTTTATCATTCTTAAAGTAACATGGTATGACATGTTGTGTCCATGTAATGATATAAACACAGATGATACGGAATATGATAAGTAGACATCCGAATATGCATAACCAAAATGATCATTCATGATTTTTAAATAACAGGCAAATGGAAAATATAAGATCTGTCAAGCTACAAATCCAACCCAGCCCTAACCAATCTAGTAAATCATTCTAAGGTGCCATTGCCAGAAATGCATGTCCTGGGTTAGTATGCATAAGATGGCCGAATAATATGTTCATGACGCCACTCCGTGCATTCACATGTAAAGAGATGTTAATGCTGATAACTTGAAGATGCAATGGATGCATGCAACAGCTGCACGATGCATCCTATCATGTAGTGGATTGTATTTGAGCAGAGCATAAGGAACAGAATACATCCCCTTCCAGCTACTGGTAGGCCATAGGGGGTGGAGCTCCATTAGCACCAGGAGCAACCGCTGGATGGTTCGAGTCCTTCCTTTTTCCAAATGGGTTCTTTGAATATGTATCTGGATGTTAAGAGAAACCACAGGAAAAACTAAAGATCCAGAGGTCCACAGAGTAATTCACATTATTCTTCATAAGCTCCATGATCATTGTATGGTCACAAATCCTTAAAGAAAAATTATGTTCTTCCCAGTGAGGATCTACAGGTTCCATTGTAACTCCTCTCATTTCATCATTCAGGTCTTTGCATTCTTCTACTATATTATTAGGGAGAGCTGTGAGGTTGAAATCTAGAACGTGAACAGGTCTAAAAACATATTATGAGGTTGAAAACCATTACTATTTTCAATGTTTCTAGGGTATTGATTATTCAAAGAAAAGTAAAAATCGTGGAGGCAAAAGACATGAAACCTATGGCACCAAAGATGCACTTGGGTGCTTCTCTTATTTCCAACTTAGTTCTTAAAGATTCTTCAATACCTAACTAGAAGCACTAAGAATAATGAGTTTAAGAAAGAAAATGATGCGGTAATGACATATAGAAAAACAGAAAATTGACGGAAAGTTTCTCATTTTGGGAGCATGAAGACAGATAAACACACTGACAAAAGATGATTCCACAATAAACTACGGATGTGAAAAAGGATATTGTATCCGCATGCCAACAGAACCAGAACTAGGTATCACAGCTCCCTGCAAACTATGGTGCACATTGCTAGCACTATTCACATCCTGAAAAAATAAAAGTACAAAACTTGAGGGTGGAAACCAAAGATATCAAAATTTCATCAAAACATATTACGAAGATAAAATTCTCAAAGTAGCAGACTCACTTCAAACTCGATGAAGCAAACTGTGTGTCTTTCCTGTCTCAATATCTTCATCTGCTTAAAACCAGGTTGACTGTAGACAAGAAAAGTTCAGACAAGAGAACCACTTAAGCATCACTTGGCAAATAGAATCTACAAACAGTTCTATGAAACAAAAGGAGAAAGTGGACATACGCAGTGAAAAGACCCCTCAGCTCTTCCTCATTAATATTTTCTCCAAGATTGCCAATGAATAGGGTATTGCAAGGAGGGTTATCCTTAGTGTTCTACAAGAAGAATAACCACCATCACCACAAGGGAACAGGAAAAAAGGATCAAAAGAAAGCAGAATACGAGCTGATTTTTATCAATATAATAAGAATTCAAAATTGAGGAGTCTAGAACATATTTATTCTAAATTATTCCTCATCTTAAGCAGGTGAGACAATATTCGGTCCATAAAGTGTTTTATACTTCATCAGACATCAGATATCTGATAAGTCGATATCCAGCTAGTTATTTATGATGTCAAATGATAAAATCTAGACCATATTCTCAACCCTGGCAAAAAAATCATGGTAACTTCATTGATTACCATCATTCATAGAATTCAATGGCACGTAAAGTACAGTTGTAAAAATCGAATGCGGAGAACTTCACCAAAAGAACAATTAAACATGACTAAGAATATCAAGTGTTTTTTTTCTCTTTGGAGAGGGAGTGCAGGATAAGAATAAATGTGACCAAGAATATCAAGTGTCACTTCCACTGCTATTTGCATATACCAACCCAGGATATAAAGCATAACTAAATAAGGCCATATAACTGCATCTACAGCTCTAAACTACCCGTTGGAAAATGCACGCAGTTCACACATCAAAATATTATTTGAAGGAAAAGAAGTTAATATTGGTCTGATAATCTGATTGAGAAATGGAAAACAGTTGCAGCACAAAGCATTCCAAAATTCAAGCATACATAAGTAGAGTATCGAATCTATGAACCACCAGTAGAGACAAAAATACATGAAATTCATATGAATTAGAGTACAAGTCCAAGCAGTCTGATTGCAGAATACTCTACACCGTAACACAGTTTTGGCATGATCAATCATTTCATATTTTGAAAGGGTATCAGAGATCTAGAATCTCTTAAGGAATCACCTGAACAGGAACATAACTGCTAGGTGCTGGTACAGGAGTAGGAGCAGGCATTGGCACTGGAGGAACAGGATAACCACCATATGGGTCATATGGTGGAGGTGCTGGAGCCATATACCTAAGATTGACAAAATCACAAATCCTAGAGTGAAAAAGGATATCGCCAAAGATACTCAAATGAAAAGTATCATGGCATTGATTTCGTGAAGCCAAGCACATGGAAGTCATTGCATCCGTGAGAACCTTCACAACTTAAATGCAAGAAAGGGAGGTAAGCAAGTGTACCCATGGGGACCCCAAACTGGGGCTGGAGGAGGATGAAAGGGAGATGGACTTGAATAAGCTGTGTGTGTATAGTCACCACCAGTTCGCATACGTTTGCTCTGGTCATATGCATTTGAATCAGCAACAATTCCTGCATTGAGAAATAACTAACATAATAATAAAACTTATATTTAAATACACATAAATAAAGCTGATTTCCAGCGAAAGGGAAGCCAAAATTAAAGTAGGGAGCTATGAACTATCATAGAAGGATATGTCTAACAGGTTGTCCTCATGCAGCAGACTTTTGACTAAATTAAGTGAATAATAAATTTCCAAGTCAGCAAACTTTTGACTGCACCAACGCAGCCCACAAAATGTGACGCATCTGCTCTACATTTATCATCTGTGTGTGTGTTGTTGGGGGGGGAGTATCACTCCCCTCAATTAAATATAGATAATGTAATGGCCCTACAAAACACTGCAGTACTGAAGTAGCTCAATATAACACCTAACAATAAGAGTTTTCTGTCCCAAAATTGAAACGGACCACCATAATCATTAGTAACAAATGAAGATGATTAGTATGGAGACATCATTTTGTGAATGGGCCAAACAATAGCAATTTATGAAGTAACTACCAGGGCGAGTTAGATACTTACGCAAATCTACGACATCTTTTTGGCTTATTGATTTGGTAACTTTGAAAAGTTTTACTATTAAAGAGTAAGGTCTGTCTGAAAAGCTGGGCACCTCAAGTCTTACCTAATCAAAGCTGGTGAGCCATCAGCTTTGGCAATTGAAAATTTTCAATAACCAGTTCAAAATTCTTAAATGGAAATATCAGAAGTGGTAATCCATTCCCCCAATCTTCCAAAGATTAAAAAATAAAATGTATATAATTTAAGGAAACACAAATACACAACACTAAGCTCAACAACCATCCTTGCAAGCTGTAAAATAATCAACATTAAAAGCAAGATAACTGAAACACACCTGAGGTAAACAAGCACAGGTTTTTTCAGATATGTGAAGGATAACTCACCCCTTTTCACAAAAAGATTCTTCTTTGCCATCTCAGTATGCAATACCGACTTTGATTCCGCATCAAACACCATATCCTGCAGAAGCAAAAACTTACCTAATAAGCAAAGTAGAATAAACAAAAAAATTAGCTAAATCAAGACGATGACCCAGTTCCGAACAAAATAGAGGTGTATAATGACCTGAAGAGCATCCTTGGCAGCAATTGCAAACTGAGGAGTGGAAAATAGAGCAAATCCCATGGGATGTTCGCCTTTGAAGTTGACCTGGGATGCCTCATAGCCCGGTAACCATCTCAATAGGTTCTGCAATTCTCTCTCCTTCACGTCCTCGGGTAATCCAGAAATAAAGATGGTCCGAACCTTAAAATCACCAACCCAGAAAAACAAATTATTGCCAAACTCATATGTTGTCAATGTCATTCACCAAGACCATGGTAATTGTAATGAAAAGAAAGTGGTTGTCTGAGTTCCGTAGCTTCTTACCTCGTCTGTGAGAGGACGGTTGGGATTATCCATGGGCATAGTAGAAGGGTGAGGGTGAGGGTGCGGGTGAGAGTGAGGAGGAGGAGGGGGAGCAGCAGCGGGAGCCGGAGGAGGGGCAGCAGGTGGCCATTGCTGGTGGTAAGGGTGAATTCCAGCACCAGCCATCTCAATCAAATGCGATCCAAATGCAATTGGTTCCTCAATTCTTCAGCAATAGAAGATTGCGAACTAAACCCTAGCCTCAGCAGCGATTATAAGGGTTTGTGGTGAAAACGAGGGATTTTTGAAACCCAATACAGACTAGACTCTTCCTTCATTCCTCCTCCTTTTTTATGTTTTGTTAAGGAGGATCACTAAAAAATAAAATAAAATAAAAATAAAAAAAAGAGGGATCACATAAAAATAAAATGAATTAGGATAATTCTTTTTAAAATCTCTATATTTTTTTTGTTGTACTGTTTTATAAATAATTTGTTGTAGTGTTTTATAAAAAGAATTATTATTTATTTATTTAATAGAGTGATTTTGAGCTGAGTAAGTGAGATAAGTCACGTGAGACTTATATATTTTTTATTGTTGGATTCTGTCATGAAATTGGTGATAAAAATTAAAACTTTATGAATATAAATATCGGAACTAAAAAAATAAAATAAAAATTAATGAATAAGTTTAGACTAAAAAGTAGTTAAGAGACTAATATTTCCAATTTTCTCAAACATATATTATTTTTTGGGAAAAGGACTATAAAGGCCATATAACTACTTAGAGCTGTTGAAAATGCTCCTAGACTTTTTTTCATTAATTTTACCTTTCAACTATTTTCAAACATCTAAAAGTACCATTATGGCATATTTAGTGGTGGTTTCCTGTGAAATTCCACCGGAAACCAACACGAGATTCGTCGGAAAGGTACTTTTAGAGACTTGAAAATAGTTTAAGGGTAAAATTAGTGAAGAATAAAATAAAATTTATGGACATTTTCATTAGTATCGTAAATAGTTGGAGGAATTTATAGCGCTTTTTTCCTTATTTTTTAAGAGAAATTGGCAAAAATAGTTCTCGAACTATTTTTTTAGTCTTAACTTAATCATTAAACTTTATTTTCAAATTATATAATCCTTAAGCAAAACTTTTTAAAAATTGTTAGTCCATGCCGCCGCTTGCGCGACAGAATCCGGCAATAGTGAACATGTGACCCTTACACGACTTATAGAGCCAAGGGTAAAAATGGAAGATCACTTTACCAACAATTTATGGGTATTATATTGTCTTCATTTTTATTGCGCTATATTGTTATATTGTCTTCAATTTTGGGTACTATATTCTTATATTAACTTCGTATTAGGGTCTTATATGTCTTCATCAAGAATATAAATTCTTAAATCCGAGTTGCTAATAGTACAAATGCACAAACCACATTAAAGAACAGTAGGCAAAAAAGAAAAAGCTTTCGATTCACTCGTGGGATCCGGGCGATCCGGGGGCAAAAAGCGGATTCAATTCATCTGCACAAGACATTCGAGAGCTGGAATTATTAAAAAGATATAATATTACTATTGTGGTGCAGGCGAAGGTGTCCAATTCCGGAGCAAGCGAGTAAGAAAGACGCTTTTTGGCTTCGTTTCAGGCGTTTGTTCTTCATCAAATCAGGTTAGGCTTGCGATCCCTTCCGTGATGAACCGTTGGCCCTGCCGGCTCTCTGTGAAATACTCGTTTGGCCGAGGACTTCCAAACACATCATAAGCTAAAGCTCTTCCTATCTGATAGAAAAGTCAAAATCGGATTCAACCGCCCCTATCGAAAATAGGATTTCTTTTTCATTTTCCGGAACGAAGAAGAAAAAAAAAAAAAAAAAGAAATGCCAAAGTAAGATCATCAATGCTCTTGATAGATATTCCATTATCAATCAACATCGGTACTTTGTTCAACTGATAAAGTGATCTTCCACTTTTACCCTTGGCCCTATAAGTCATGGGAAGGTCACATGTCCACTATTGTCAGATTCCGCTGTAGAAGTAGTAGCGTAGGCTAACATTTTTAGGAAAGTTTTATTTAAGGGCTATATAATTTAAAAATAAAGTTTAAGGACTAAGTTAAGACTAAAAAATAGTTTGAGGACTACTTTTGCAAATTTCTCTTTTTTTAAAGAATATATTGCGAGGTTAGAACGCATTGACAGCATTAAGACAAGGAGTTAGCTCAGCATAAAAAATGGCAAACAAGTAGAAGAAGAAGAAGAAGCCGTTTTCCCAGCAAAGACAGAAAACAAAGCACTGTTGCTCTTATTCCAGCTAGGGTTTAGGTTTTTCTGCTCCTCTTCGTGTCGAAGCTTTGCGAACAACAGCAACCATGGCGAGCACCAAAGTTCAGAGGATTATGACTCAACCCATTGCACGTCCCGCATCGTTTATATTTATAAATTAATTCATTTATCTCCAGATACAAATGCTTTTGGTTTACTAATTCCTTTTTTTTTTTTTTTTCTTAACAGAATCTCATTTTCAGGTTTCTTCAAAGCGTAAGTTATTCCACTGAATTCATCTTTTTTTTTTTTTTAAATTTCATTTTCGAGTAATTGAATTGAATTATTTGGAGTAGTATGTCGAATAATGTAACCATTTCTCTCCTAAAGGGGAAGGATGGAGTAATTGATCCCTTTAGTTTACTTTTACATCATAATTTTCGAAATTTTCGCCATTTGGCCCTTTTACTAGTATAAAAATCTCTTCAAATCCTAGTTTTGCGGGCTTCTCAAGTTGTATATTCGTAGAAATGCTTATTTAGTTAATTTTTGGGTGAGATTCATTTTCTTCTAGTATTTTTTGGATTTGGCCACAACCATCTGTTCCATTTTTGTACCTGAATCTTTGTTTTTGGCAATTATTTTGCTAATTTTGTTTTTTCTTTCACCAGAAAGCTCGGATTCAGATTTGGCTTTTTGAGCAGAAGGATTTGAGGATTGAAGGACGCATCATTGTAAACTTTCTTCTTCAATTCTTTATATGCTTTGGCTTTTTTCTTACTCCTTATTGCACTCTAACATTCCGCTCGAGTCTTGTTTGCTTTTGAAACTTTTAATTGAACTCTGGATTATCTTACCTTAAATAGCATCAATGGACTGTCTTCCAACTAATATCCCAACATGATGCTATGCATCTTTATTCTCTGTCTTTTTTTTTTTAATTAATACATAGTTGGATAGTCTACATGATATGATCTTGTGGTGGTACACTGGGTCAGAAGATCCTAAGTGATTCTAAACCGAGATACCTGTCACTCTGCACATGTAACCAGCAGTAGAATGTGATATATTTGCTTCTTATGACAGTGTTTATCCCTTTGCCTATGGATGTGTAGAGAGGATTAAGTTCTTGACATTGTGGTACTTATATAGGGGATCAGAAAGATATTCTTTCAGGAAGGATGCTAAATACATGCGAAATTTTGGGAGTCATCTTAAAAAAAGTGTAAGATCTGGTGACTTGTCAGGGTAGCAATTGACTTTTCAGAGTGAAGAGAAGGAACATTTTTCCTTAAGAACCTCAGATTAAACAGAAAGGCATCTCGTGGCGTTTTCTTGCTTTCTATCTTTATGTCTTTGCGAATAGGAACTTATAATAGAAGTGTCCTTCTAATTCAACCGGTTCATGGTTGGGATGCAATTGATAAACTATTAGGCTGCTAAATTATGACAAAGTGGGTAGATTCAGGTTCTTCTTGCAGTGCTACGTTTCCTCCAGGGATCTAAGTTTTTGGCTCAATTTCAAGAACAGTAGTATATAATTGATGAGAAGGATGATAAATATGCAAAGTTAACTAGTGAAAAAGTATCAGAGGTTGGTAATTTTTCTCGTCTTGAAGGTAAAAATTTTCATGCTGCAAAACTTCTGAGTTTGATGTTTCTGTTGTGTAAATTGTTGCCTCCGAGATTTTAACCACTGTTCTGTGTACATGTGGTTGAATCGAGCATTGGAGTTTATGATAAATGTGAATGTATTGTGCTGCTTTGGCATCATCATGTTCATATCGCAATGCTTTTCTCAGCTAATATCAAACTAAATCTCATGGTTTTATTGCTTATTTAATTTAGGGTTTTGACGAATACATGAATTTGGTTCTGGATGATGCTGAGGAAGTCCACATGAAGAAGAAGACCAGAAAGCAGCTAGGTAAGTGATCGAATAACATGTTCTTGTCCTCTTTTCTGATTTTTCTTATACTTGAACTCAATTTGCCTACGGTGCTTCCAAATCTTTACAAAAGTTTATTTTGCCATTGTTTAGGGAGGATACTTCTCAAGGGGGATAACATCACCTTGATGATGAACACGTATGTCTATTTCCATCAAATTTCTCCAAATGCATGTGTATTCTAATATAATTTTTATTACATACAACTTCTCGCTAACTTCATGTTATATCTCTCTCTGATGCAGTGGAAAATAGCGTCCCGGCCTTGCTAATCACAGATTGAGAGTAAATTTTAGCATATCAACAAGTGGAGTTGGGGATTTGTAATTTTCCATTTAATGCACAGCTCTATATGTGAAAGTCTTTTTGAGTATTGTAGTAGCCCATTCTGTAATTTTAAGAAGCGATGTGAAGTGAAAAACAAAAGGATAGCTATCTTGGTAATTTTGCTTCATAGTACTTGTGGTTGGCTTGGATATGCATGGTTGATAACAAGCATCTCAACTTGATTTGGATTGAAGTTAAGGGTGCATTTGGATTGGATTTAAAATCCAAAATCCTTTTATTTTTCCGTGTTGGACCTCACATTTTCTTTCATAAACCATTCATCTCTTACAAATCATAAGTAAAAAATCTTTACTTTCTTTCAAATTTAAATACAGTCAAAATGCACTCTAGATTTGAATTGTGTATTTTCATTAGAATTAATAAAAAATAAATTGTTTGTGAGAAGGAAGTGCGTTTCGAGCAGCATGTGCTCTCACAAACAATTTATTTTTTACAAACTTACCAAAAAAAAAAAAGAAAAAATACACCCTTTCAAACTAAAACCAGAAAACCATGGGATACTGATTATTGATATTATGATAAATGATGGACCAAAGTTACATCAAAAGGGTGCCACAAGAGGGGGCAACTGCACCATTGGCTGGCACCCGCATACCATATTATATATGCTACGTAATACTCCTACAAACAAACATCTAACCACCATTCCCAAGTAATAAGTACCGTTCAATTCTGGTAACAGAAGTAGTAATACTAATGGTAATAACAATAACCTTTCAAAAATAACTTTGTAGAAATGGGAATTCCGTCTTCTTCAGGTTAAGGATAGTTAAGTACCTGACACATAGAAGAGACTATAGATATGCTGGGGTGTCCTACAAATCAAGGAAAACAAACTCTTCAATAGCAGGAACTTCCCCAATCCTTTTAAGGGTATCCTTATCTGGTTCTTCATCTACTCCTATTGCCATGATAGCTTTGCTCTTCTTAACAGTCCTTCCCACACTCATAAAGTTCACATTCACATTGCTCTCTCCAAGAATGTTCCCAACACGACCAATCATTCCAGGTTGATCTACTTGGCAGCACAATATGAGATTTCCTTCCAAACTCACATCAGTCCCCAACGATCCCACCTGTGTTAGATGAGGGACTCCATATTTCACTTTCCCCTCAATGCTGATGTTTCCATTCTCAGACAAAGCACTAGCAAATCTTGACTGAACATTGCTTATTTGTACTAAGATTGAGTCCACAGGGTTCTCCGGAGACGAATCAACCACAACTCGCTCCTCACTAATCCGAAGGCCCTTCTGCTTTGCTGTGAAGTCTGCATTCACGAGGTTGACGAATGAACTGGATATTGGCTCAATTAGACCTTTTGTTATCATGGCTCGGAGAAGTCTGGTGTCTAGGTTGTCAGGGTCACGGGCTGATCTATAAACCACCTTAACCGATTGAATGCCACTCCCACCTGCCACTAACTGTACTGCTAGTCTTCCCAGCTTCTCAGCTAGCACAACGTAGGGAGCCAATTCTGATAACACCTGTTAATAAGGGTTTACATATGAGATCAGCAAATTGGAATTTGAGAGAAATATTGCTTGCAGACATGGTCCTAAATACATACCTCAGCAGGAACCATAGGAGCATTTACAGCAGTTGCAGAAAGTTCACCTTTCAATGCACCAACAACAGCTTCAGCAATTTCAACCGCAACTCCTTCCTGAAATTATTAGATGTTATACAGCTACTGAAGAGTAACATAACAGCTGCAGGTTATGTAAGTGCTAAATTTGATCAAAAGTTCTCACTTGTGCTTCTTTGGTGCTTGCTCCAAGATGTGGCGTAACTGTGACGTTCTCGTGTTGTACTAATTTGCTATCTTTGGGCGGTGGCTCTACGCAGAACACATCAAGTGCGGCCTTTATACCACAAGAAAAATGCAAAACTGTCAAGTTAGTTTCGAAATGCATCAAAAGAGAACAACAGAATTTGGAGGCACGGGTTGCTGCAGGGTATAAAGATTGTCAGCCGTTCCATTCTAGACATTCTAAAACTAAAAACATGCGTTAGAAGACCTAATTAAGTCAGTGTATATGTAAAACTCTTGGATTATGAGAGCTCTTTGCTCATTGTGTTAAATAAAGATCACCGAATTGTTGATTGCAGAATTTCTTATACCAATAGAATGAAGCAGTAGTAAGATAAAAGCACACCTGTGCAACTTTGCCAGCGTCAAGGGCCCTTAGTAATGCATCTTCATCAATCACACCACCCCTTGCAACATTTATAACACGCACTCCCTTCTTCATCTTTGCAAATGTATCATCATTGAATATCTTAGAAGTGGTTGGAGTAAGAGGCATGTGAAGCGAAATGAAGTCTGCAGTGGAGATTGCTTGATCAAAGGAGACCAGTTCCACACCAATAGCGCGGGCTCTATCAGCTGGGGCATAAGGGTCGTGTGCAATAACATGCATGCCAAGGCCTTTAGCCCTTCTTGCAACCTCAGAACCAACTTTCCCAAATCCCATAACTGCCAGAGTCTTACCAACAAGAGACACGCCAACATACTTGCTACGCTGCCATTGTCCTGTGAAAATGAACTTGAATCATATCACATATCATTACAATCTCACTCCTAATGAGAGCAGTCTTTGAGAAATGCCAATCCAGTATGAGTTTACTTGTTAAAATTTCAATGTCGAGCACCAAACGATTAGTTTAAGTCACGATTTTGTCTTCAAGCTTCTATTGGTAAATAGTATTTGGAGCAGAGTACAATTTACTAGCTAAACATTCATGTGGAGGTTTTACTTATGTTCATATATCAGAAGCAATTGTCCCGGAAGAAATCGACGATCTTTGATAAAAACATGTTTCAAGATTTGCTACGATCTACTTTTCTTTGAAGATCTTGAGAAATAAAGCAGCTGTGTGAAGGTAAGAAATGGATGAGGAGGCTAATAAATGATACAAAAGGACACAAAATTTCAAGCAAATTGCAGGACTTTCAAGAATTTCTCCGGTCCTAAACGGTGGCTTGAATCTTGTACTATTACGAACGAATTCTTAATGATATACTAGTAGCTGTTAAATTATCCCCCCCCCCCTGCAGACGATGGTAATCTCAGATCAAGTACAACGTTACCCAGGAGCTATGTTCGTGAAGAGTTGACTGGGGAAATGCACTCAATATTTTGGAATGCGCATATAGGAGTAGCTGCAGCTGAGGAACCAATCCAATTTTAACAACCGTATGAACCACCAAACGTGCCAAATTATCCATCCAAGAAAGAACACATCTAGAGAGCATATGAATTATCTACACAGAAGACGACAAATTTAAAAAAAGAAACAAATTTTGTTTTAAATCCCCGAATTTAGAGCCCAAGATCCAGTCAAACTGCATTAAAATGCAACGGTTTGGCATTTAAAAAGAATGAAATTAGAGATATCATGTTTAAGTTTAACACGCATGGGTATATAAAAGGAGGAAAACAAAAATAAGAAAATAAAATACCAGCTTTCATAGAAGCATCAGCTTGAGAAACATTGCGAGCCATGGAGCAAAGGAGAGCGATGCCATGCTCTGCCGCTGCAATGGTGTTTGCAGTAGGGGCATTAACCACGAGGCAGCCAAACTCGGTAGCAGCTTGCAGATCCACATTATCAATACCGACGCCGGCTCTTCCAACGACCTTCAAACGGCCTTTGGCTGCCTCGAAGACCTGGCGAGTAACTTTAGTCCCACTCCTAACAATCAGAGCGTCACAAAGCGAGATCTTCTTACAGAGATCCTCGGGAGACAAATCATAGGAGCAATCCACATTTCCGAAGCTCCGGAGCAGCTCCAAGCCGGCTTCTCCCAACTTCTCGGACACGAGAATTGTAGGCTTGGGGATGGAAACGGCAGAGTCGACGTTACGGTTCCTAGAAAATGAGATGTCGGCTGTGTCGACGGCGGTTTTAAGAACGTTTACGACTGCATGTGATCCCGATGCATGATTAGAAATAGGTTTCAGCTGGAACTTCAGGGGAAGGAGGTTATTGTAGGAGGAGGAAGAATGAAGGAAAGAGAGCTGCTGAGGTGATGATCTCCGAGAATTGATCGGAGTAGTATCGGATAAATTTGGTCGGAGAAGAGTTCCCGATGATGCTGCGGCCGAGGAATTCGCCATGTGTTTTGGTAGCCCTTGAAGATTTGATGAAGAAAGAAAAGAGAATATTATTATTCAGAGTCTTAAAATCAAAATCATGACGACTTCATATTTAAAACAATGGAGAACATGAAATTAAATAAATAGGGATGTAAATAAATACTCTAAAGGGAGGGCGCATAATTTTGAATATTTTTTTTTTTTTTTTTTTATATTTTCTTTATAGGAATGGTTTTCTACATGTTTGTATATTATTAGTATAAATATATATCCACTTATATGCTTATGACGTTATTCTCTTTTTTCGCTTAAAATCAGTAATATTTAATTTATTTTAAATTATATATTATTTTTGAATTTATTCCCAATTACTTATTGTATCTGCGTTTAACTTAAAAGAAATTTAAGAAAAAACTAGTGTGAGAGTGCTTTTTAAAATTAATTTTACTTATTAGAATTGTTAAAAATAAATTTATTGTATTACTTTTATTTAAATAATATTTTAAATAACCACTGCCTAAAAAAAAAGCAATAAATAACAATTTCTATGTGTGTACATTTTCTTATTATTATTTTCTTTTAAGTCTATCGAGTTTATATATTATATAAGTCTATCTAACATATCTAACGTGTGCATTAAAAATACATATTCATATAAATATTAATATATTAATATAGATCTGTCTGACGTATCTAACGTGTGCATTAAGAACACGTATTATATACAAATATTAATATATTAATATATACCTCTCTAACGTAATCAACCTTATAAACTATAAAAATGTCTATCTAACGTGTACATTAAGGACACACGTTAGCTACAAATAATCATTAAGATATGTCTAACGCAATCAATTTTATAAACTATAAAAATGTCTATTTAACGTGTGCATTAAGGACACAAATTAAATACAAGTAATCATTACAGATCTGTCTAACGTAAACAATTTTATAAACTATAAAAATATTTATTTAACATGTACAAATAAAATATACTAGTAGCTCGTAGTGTATCTCAATATACATGTTAGAAAAATTCAATTAAAAAATTTTATAAATGCTGTTAAATTCTAAAACAACTTATATTTTTAATTGTAAAATTAATTTATATTATAGGTGTACCTTAAATATGCGTTAAAAACATACAATTATAATTATTTAAGTGGTTTTCCTTTATTTTTCTTTTGAAATATAATTATTATAAAATGTGATAGATAAAAGTAAAATTTTGATATCTAAACCGGTCATTATGAGATATTTTTTCTTTTATTTTATTCAAATAAATCGTGAGAATCATAATAAAAGTTACATAAGTGGCTTTCCCTTTATGCTTGCAATAAGTAGATAAGATGTATAGAGGTTAAATTCTATGATCATTAGGCAAAAAAAGCATATTCCTCTCCTTTTCAATTACTTAAATTCCATTTTCTAAAACAAGGAAAACTTATCATTCTTTCACCAACGAATAATTAGTCAATTAATTATGCACAAAAAAAAAAATTTGATGTTACGTACAAGATATTATTGACCTCTAAATTAAATTATTAAAAAGAAAATCATAATAAATTATTTGAATGAATAAAAAAGAATAATTGAGTGACCGATAAAGATGCTTCGGCCCACTTTCCTCCAATTATTTACAATAGATTTATTTATTTTTTCAATTAATTGGCATCTATTATTGTCTTTTTTTTTCCTTTTTTTTTTTTAAATGAAGTGATTTTTATTTTTATAAGAAAAAATATGCACCTACCTACGATGATCTGAGAAATTATTAACAAATTTTTAAAAAATAAAGATCCTTTTTAAAGTGAGTATTAAAAAAAGAAAAAGAAAACATGATTGCACATGCTACAATTAGAATAATACTAATATTAATTAATGAAATCTCTACCACTGCACATGCAACAAAATCTCTTAGTAATATTTTTATTTTTTGGCATAATTAATTTTGAGACTGCAGAATTAATAATAAAAATTAATATTTAAATTAATATAGAGTGATTCTTTTAGTTTGCGAGATCGTTGAGTCACTATAATTTATATTTTTTATTTAAGCGTCGGACAGTTTAGATAAGGAGAAAATATGTTAATTTAATCAAAATTATTGTTGTTTGTTTTCTTGTTGTTTTCCTCAGATTAAAAAAAAAGAAAAAGAAAAAGAAAATGATGAAGAGGAAATGAATGATGGCACCGACAGGGGATAGGTGCCTTTACCTAACCCCCTACGCCCGCCCGATTAGTCTTAGTCGTCATCATCTTGCGGCGGCCCACAAGTCCAGTACTATTTGGGCCTACATTGGGCCCACTATCATCCTTACTCTTCTCAACTTGGGCCCCACCCTTATATGCCAATATTTGTGGAGCTATTTTCTTTTCTTTTATTTTTTTTCTTTTGGAAACAGGGCTATATTTGCGTCTATATTCATTCATATTCCCCACATTTTTAGTACTCCCTCGATTTGTTTAAACAAAAATTTGATAGTCAAAATTTTAATTTTTTTTATAAATTTTAATATATATTGATTATTTATTTTTTAATTATATTCTCTTTATTTTGTTAAAAGAACTTATATTTTTTATCGACGATAGTAGTTTTTTTTTAAATTTTAAACTTTTAAGATTATTGAAACTATTTAAAAACTATTATCTAAGTCTTCGATAAATTCAAAAGAATCGGAAGACAAAAACCTGAAATAATTGCGTTATCGAATCACACACCTCTTACCTCTTATCTTATCAAAACTTTTTTTAAGTAGTTGATTACAAACTTAAATCACAAAAAAAGTAATCCATTTGTCTCATCACGATATATATGTCGGTTAATTTCCTTTTATACCCCTCATTATTATATGTCTTAATTCATAAAAATTTTCACTTCCTAAGAAATTTTGATAAAACACGCACACAATTCTAATAATTTTATACAAGTTTCAAGATAAAAAAAATCAAATTTATTTAATATCATGGTAAATATTGAAATATGACCATTTTTATGGAACGGAGAAGGTACAATAATGAAAACTGCATAGAATATAATTTTTTTTTTCCAAAAAACTACTAGTCAAAATTAGTATGCGTATATGTATGAAGTAAGTAATAATGCACCCAAAATAATGGTCAGACAAAATTGGAAAATCTGATGAATTGAAGGGTTGAGAAACTAAGGGTTTTCTTTCACATGTCTAAAATAATAATAATAATAATAATAATCCAAGAAAGTCACTATTAATACATGTTTTTTTCCTGGTATTATTCTGCAAAAAATAAAAGGAAAAAACAAGAACAAAAAAAGAGCAAAATATACCATTTGATTAAGCAGAGCTTCTCTGTCTGTCTGTCAACAAAGCTCATTTCAGCTTCTTCTTCTTCTAAGATCAAAGGGTTCTGTTTCTTTGAGGGGTTTTTCAATTCAATGGTGTCTAACAAGTGCTGCTGCTGCTGCTGCTATCTTATCTTATCAGAATCAAGAATGCTCTTGAAAAACACACTAGGAATGATGATCAACATTCACAGTTTCTGCTTCTCATGACAAGGCCAAGAAGCTTACTGAGATATCATTTCTTCCCTGATTGTGAAAGATTAAGTGCAGAGTAGAAAGGCATATCATCTGATCTAACAAAGTAAAATGGCAATCACAATACGATATCAGTTCATAAGTCTCTTCTCTTGTAAACATTACTTGGATTAGCTGCTCTTCAGTAATCAGTAGTTCATAGCACGAAACTAAAACAAGTGTACATGGCCAAACAACTATTAGATAACAAAATGTCACAAGAAATATGAGCGAGCTGGGATTAACAGAAGAATCATGAAAGCTTCATACAACCGTTAACTGCACAAATTGAAGATATTCATTCTTCATATACTACACTTTTTAAGTTTCTATCATCAACCATGAAACAATTACGCATGAAACACAAAAAAATGGAAACAAAAGCGTTGATCAGCCTGCTCACAACAAACCATGTACATTATCCAATCTCAGAAAAAAACATGTACAACAGCAAAGAGGCACAATAATACTAGGCATGATGGATCCTTGTGAGGAAGGAATTGATGCTTTCTATCCATTTCGATCCCTGAGAATCTTCAATCCAACATACCTGTTAGAAAACACCAAGAAATTGTTAGTCACCATCAAAGAAATTATCCAGTTCATAGTAAATAACTTATCAAGCAGTTAGTTACCTGCCAAGCATCAGCAGAGTGGCTTGTGGATTGGTTCCTGGTGACATGGTGAAGGTTGAACCATCAACAACTCTTAGAGAATCCATCCCAAACACTCTAAAGTTCCTATCAACCACTTTCCCAACAAGGCAGCCGCCATGGTAATGCCATATTGTTGTCACTGTGCGACGACAAAACTCCCCCATCAGATGATCATTTGATAGATCAGAAGGCAATGAAGCTCCAACATATCTGAAATCTCTGGGACCATACCACTGCTGATACTTCAATCTGTCCATGGTCCGGCTTTTGAGTACTTCGTGAATCTTTCTAGTGCCATTCACACACCTCTTGAGATCAACAGGATTCCTAAAGTAATTAAACCTTACAATTGGATTCACCCTAACATCTGTAGATGCTAATCTGAGGGAGCCAACAGAAAGAGGGCCAACAATCTTCTCCATCAAAGTTGCCACTGTAAAGTAAACTGGCAAAGAAGAACTTCTAACAAAAGCACCATGACCAGAGGTAGAAAATGGTATCACATTTGAAGCTGCTTCAAGATAAGCTCCTGTATTTGTTATCCCTACCACTTGTATCAAAGAATGCTCAAGTGGCATTGAAGGCACAATGGAAATTCCATTTCTGGGATTATCATAAAGGAATTGACCCACATAAGGATGATGACGGACTACCGGAATTCCCCATGAGGATAGATAAGACCGTGGCCCTATACCACTCAATAGCAGAAGCTGTGGGCTACCAATTGCTCCGGCAGACAGCAATACTTCGCCATTAGTGTGCAGCAAGGCATGGTGGAAATGTCCGCTTTGATCACAGTAAAGGACACCAACTGCGGATGGTTTTGATGGATTAGCAACAAGGATTCTCTCAACAGTTGCATGAACAGCCACCCGGATATTATGAGGCTTTGCATAGCTCAGAAGGTCGGCGGCACTGTGTCTCCGACCTGTGGTATCAAATGTTGAACCCCCAATTTTGGTACCCACAAGATGATCCAAAGAAAAACCATTGAAAGGACCAATTCCAGCCTCAAGAAATCCATCTTTGACTGCAGATTGCCAATTCTTGAGATCAGGCTTAAAGACAATAGCCCTCTCAACCCATTCATAAGATTGATTTACCAATTTACGATCCCAATCAATTCCTGATTTCCAATAAAATTCTTGATCAGCTCTGCTGTAAAAACCCGCATTAATTGCGCTACTGCCTCCAAGAACCCGTCCTCTAGCGTTCGGAACGCCATCTTCAGATGTAAAAGCTTGGGCAGGAGAGTCGTGGGAATCAATTTCCACAAGGGTAGCGAGAAATCCTTCTTGTGTCATCAAATTATGCTTTCCATATGGAATGCCCCCTCTTTCCAGTAAAAGAACTTTATACTTCTCAGATAATGTTGCCGCCAGAGGGCAACCGGCAGTACCTCCTCCGACAATGATGTAATCGTAGTAGTCTCTCGGTGGCATCTCTGTCGCATTAACCGCAAAACCCAAATAACTTGGACCTGCAAAACGGAAAAACACTTTGATTAGTTCTAGAAAATGATTAATACGATTAATCTGTTAAAAGAAAAGAATTTCAATCAAAGTCAAGCAAAATACTCTGCTGAGAAAGTGAGCCGGCGGGCAAAGAAATTAGAGCGGCTATCACCAAGAAGGCAAGAAATGGAGCGGGCTTTGCCATTGTAGCTGGATTCTTGAAGAGAAATGGTGTAATTGCCGCAGAAAGAGGGGAGGAAGAAAACAGGGTAGAGGTAGGAAGAAGACCGGTTTCCTTTTAGCGGGAAAATTCAGTTTGTGAATCTGGCTGTGGCTGGGTGGAGGGGTGGGCTGCGTCGTTGTTAGGGTGCGGTGGCAGCCTATTTTATAAAACCCTCAGCAACTGCTGTAACCGCTATTACCTGCTTGGCCCGGTTTATTTTGCCGCTAAAAAAGAAGTATAATTACTTATTTTTGGCTACGAACCCCTTATTTTATTCTCAAAATTCAATTAAAATACAAATTAAGTGGGCCAAAATAATTGCACCGGCTCGTCCGCTAAATGGTCTCTGATGATGGGCCGAGGTTAGGCCCAATAAGTGATGCTACACCTTGGGCCTAGTAACTCTTTAAATGGACCAAAGAAAAGGAAAAATATACGCTAACAGAGTTGGAGTGAGCTGAGCTGAGTTGATACTGATTGGCCAATTAAGAAAATTGAAGAAAAAGCAAAGCAAAAATCCAATTTGATTATTGATAATGACTTCCCAGTTCCCAGTTCCCAGTTCCCAGTTCCCTCTTTTGTTCTTGAGTTGATGGATTCTCCGCCACTCAGGGGGGCCTAGAAAGAAGAAGAAATCAAGAAAGAAGTCATCCTCACATATCACAGCTTTACCTGCCCTAAGAATTCTCCAAATCTTTCTGGTTTAGTTTTGGTTCAATTTTGAAGCTCGTTTTTTAGTCTGGAGGAACAATCATCCAGGTATTGTTTTGTGCTTTAGAGCGAATTGTCTATCTCTATCTGATGCTCCATACTATAATTCTTTGACTCTTCAAATTGATAGAAAGAAAGTGGAAACTTTTGTTGTGTTTTCTTTTTGAAACTTGTGTTGTGATTCCTGAGAAAGGTACTATGGAGAATTGGGTGCATTTTTTCTGAGTTTTTATCCTAAAGATCGTTTCTTGGTGTGAAGAATGGTATTTACCTTTCAAAGGGAAATTTGATCGAGGAACTTTACTACATATTTGATTTTGGATGTTATATGTTGATAGTTGTTGTATTCAGAAACTGCATAGCTCATTTCAGTTTAGTTATGATCACTATAATCATTTGTAAGAAATATGCCATTTGGCTTGTTCTATTATCAATATTGATCTGTTTAGCTGGACTTGTGATTATTTCCAATAAAGATTCAGCAGAAACTGTAAAAGGGCTTGAGATTGTGGTGATCTAGGGAAGCAATTGTTAGCTTTATTTGTTGTTGAAATAGGTACGAGTTTACACTTTGTACTGAACTTAAGTGCCTCTGTTAAAGTTTGGTTGATACCATATTCGGCACATAACTGATGTGAAGAAGATAGATTTTAAATGCTTGAGCGTGTTGAAGTTAATACTTATCTTCGCAACCAGATATTCTGGCTGTGGAGTCTGTTTTTACTTACACTCCATGGGAAGCTTTTGATGTTAATGAGCGGTCTTCATTTGAGCGTCTTCTTTTCTTATTTTTTTTCTTCTCCTGTTACTGATCTGTCTAAATACCTTTCTTGCTCCGTGTTGATTATTCAAGCGATGAACTCTTATTACTTGTCCTTGTCTTGATTAAGATTTTGCTTCAAGCATGGACCTGAATGATCTTCACAAGGTATGGGAAGTCAAACCTCTCAAGAGGATTCGAGAAGATGAGGCAAGGGAAATTCTTGAAAAAGTTGCTAAACAGGTCCAACCCATCATGCGCAAGCGCAGGTGGAAAGTTAAGGTTCTTTCTGAATTTAGGTACTGATCAAGTTATTCCTCTCCTATTTGTGTATGTCTATATGTATACTTCTTTCGGAACTTTCTTCGTTTGCAGCAACTCTTGGCTAATGGGAAAATATGATTTTCAGTCCAGCCAATCCATCTCTTTTAGGGCTAAATATCGGAGGAGGTTCTGAGGTGAAACTTAGACTGCGCAGGCCAAACAATGAGCTGGATTTCTTTCCTTACAATCAGATTCTTGATACTATGCTTCATGAGCTTTGCCACAATCAGTATGGACCTCATAATGCTGATTTCTACAACCTTCTAGATGAAATTAGGAAGGTAATTTTCATTTTTTCAAGTTGCTTGCATGGAAGGTTCAGACTATTGCACTTTCCTCTTTGTTGCCCCCCCCTTCTTACCCCCACCCAAAAAAACACGAACAAGAAGAAGAATAAGGGGGCCATCTCAATGAAAGGCATCTACAGTTGCAACTCACTTGCCTTGCAGCCACCAAATTTGTCGTGGACGCAAATTTGTTACCGGCTCTGTATTTTTAGTCTGTTTACTTAGCTTATTGTCTATTCATGATCCTTATCCAATATTTTACAGGAATGTGAAGATTTCATGGCCAAGGGAATCACGGGCACTGGGCAAGGCTTCGATCTCCCAGGCCGACGGTTGGGTGGTTTTTCCCATCAACCACCTTTGTCTTCACTTCGACAGAAGGCACTGAGTGCTGCAGAAACTAGAGCACAACGTGGAGCTCTTTTGCCATCTGGGCCTGTGCGTCTTGGTGGTGATAGAAACATTAAGGCAGCACTTAGCCCAGTACAAGCTGCTGCTATGGCTGCAGAAAGGAGACTCCATGATGATTTATGGTGTGGTTCGAAAAATCAAGACAGTGGAGGATCTTCTGGAAGTTGTGAATCTTCCTTGGTACAGGATGGTGACTGTACAAAAAATGCTGGCTCCTTAAATAACCAGGAAATGAAAGATCTTGCAGAAATGTGGCAGTGCAGTACGTGCACTTTATTAAACCGGGTAAATTTTCATTAGCTCTAGAAAGCCAGCAAGTTTTCATGCATTCATCCCAAGAAAAAAAAAAGGTTTCGTGCTCCCATAAAATGCAAATCAAGCATAAAATCTATAGGAATTTGAAATACAATCAAAAAATTATTCCCTGGATTCTTGCCAAACAACCAGAACTCTGATGCATCAATGCATGTATGTCCATTGGTTCCCCAATGCATCCCTCCTTTATCTTGGTTCAAGGAATTGGCGATACTAAATTTCCAGTTTTGGTTTTGTGATTACAGCCAGTCACTCTTATATGTGAAGCTTGTGGAACCATGAAAGACAAAGGCGTAGCAGCTAAGTCAAAGGTCTGGCGCTGTAAGTTTTGTACCCTGGACAACAGAGTTGAGATTGATCGTTGCTCAGCTTGTGGAGAATGGAGATATTCCTATGGTCCACCCATATCTACACGAGGACCATATCTAGGTACTTAAAGCATGAAAGAATTATACAAAAGAAATTTGTCCAAGAATTATACAGAAGCAGGTTAATGACTTATATGTATCTTATGAAATGTATACTTGCAACCTCATTTACATTGATCAATCTTAAAATTTCCGTCTGCAACTTTTGGTGCATGACGTACATTTATAAATATAATGCATATCTGTATCATGATTTTTGCAGATGATCAGTTTTCTCTTTCTTCCTTTCCCCACCCTTTTCATAGTATTTGTTTCTCACTCCTCTTGTATTGTTTTAGTTGCAATAGAAGAAGGGCATTTCGGTTGCTGAAACAGGAGATGATGGTTTAGCACCTTCATCTGCATACTCTTTAAGATGTTTAATTTGGATTGGTATGAGATTGAGTATATTTGGAGAAAATGTAAAAGGTCAAATGACACTATTTTCTTGATTGAGGCATAAGGAGAAGCAGTCAAGGGCATTTTGGGATTGACTAGGTGAATGAGGGGTACATACAAGTAGTACGCCACCACGTAGTTACCGGGAAAGAACCAGGAGGAGGGAGGAGGGAGGATGAAGAGCTCCTCCTGCATAGCCCATCGAGACAAGTCCAATAAATAACTGGCTCTCAATGTTTGAGTCTTGAAAGAAGTTTAGAAAATGAAATGTCAAATGAGGAGACGCAGGCAGGCACAAGGGTCAATGCCTCATCCCTCAAGGGAGTGGGAGGGGGGGGTCTCTGGGGTTGACATCGGGAACGGAATGGATCAGCAAAAGGCTGAAATTTCTGAGGAAAGAAAGAGAAGAAGACTGGTGCCGATGCCATGCCATGATGCCAGTGCCGCAACTAAAGTCCAAATACCAGTCTTCCCCAGAAAGCAGTCTTCCCCAGAAAGCAGTCTTCTCTAGACGTCACTGCCGGGGTGGGCTTCCTTAGTACTTCCTTTATTAATTTGGACTTGTTCCTCTTATTCCTCAATTCGATCGCTTCCCTTCCATTCCCATGCAGAGGTCAACTATGCCCACTCACCCACCCAGTTAGTTAACTCCAGTCTGCTGAGTCGCTAATTCACATCATTCAATCTGTATGAACGTAGCTCAGTTAATTTTAAAACTGTACCAAAAATCAATATTCTTACACGCATTAGGGCTGACCTTCAGTTCTTTTTTCATTTTGACTCTCACATCTTCTTTCAAGAAAAAAAGGGAGACCGATAAAGGAAAGGAAGGAAGGAAGAAGGTTACGGTTTCTTGACTAATTGAAAGTCTCTACCTAACTAAGGGAAGAGGAGAAAACCATAATTTTGAAAGGCTGCTGCACCAGGGAAAAATAACTTACTATGGCTACTATTTTCGACTAATTTAAAAAGATTAGAAGTTATAAATTTCTAAATAATAATATAAGAATAATATGTAATATTAAGTTTCTTTTTTATGATTTTTTACCTATCAACTGAGTGGTATATAATTTGAATCACCTAATAAACAATTTAATGTCCTATATTAATATAATATTAATATAACCGTTTCAAAAAAAGACAAATTACACACCTCGATTTGACGTTATTCATATAAAATCTAATTTTAAAATGAGTTATTTATTTATTTCAAATAAGTAAACATCCCCATGTCTCAATCCATATATACAATACACTTCATCAATTTTTAGTTTTAACACCTAAAAGAAGTCATCTAAAAATATAGTACTACCTTTAGTTAAGAATATAGTCTTTTTAGACTTTGCATATAAATTAAGCACGAAGAAAATAATACAAATTTTAAAATAAAATTTTTATTTCACTTTTAATAAATAAGAAGAAAGAAATAAAGAAATATAGAATTAAAAAATAAATAATAAATATATATTAAAATATATAAAATTACTTATAATTTTGACCATTTAATTTTAATTAAAAGTAAACCGAATTTTTAGTATATAAGTAAGGAATATGGGAAATGGTGAGCTTGTGCTGTCGAATTGGGCAGGGAAGGGGATTTTGGTTGGCTGCCGAATTGCATGGTCATGTTCATGTATAAAACAAACACTAAACTCCACCGTGAAATACACCAAACCCCTTCCCCAATTAATTAATTAATTATTTATTTATTAATAAATTTATTAAAATAAAATTAAAAAACCAACTGTGAAAAAACTTGCATTACACTAACTAATTACTAACTTCACTTATTTCATATTAAATGTAGTTTTAAAACATGACACGATAATAAAAAAAATAATTTAATTGTTTATATTAAAAAAATACTAAATTACTATTTGACTACCATTAATAATATTAATGAAAATTTATTGATAATTGTGTAATTCTTATAAAGGGTATATAAGAAAAGATATCATTTTATATTCTCTTAATTTATGAAAGTAACAGATATTTTAAAACAGAAAAAGTATGTTCAAGCAACAGTTAATATAAAACGGAAACAGCAGCACTAGTATTATTATATTTAAAAATTAAACCTCTAATGAATTGGGTGCAGGTACCAAGAATTAAACCTCTAATGAATTATTAATAGTAATTGTAAAGTATCAGTTCTTGCTATCCGAATAAAATTCAATCTTTCAAAATCTTATTTTCTCTCTTCTTTATTCTCTTTTTATATTTTAAACTTTTATGAAATGTGAACGATTTTAACATTTTTAATTATTCTAACATGTAAACTTGTATGTATGGATAATAATGAGGAAACAAACATTATATTTTCATACGAGAAAAAGAATTTATAATTTTATATTTTTTTAAAAACGGTATAATGTTTAAAATGTGACAAAATAATAAAAATGGAAGATGGAATTTTTTTTTTAGACAAGGAGAGAGTAATTTTTATTAACTTGAAAATGGAAAATTATTATTTTCTCCAAAAAGAAAAGGAAAGGAGAAAAAGGAAAATTATGATTTGGAGGACAATTAAGACAATCAACAAGAACAGCGCAACCCGAATCAATACAATTGCTCAGCTCAGCTCAGCTCAGCTGCTTTTCTTAAATTATTAAAAAATAAAAATAAAATCTCTCTCCAATTCCCATATTTCTTTTTAGCACACAAATCTCTCTCTCTTCGCTCTCTCTCTCTTTGAGGTGAGGCCTCTTTCTCCTCTTCCAAGAAACTTCTCTCTCTCTCTCTCTCTCTCTTCCCCCGTTTTCCTATCATTTCCATCTCCCTTCGAAGGAGACTCCATTTTTCTCTTCCTCCCATGGATTCGATTGGTTCCCGCTACAGGAAGAAGAGGAAGCCAAATCCCTTTTTCCAATTCACTTCCTCTTCAAATTCCTGTTATCAATTAGCATAGCCCTCTTTCTTGATTTCTTTAATGTGTTCTTTCAATTTGATTTTCCGTTCCAGTTCTCTCTAGAAATCCCCAGAGACAGATTTTTTTTTTTTTTTCTTCATCTGAAAATTTCGGTTAAAGGAGTGGAATCAGAGAGGGAGTTTTGTTAACCCGTTATCCCAATCATGCGGTCTATTCAAACACCACCGCCGTCGGCGGCGAACGCCTCCTCATCTTCTTCTCCTTCTAATCGCAGCAAAGGCAATCGGCGGCGTCCCGACCTCACCTTACCGCTTCCTCAGCGAGACCCTGCCCTAGCCGTACCCCTCCCTCTGCCACCCACCTCTGCTCCATCATCCTTATCCTCTTCATCCTCGACGTCATCTGCCCAACCCCAACCCGGCAAGCAGCTTAACTTCACCGAGCTGGAGCGAATCAATCGCATCGGTAGTGGTAGCGGAGGCACCGTCTACAAAGTCATTCACCGCCCCACCGGCAGGCTGTTTGCTCTCAAAGTAATCTATGGCAACCACGACGACTCCGTCCGGCTCCAGATCTGCCGCGAGATCGAGATCCTCCGCGGCGTCGACAACCACAACGTTGTCCGATGTCACGAAATGGAGGACCGCAACGGCGAAATTCAGGTCCTCTTGGAATATATGGACAAGGGCTCCCTAGAAGGGATCCATATCTCCCACGAGCCCTCACTTTCCAACATCACTCGACAGATTCTCGCCGGACTATACTATCTCCACAGGCGTAAGATCGTTCACAGGGACATCAAACCGTCCAACTTATTGATCAACTCTCAGGGGATAGCGAAGATAGCCGATTTCGGGGTCTCCAGAATCTTGGATCAGACAATGGATCCTTGCAATTCCTCAGTGGGCACTATTGCTTACATGAGCCCTGAAAGGATCAATACAGATCTGAATCATGGAAAGTACAACGGTTACGCTGGGGATATATGGAGTTTCGGAGTCAGCATACTGGAATTTTACTTGGGAAAATTTCCATTTGCTGTTGGGAGACAAGGGGATTGGGCCAGCTTGATGTGTGCCATTTGTATGTCCGACCCACCGGAGGCGCCTGCCACTGCGTCGCCGGAGTTTAGGAATTTCATTGCTTGCTGTCTCCAAAGGGATCCTGACAATAGATGGACGGCACAGCAGCTATTGCAACACCCTTTCATTGTGCAGTACAGCTCCCCAAGCTTCTCCTCTACTATTAGCTCATCTAGCAACAATCAGAATCAGGTGCATCATCATCAGACACACCAACTACTTCCCCCACGACCTCATTTTTCTTCTTCTTGATTTTTGCTACTCGGAAGAATTTTTCAATCCTATCTCTTTTTTCTGTTTCTGTTTTTCTTTTTTTTTTTTTTTTTAAATGGGGTTTCTTAAATTTGATGCGGGTTCTATTGTGTAATTTTATTTTTAATTGAAATGGAGAAATATTTTGTGGATGGGATGTTGCAAACTTTAGGAAAGAGTAATTCTTGAAAGGTTAGGGTTATGATTTACCAAATGAATCAAATATCATCTTTCCAAAATGCTTTACCAGAAAAAGAAAATCTTTCTTTGAAGGGGTTAGCTCCAGCCTTTTTTGGTTTTTACAATTTTCTTTTCTTGTTTTGGCAGCTCAGACAGATTCATTCATGCATATTATTTAGTTTTTGATGCATTCCACCCTGTCTCTCTCTTTCAAGGGAGAAATGGATAATTATACTTAGCTAATAATTGATGTAGTAGTAGTAGTAGAAATTGGGGAAAAGGCAGCAGCAGAAGCACATATTCTGTTATGGAATCTTATCTTGAAATGGATTGAATGTTGGATTTCATATATCTTTTAAATTGGCTTTTCCTTCCATAATCGCAAGCCAAGCCCACCACCATCATCTTGTTAAAAAGGGGTCTTAATCAATCATCTTTACTTAAAAATGATCAAATTTTCTTATCAAATCTATATAGCCTCTGAGTTGGCTGAAGCCTAAGATTAGGTGTAGATTTGTTTGTGGTGGTGGGCTGGCTAGATTTTCTTGATTTTTTTTTTTCCTTTTCATAAGATCTTATTATGTGTGCTCTCTGCTCCATGACCATCCCCCTTCCTTCACCCTTTTTTTCTGTTTTAAGCCAACTCTTAGTTGGTGGCTTCTGTCAAAGCAAAGGAGAATGTCGATCTGGAAGGGGATTCCTTTGTTTGGGAAGAGAGAGGGGCCAAGACAGCCAGGTCGTGTCAACGGCTGAGGTAGTGAGTTGCAGGAGGGCTCTTTCCCTCTCTGTCTTGCATCTTGAAACCCCACCCCACCCCTCCAAGGGCTCTGCCACCAAAAAAAAAAAAAAAGAAAAAACAGCCAGCAGTAAGGCTTGATTGGGTACCCCTTTCCCATCTATTGAGCTTTAGCATTAGGAGTATATGACCTGAGTGATCCCAAGAGTTTGATTCATCAACATAGGGTCACAAGCAATTGTCAAATTCGTGAACTTGCAATGATACTAACAATTCGCTTATCCATCGCATTCCTTCAAAATCAATCTTAAAATGCACTGTTGTTGTTCTTAGTAGGCAGTAGCATGATCTCTTTCGGCCTAAAATTAAAAAAAAAAAAAAAAAATACAAAAGTTAGCAGGAGTGGGACTTATGGGCTGGGCCACATCTTTACTTTGGGCTTACTTTTTTGGGACTTGTTTCAACTGGGCTACCGATCATCTTCTGCGCTTCTACGGAAATTATATTCTATACTCCAAAATCACTTAAGATCGTCTAATATATTCTATATTATATTATCTTATTTTAATAGTAACTATTCTATTCCTTAGGAAAAGTTTTCTTGAACTTATGAGAGGAGAGCATTTTCAAGAGAGAGATTAGGTCTATTGATGTCATTTAGCCAATCTCATGTACTAATTATTGACACACTTCTATTTTTAGACCCTTAATTAAAAATGTAGTGCAATTTCAAGGATCAAATTGAAGTGTACCTTAAAAATAAATTCTAAGGATCTACTTAGATTAGATTTAAAAATGAAAAAAAAAGTGAAATTTTTTTAAAAAAGAATTATAATATCATAGGAAAGAAAAAATAACATTAACTTATCAAAATATACATTCTCTATATACAGCTCAAATCAACTGTCTTAATATAAAAGACAAAAATAGTATATTATTTTATTAATAAATCTACCACATAAAAAAATAAATTATAAAATTTATGGGAAAAGATAAATAAAAAATTATTATGAAAGAAATTATTAGATGAGATATTGTGGAATATGTTGATTGGTTTATATATATATAGATTTATAAACTGAATTTTTTTTGAAAAATGAAGAAAAAGTTCAGAAAGAAGCCCAAAGCTACAGAGCCCATTCTTAAGCTGTAGTAATGGCCCATTAGCGGCAAGATTTGGAGTCCATTTATGTTCTCTTGTCCTCCTCTCCACTGCTCCCCTTTTCCCGTCGAAGGCTCTCTCGCTAGCTAGGGTGGTTTAACAATGGCTGCCTCCTGGTTAAAGTTGAACGTTGTTCTCCGCAGTAGCTATGGCAGAAGACCCTCTTCTCCGATTCATCCCTCGCTCCTTGACCGCATCCTATCGCCGGTGCGTTACTCTGCTTCCTCTATTCTCAATCTTTCATCAACCGGAATCCTAACCCTTACTCCCAAATCTTCATCTCCGAATGGTTTTGTTTTCCTCACAAATTTTAGTACAGCATCCGAAGCAGTATCGCAGGCACCGCCAAACTATCAGACTCCCAGTAATCAGAATCAGCAGGGGTATCCCAGTTATGGGACTTCCAACTCTGTTCCAAACCTCAACAACCATTATCCTTATCCAGGTCAGGGATATTCGAACCCCTATCCTGCGGAAGCAGCCTCTACTGCCGAGCCAAATATGGGGTCCGGGAGAAATGTTCAGCAAGGTTATTACCAGGGTCAGAATTACCGGAGTCAAAATTATCCTAATGATAACGGATTACAGGGAAATGGGATTCCATACCATCAAAACAATAATCAGGGCCACTTCCCAGGTGTGAACCAGAATCAATGGAATCCATCACAGAATCAAGTTCATTCTACCCGGCAGGGGATTTCCTACCCTAGTCATCCTCATGTACAGAATCAAGGGCACCAGGTTGTTTCTAACTACCCTCAAGCACAGCATCAAGGGCAGCAGGTTGTTTCTAATTATCCTCAAGCACAGCATCAAGGGCAGCAGGTTGTTTCTAATTATCCTCAAGCACAGCATCAAGGGCATCAGGTTGTCTCTAATTATCCTCAAGCACAGCATCAAGGGCAGCAGGTTGTTTCTAATTATCCTCAAGCACAGCATCAAGGGCATCAGGTTGTCTCTAATTATCCTCAAGCACAGCATCAAGGGCAGCAGGTTGTTTCTAATTATCCTCAAGCACAGAATCAAGGGCACCAGGTTGTTTCTAATTATCCTCAATCACAGAATCAAGGGCAGCAGGTCTCTAATCAGACACAATCTAGCAGTTTTGTTGACCTGAAAGCTTGTTGTGAGGCAGGTAATATTAGTGAAGCTCTTAAATTGATGGAGGAAGGAATCCTTGCTGATGCTTTCTGTTTCGATCTGCTCTTCGAGTTTTGTATGAAGTCAAAGAAGTTAGAGGAGGCAAAGAAAGTCCATGATTACTTTTTAAGGTCAACATGTAGGGGAGATCTTTTGTTAAACAATAAAGTTATTTCTATGTATGTGAACTGTGGTAGTATGACTGATGCACGGAGAGTTTTTGATCACATGCCTGATAGGAATATGGATTCGTGGAACTCGATGATCAGTGGATATGCAGTTAATGGATTGGGTGATGATGGACTGGCAATGTACGAACAGATGAGGAAGCTCGGTTTGCAGCCTAGTGAACAAACTTTCCTTGCTGTTTTCGATGCCTGTGCTAGTGCTGATGCTATTGATGAAGGGTTCTTACATTTTGAGTCCATCAAGACAGAGTATGGAATGGAGCCTAAAATTGAGCACTACTTGGGGCTTCTAGGCATTCTGGGGAAATGTGGACATCTTGCAGAGGCAGAAGATTACATTGCAAAACTTCCATTTGAGCCCACAGCAGCTGTCTGGGAGGCATTGATGAATTATGCTCGTATTCATGGAGATATTGATCTAGAAGACAGGGCTGAGGAACTGATGGTTGGTCTTGACCCTTCAAAGGCAGTTGCAAACAAGATTCCTACACCACCACCAAAGAAGCAATCTGCAGTTAATATGCTTGAGGGTAGAAACAGGGTGCCAGAGTTCCGCAGCACCACACTCTACAAAGATGATGAGAAGTTGAGAGCTGCTATGAAGGAACAGGCTTATGTGCCTGATACTAGATCTGTACTTCATGACATTGATCAGGAGGCCAAGGAGCAATCCTTGCTATATCATAGTGAACGTCTGGCAATCGCATATGGTCTAATCAGTACTCCTGCAAGGACCCCTCTCCGTATAATCAAGAACCTACGTGTTTGTGTTGATTGTCATAATGCCATCAAGATCATGTCTAGGATTGTTGGGAGGGAATTGATTGTCAGAGATAATAAACGATTTCATCACTTCAAAGATGGGAAATGCTCCTGCGGTGATTACTGGTGAGTGAGTTAGGTGATAAAGATTTTGCTTGCGAAGAGAATCATTTTAAGGAAAAGAGGTCCTACTTGCATTGCAGTCAATTCTAATGTAGAACTTGGCATATCCATAATTGTGGTCATTTTCATATTGCCAACTTAGATTGTAAAAGTTCCTCTATGGCTGAGAATCAGAGGTGTTTTATCTGTAGAAGTAAGAAGTAGCTTGTGCTATACCACTCACTCAAAGCAATCTTGCAAATTTTTGCTTGTAATCAGTCCCATGTTTTATATACTAGAACAAATTTATATTCTGTTACATTTGGGCATCTCATTTCGTACAAGAACCTGGGAAGGGAGTACTTGTTGTGATAAACCTCAAGGAAAAAAGGCATTGTTGATGTCACCCCATTGAACTTGTGGGGGATGGATAATCATACAAAGTGTGTTCTGCCAAGTAATTAAAAGAATTAACAATGAATTTCAGAAAGATAATCAACTCCACCACATATACAAGCTGACAGTCCCGTCAAGGGATAACGTAAAAGAATTTCTAACCTGATGCAAACTTATAAAGAATTGTGCTGCCATAACCTAGATTAAAATGCAAGAAAAAACAAAGAAAATATGGGCAAAAGGAAGGGGGAAAGGAATACAGAATGAAAGGAAAGATGGAAACAGATTGCTATGAATACAAATAATTGATGGCCATACACCACGGTTCTTGTTATTGTTAAATTTACAGATGTGCGTAAGTTGTGTGTGCCTCTATGAACTCCCATGAGATCTGACAGATGAAATTGACTGAGCTGAGACAGAGGCCGTGGGGCTGTTAAGATCTCTTTCTCCATTAGCCATTTTGGGCTTTCCACTTAGCCTCTCCATTGCTTCTTGGCAAATGTCAATGAACCACTCATCCTCAGGAAGAACACTGCAAACAAGTTTACTGGTAAGGATCAACCAAGCTCAAAACATAGAAGATTCTGAAAGGAGCACAGCTACGTCGTCAAAAATGCTGAGAATATACCACCAAAACTAGATACAAACATTTAAAACGCCCAAAAGAGAGTACTTATTCATATCTCACATACATATATTGTTCTGCAGAACAAAACTTTACATCAATGGAAGAGGAGGTTCCTAGGGAAATATTTTCCTAATTGCTTTAATCAAGCATTGCATTTTGTTTGTTTCATTCACAGACAGCAGTCTCAAGCTCCTGGTAAAGCTATAACATTCAACTACATTCTCCCAAGGATAAAAAAAGAGCAGACCAACTCTAGTCAAATTTTGGAATGAAAAAAGAGAAGAAAAAACTAGAGTGCAGTCGTACGTACCTATTTGGATCTATTCCAGTGGAAGAAAATGCAATCATTGCTCTATTTATGATCTCGTTGACAACTCGAAGCAGATTCCTAGATAAGTAGCGCCCTTGTGAAGCAAAACATATCACAAACTTCATGTCGAGATAGAACTGCAAAAAGTTCCAAGTATTGACCATTAACTCATTATAAGGTTTGCATGAAGGAAGAAATTCAGATATCTAATATCAAATTTGCAAACCTGTTGAAGGCCAAGTGAGCCCAAAGGCCTTGGTCCTTCCTGAATATCATCCCAAAAACTTTGGTCTTCTGAGAGCCACAAGATAACAGTTTCAGTGAGCCTCATCAGCAACAAAGAAGCAAATCTTTCCCGACCTACAAACATATCTGCTGCTATGGTAGCTATTCTAGTTAATTTTGCATAAAGTTCCTGAAATTATTCAAAAAAAGGAAGATAAAGTCAGGTTCCATCGTCGCAATTAAATTTTCCTACAACTAGTTAAAGAATCACAAAAAAATAAAAGAAAGTATCCTATTGTAAGAAGTGCAGGGCTGTTATGCTGCATTTGAAATGACAGGATTCAGGAAGAATCTGGACTTGGAAGCAATAAGTACTTCAGATGTTATAGAAACAAATTCCTTCTTTGATCACCAAAAAAGTTGCACAAAGTTCAAATTTTCCAATGATTGTGAGACCACGAAATAGGAAAGAATTTAATGTTATTCATACGCACGGAGAGGAGCATAGGGATCTTGAGGGAGGGAATACACAACCTCAAAAAAGAAACCATAAAAGACTAACAATAATAACACAAACCTGGAATACTGCAGAAGGAAACCATTCAATTTCATCCACGTCTCCATCCATGTTTATGTACATATCTGCAGTAAGATGGCTATCACCTTCATCAGTAAAAATCAGGTCTAGAGCATGTTGCCGGCAGAAGCTATCTTTCAATCTATCAACAGAGCTGACAAGCCGCCTCTTCCATTCCCTTTGCTCAGGATTCCGGTTTTGCCTATCTGAAGTTCTTCTACGTGGGTCATCCTTATAATTACCCTGACTCAGAGGAGAAAGCTTCATTGCAGCTCGTGGCAATAATTCATCTGCTAATAAGGATGCGTTTGCAAGCAAAGCCATTTGCTGTATTTCAGTTTCGGCCATTCGAACAATTTTATTCCCTGAACCTTCGAAGTCGGCTTCTTCTTCCATGGAGCCTGGTAATGCTTTTATGAGCATGTTTATGTATGAATTAAACACCTGAAACAGACCTTCCAATGTTTTTCCACCCAGTTGCATACTTAGCAGGGGGCCCACATCCTCAAAAAAGTCCTGTAAAAATAATAAGAAAATATCACAAAAAAAAACTTCAATGTGAATACCTAGGCAGAGTATAAATAAAACTAACGCACATGAAAAGCTCAATAAAAATATCTAAGGTTCTACGGTGAACAACCACGGCTTGTTAAAAATCTATGTTAAAGTGAACCACACTCCTCACGGGGTGGAGGAACCAGTAATAAACTTCGATAAATAATTGCAGGCCAGCTGTTCACTACGACAGGAAAAAGGAGTTTTTTCATGTTCTAAGACAGGCAATTGAGATGGCGGCAACAATAGAAGGCAGAAAATAGACATGCTGGGCACAGGACCATCGAATGGGCTCACACTCACCATCATAAGAAACTTTTGTTAAGATGTCAAAATTTCATCAAGTGGTAGACCGGAATACTGTACAAACCAAAATAAATACATAGAAGCTTCACCTGAACCATCAAATTGAACCGGTGAGCACTACTTGACAGCCTGTATTGATAAGTTGTACTTGCTAGAGCTGAACTGGAGGACCTGCGTGTCACTGACGGAGGGCTTACAAGCTCCCAATCATCAGCTGCAGCCAATGCAGCAGTACTCTCTTCAATTCTCTTTAGATTAGCATCAAGTGCTTGCTCAACACTGGGTCTAAAGAGCTTTAGCAGCACAGGACAGAGTGCAAGCCCACGGGCTTCCAATAAAGAACAGTGTCCCAAAGCTATTTGGACACATTCTGCAGCAGCCCTTAATCCCCCAGCAGCAGCAGATGACGCTAATGCATGTCTTTTGACAAGAAGTGCAAAAGCCTCAGTTTGCTTGGTAGCCCACATCACAAGCTCAGATCTATAAGCTGCCTCCTCACCAAATATTGCAAGTGAATCACTGGCTGCTTGACCAATAGCAGAAAATACCAGCTGTGAAAGTGCTGCTGTATATGCTCCTCCGTAAGAGGTACTTGATGGACGAAGGCTTTGCATGTTGTACTGGTACCTCTGATAATGTGCATTGAGTAATAAACTATGGGCACGAGAACCATCCCCTAGCTTTTTAAGAGCTGAAATCGCAGCACGAAGTTCCAGGCCTCGTGTAGAAGGTTGGCAGGCAGCTTCTGCTAGCTGATCAGCTAACTTCTGTCTTCTTTCAGTAATAGCACTATGCAATGATGAAAGGACAGCAGGACTTAAAGTATTAGTTTCTTTAGCTTCAGCTGCTATCCTTTCTCCTTCATCAAGCCTCGCCAAAGCTTCATCTATTCTCCTTTCAGCTAACAGAACATCAAGAAGATCAGGAAATTCCATTAGCCTTCTCTCAACTTCTGATGGTTCCCTGACTTCATCATTCAACGAGCCATTTGCAGCAGAATCATCAGGAACAGAGTCAGACAACGAATCAATATGAACTCCTTCGGCTAGACTGTGTATTAAAGTTGACTGGGTAGACAGCAAGTTTCGCATAGATGAAAGTTCACCCTCCAGATCTGATATTTCTTTTGATGTGCTGAAATGTTTAATTTCGAAAAAGAGAATTCAATTTAGAGCACTGTGCCGATTCTTAGTAACAGAATTTCTTTGAAGAGAAGCCATTCGCAAAGGTAATCATACACTTGCTCCATCAAGTACCCAAAAATTTAAAACCCAATGTAAAAGTAGGAAAAGAAATCTCATGAAAGGAGAATCTGCACAGATAAAGGAACCTGTTTACCTTTTGGGGGGGTTGGGGGTGTTGCAGGCGAGCATTTGTGTGTGTTTTGAGAGAGAGAGAGAGAGAGAGAGAGAGAGAGAGAGAGAAAGAGAGAGAGTTGGGCAGTCCTTTGCAGATGCAGCGAACAAGATTTGATGATTCATTCACCTGGATTGTCAGTAGCATAATCTCTCCTATGTATTCGATTCATAAAATAGTTTCCCATTCCATCTGAAGGCTTAACCTATGCTTAAGGTCCATATGACATCTGTTCCCTTATAAATTTAACAAACAATGAAAGGAAAATAACTTTGTTTTCTAAACCCAAGAAATATTTGATAAAGCTCACCGAATGAAAGCTGTATAATTTGCATAGACACTTCTGCGCATTTCCTCAGCAGAAGCTTTCTTGAGATCAAGAAGATATGAACATAATTGCCTTATTTCCTGTGTATAAAGAAAAAACCACAATTGAAGAAGATAAAGCTTGAAAAAGCAGAAACCATAAACCTTAACAGCAGTAAATTACACCTTTGATTAAAAAGAAACAAAAGGAAAACACTCCTTAATGTGCTCAGGACTGAATCATGTTGATTCGGGTACTGCCCTTTCTTCACACATGCGGCCATATTCTAGCAACTATTACATCTTTAATCATCAATATCAAGAACATGAGCTTACATTTATAGACCTCAACTTTTTTATTCATCGTTTGCATATTTCCAGAAGTTGTTCAGCCAATAATTTTTCACAAGAGCTCAAGGATCAAATGTTTGAATTGAAATTTCCTCCCCTAGCCCAAGAACGGTGTTTTATGTTATCCTATGTATATATTCAAGCTCGTGAAAGCAATACAGAATTCTTCTAGATATATAAGACTAGTGTCATTCTAAGCAAACTCAAAAATTATCCACTCCTCCATCCCTAGCCTCCCCTCCCACCCCCCACTGGTTGGCAGGTTCGAGGGGTTGCTGTGATCTGGCCCAACTGTTTGCCTAAAACATAGGACTCTGTTGACTAAGAAAGGTGATAAGCCTTGAAAGTTAGAGATGTTATGGAAGATTGACTAGCATAAATTTCTTCTATTCTATTATGACCATGCGTAATTGCTTTTCTACAGTAGGAACCACCACTTGACAGGCATGAATTTGGTAATGCACAGATTTCCAAGATGAAAGCAAATACAGAAAAGTGGAAATGGCTTTTAAGTAGTAAAGAGTTAAGAGTAGTTTCTGTCAAGGAATTAAAGGGTTAAGAGGATGTTGTAACAAGAAACAAAGAAATAGTTCAAGATATCAGTCTTAACCTAACTTCACAAACGAAGACATGAGTGTTAAAGAAACAGTGAATGCTGCAAAGCCTGCATGGCTCCTAGGCACTAAGGCATACCGAGTAGAGCTTGCTCAGAGCAAGAAGGTGCATGGTTAAAAACTTTTTCAGCCAACTTTAGTGCCAAAGAGCCTACTTCCTTATTTACTTCATATCCATTGTTCAAATATAATTAAACGGCCCTCGTGATGTAGTGCCATTCAACCATGTAAAAGGAAAACAAGCGTTAATGAAAGTATCATATCGAGCAACTGACCGCGACAAATACACTGCCCTGTTCAGTCAACATGTCCTTTTACAATATTTCACTAGCAGCTTAACAACCTTGAGCTCAAGGTAGGGAAATTAATCATACGCTATGACATTTAACAAAATATTTGCACGGTGTAGTCGCCCTTCCTTCTATAGACTTCTAGTTTTCATAAGTCATACTAAATTGGACTACAGTTCTTCCTGAATGAGCTACTTTTACGGCTAAAATTTTTCACAAACCTGAAAATCAAAGTCTTTAATGGAGCCAATAGAAAAGGGAAAAACAATATATAAAAAATAAATAAATAAAATCACACTGAATACAAATTGAGCCACAATTAGAGAGGATAGAGGCGGACGGACCTTCTCGTTTAAGGAATTACACTTGGTTTGAACATAACCATCGGCGTCGAAATTGTCGGACTTAAATACGTTGAGATTTTCCTCGAGCTTGTTGGGCGTAGTCTTGGCCGGAGTGGCGGAGTGCGCAGTTCTGGACCGAGACGAAGACTTGGAAGAAGCCATAACGAATTGACTAATAATTAGTTGCTGAAAGCAGATCCGGTTGCAGCTGCGATTAATTAGTTGGTTGAGTGAGTCTTGAGCTGAGCGGTCTCTTTTGTAAGTGTGAAATGGTTAGATCTCATTTCAAGGCCTGGGATGATAAGAGTAACAGTAAAGGGCTGCGGAGTAGAATTGCCATGGATGACGACGATATACGGGGAAGAGAGAGAAAGAGAGAGAGAGAATTAATCGGCCGACCAGAGCGCGTAATTAGTTGGCGGAATATAGGTAGAGATAGAGATAGAGAGAGAAACAAAAAAACTGGGTGCGGTTCGTTGGGTCACCACGCCACCCCACCCCACCCACCAAAAAAGCAGACCAACGCCACCTCCAACTGCTCTCTCTGTACTCCGTTCTGCTTTACTCTTTAAAAATTTTGAGCCATCGGTGCCCACATTTACCCTTTTTTTTTTTTGTTTTTAAATAAATAATTTACTTTTTACGCACCTTTTATTTTTATTTTTAATTCAAATAAAACTTAAATAGTTAATTGGAAAATTAGCTATCCTTAGGATTCAAAAGCATCTTAGTAGTTAGTTAGAGACAGGGAATGTTATAGAAAGAATAGTAATAAATAATTCTTTTATATTAAGAAAGATAAATAAATTGAAATTTATTTTTGAGCCGAAGGAATACTAATTAAAAGAAATATGGTCAAACTTAATTTAAATTTAATGTAAATGATTGATGTTTTCTGGATTCAATAATTCGTCATTATGTTTATGTGCCTCTGGTTGGCTATCATCATCAACATGATGAGGAAAAAAAAAAAAAGAGCTTTTCATATCATTAAATATTAATGGCACAGTAATACACAGGCCATGTTAAAATAAAATTATTACAGGACAACATTTGATCCTTCCAGTAGTCAATCATTTTAGAGTGTCTGAGATTACAGAAACAAGATCTTGAAAGAACACTGCCTGCAGGCTCAAAATCATTCATTCTTCTGGAGTATCCGTGCGAATGGCTGCAATGGAAAGAGCCAATGGAAAGAATCACATAAGATAACAGAACTTGACAAAATAAAGAACTGCTGAATAATGTTTATAAGCAAACAATCACAAAGAACAGAATCTAACTTCCCTACTAAGATTATATAATTAAAGCAATTCTTCAGAAGTACAATGGCGAAATCAGACAGAAACAAGTGTGATTTTGACAAAGCAACAACAAGAACAGCAAAATGAAGACAATAGAAAACAACTTGCAAGCCAATGGGACAAACCAAGAAGCTGACTTGTGACTGACTACTCAATATAACATGCACAACACTTCATGTGTACTGATGAGAAGGTTTTCAGGTTTTTAGCATGAAAAGTTAAACAGGTCATGCAGGAGGGGAGGATTCCTTAATATCATTGAATACATTTAGTGACTTGCCTTCAGTTCCAGATATTTGGGACCTCAATTAATGATCTTTCATTCAATTTGCATAAAGGCAACAAACATGGCAGACAATTAGGTAATCTCACGGATACTTGCAGAAACATTTCTTCCAGTTTATGAAAGTGGTGCATGTCCTTTATATGCAAGCTTCACAGTTCACAGACAAGAAAAAAATAGTGGTCATTCAATTCACTTGCTTGATATTCATCTTAGCAACAGTGATGTCCAGAAACTCAAATCTAACAAAAAGGGAGAATCTTAGAAGCATTGTTAAGCTCCTTTTATTCCATCGTATACGTTGAAAAATAAAGATTTGAATTTACACTCACTTTCTTTCTTCCTACTTTCTTTTCATTTTAAGATCCTGTTCTGAATATGCAGCAACCAATGCAGAACATAGAAGTGAGTCAAAAGCCATTCAAATTTCAGCACCTTTCCCATAGCTAAAAAGTAAAAACCAGCTCAGAAACTTTAACACATACATGGATGCTCATCAGCTATCCTATTCCAAGAGCAATTACATTAAGCTTGCACAAGAGAACCAAATATCGCTAATACAAAGACAATTGCTATAATAGAACAAAAATCAAAATTATCAACGGAATCATATAAACATAACCCCAATTGAGAAAACACCTTACACAGAGCAAAGAAGGAGACTTGTCACCAATATCATCAATCAAAATATGGAATCCTAATAGAAGTTGCAAGATTGTAGCCATACTAAACCAGAACTATACAAACAAACGAACGCAACAACGGAGAACGAAGGAAACCCTAGATCCCAATGTAGCTAATTAATACTCCTCCAGTATTGATCAATAAAAGAATTTAACGAGTGTATGGGTATAGAATATTACTGGGTTTCTGAGGCTTGCCGTCGACCCATTTAGAGACGGAGAAATGAACCTTTTCACGGCTCAAGGCTTCCGACCTGTGGGGCTCCTTGAGGCAGTTCCTCACCATGTTAGCACATAAATTTGAGTAGGTGATGTAAGTCATTCCCGCCGCTCTCCAAAACGGTACTGCTGCGTTCGAAGCCATCTTCAGTGTCTCTCTCTATCTCCTTCTTTCTCACTGTCACTGCTAAACTCTTGCTCGGCCTTTCTCTCTCTGCTACGCCGGCGAAGCCCCTATGAGGATTTTTATACAAGTCTCCTAGTTTCGCCTTAATGGCGTTACAATAATGCGTTCTCCACCCAAAACAGAGCAAACGCCAACCCAAGGTTCTGTCGCCTTATAAAACTGCACAAGCATTAACAAAAATTAAATTTGTCCAAATTAAAAAAATAATTAAATTTGTAACCAATTATTTAATTCTAATAAAGATATATATGAAAAAATAGTATTTAATACTCTTTTAATTTATTAAAGTGACATTTTTTAAAACAAAAAAGTGAATCAATGCGAAATATACAGGCTAAAGAAATTGCATATGGCATATATGAAGCAAACAATTTCTACAAAAGCAAGTCCATTTGGTAGTTCCACCAATACTCAACAAAGGTATGCATAACTTGGATCACTCCAATTATCTTCATGCCTCTAACTGTGAGGTCTCAGCAAGGAATTTACAGGCCTAGAGAGAATAATCTTTCACCATCAAGATCTCACTGCAAAGCTTTTTAGGAACTTGCTCTAATTTCACTCCTTCTTGCCATGCCTGGCCAACCAATACTCCAGGTCCCACGTGACGAAGGTAAATCACAACTTGATCATTGAATGGCCATGGATGTTTTGCTGAAAGTAAAGAGAGAATGCCATCACTTCAGTTAGCTATCCTAACAAGCTTAGATAAATGAACTTATCTCAACTTTTTTTCTTTTGCTTTGAATTTTCGAGTTGATTAGGCATATCCGTGAAGTAGAACGTGAGGAAGCTAGGCAGATGCAAGACAGTAATCAACTTTCAGTTTCAAAAGAATGTAAAGATTCAATGCTAGTTCTCCAAACAGTACCCAGTGTATTTCTGATACCACACTTTTTCCGAATTGAAAAACTATCCAAGTAGAGCCCGATCAGTAGCATAAGAAAATCATTCAGGTAGAAGGATCATACGTTTGCATTTACAACAATAGAAAACTCAAATGTACCTGACAGACAATAATGAGTATTACCTGAATTAGGAAAGCCTTGTGGATAATTTGTGAGCTCCAAGAGCCCATCTCCAAATTCATAGGCCAAATCACAAGGCTGCTCAGTTGACATTACTTCATGAACTTGTTTAACCGTAAAATAGAATGGGAAAAAGGAATTTGAAACTCCAGCCATAACTGATCCCCCTACAAATGTTAAGTAGCTAAATAAGCTCCGTAATGATTATCATAAGTTATCTGCAAGCAGGTAGAAACATCATAGCTTCCACAAAGGATTTTTTTTATTTATTTATTTTTAGAGTGAAGATCTATGTATTGGTGCAGAAGAGAATTGACCAACAAGTCTACACAACGGGTAACTGTGCAAAGACAACCAAAGAAAAACTAGAGGAAAGGGGGAGGGAAGAGAAGGGGGAGTAGGCTAGGGAGTATGTAAAAAACAGCAGTGCTAGCATTTCTTGGCATACCAATAAGTCTTCCGTATAGTTTCCTTTCCTCACTGTAAAACAATGCCTGAAACAAAAGCCAGATACAAGTATTAAAAGGAAAGAAGGTCAGAAGATGGGGTGTGAGGGAGAGGGGAGAATTGGAGGGAGGCAGAGATAAAAAGTATACCTTCCTGAAGAAACTTATCCAGGCAATTGGTAGCGGAGCTGTTCCATAATATTCAAATGTCAAGAGGATTTTCAGAAATAAAATATAAATAATCTTTTTCTCAGACTAAATGAATGAGTAAACAATAATCAGATGACAAAACATGCCTAATATATGTAGAGGGAGAAAAAAGAGGATTAGACAGAATAATATTATATTGAAATACATATCTATATGCAGATATGAAACAAACTCCAAGAGTCAATAGATGCAGCTACTGCATATCCTTAAGGTTTACTAAACAAGCTTATAGGCCTAAATCAAAATTTGCAAACTCCAAGATCTAAATAAATCAATTTGTAAGTTAAAAATACATTGATACATAAGTTCAGACAAAGACCTATTCCAGCTTTCTTTCTCTAGACACACTTGCTCATGCCTTTCTTCTTAATCCCTTTCAGTTTTTTCTTTAGCACTTCATCCTAAATCCTATCCTGCCATTCTAATTAGCGAACATACTGGTACTCATGAAGATAGGAAAAATGGTTTGTTGGTTGACTAAACAAGTCACCTCCACTTGTTCTGCAGTTCCAGAATTCGAGTGACATTGCCTCCTTTCTATCAGAGAGAAAGCTGGATCCAGTTTTTGCAGCTAACTTAGGATCATCGTATCGCATGCCTGCTATTTCCCAAGCACTTGAGATCAGCCTGAATCATGGTATTATAGAAAGTGGCTATTATAAAGCTATTCAGGTCAGAGTAAGTTTTTTAAAAAATAAAAAATAAAACAACTAGGCAGCAGAGTACAGTATATAAATTTAGAATAATAGATAATGATGCATAGGAGAAAACAACTCAATGGGCAATGATGGCTCCTAATCTCGGATCACAGGATGCAGAAGAAAAAAGCTACAGATCTCCAAGATGAGTTCAAGCAAAGATGGAAAAGACAATGTTGTCATAATACATATGGAAAGTTTATTGAAGGATTCTTGAGGATCAAAAAAATTCTAAACGAGGAGATAGATTTCTAATTACAGATTTCAACTATGATTAAGTACAAAAAAACACAGACCTTGGCTTTAGCAAGGAAAGCAACCTATTCCGCCTTCCCTCTGGAATGCTTTCAATTTTCTTCCTGACCCAAAAAAAAAAGTGCATCAAAAAAGAAAACAAAATCAAAATATGAATTATTAGAAGAATTTATGGAACAAACAAAGCACAGATATAAATCTCTGAAAGTTCAACTTTTTCTGAATCGCTGTGAATTTCTATGTATCATTTGTGGGTATTCAACTCAACAGCCCATGAAAGTATCTATTACAATGAGTTGGTTTTTATCAAATTTCCAAATCCAGGTCGTAATTCCCGGTTAGTATAAATTTGATACTTTGAAATTCAACACTAATAACCATCTGGCAAGATTGATACTACGGACATGAAATTGCAAAAAAACTCCATAAACTTTATTTCTTTGATCAGAAAATCCCTATAACTGAAAAGAACCAAATTCCTCTCAATAGCATGCATCCAAACTGAAGGCTGAAACTGTTCCATTCTGATTGACGTTATAATTTATGTAGTGAGTAGATAATTGAGTTTGAAAGTTCCTTTAGTTTAAAATTTTACTTATAAACTAGTAAACGTAACAAAAAATTATCTCTTGGGACTTCTGAAAAGCTCCAAGCTAGCTTGCATTAGGCATAAGCTCAAGCTCAAATGGAAACCAGCTCATCTCTTTGAGAAGCTTAATTACATCCTAACAGTTATCAGTTAGTTCAACAGCAGTTAAAGCATAGGAAATTGAGAAATTGATAGTCATAGAGATTGAAAAAAGATAAAAAGATTACCAAAGATAAGCGGCGGGATTGTAAGAAGAGGGGTCAAGAGGAATGAGTTCTTTGGGAGGATCAAGGAATGTAACCACGTCCTGTTCATCCAAGTATGCTATCTTCCCATTGGGCAACACCTCGTAAGGTTCATCATCCCATGACGAAAGCGACGCCATGGGAGCTCTGCGAACGGCGGCGGCGCATTTCAAGCGGTGAAAATGCCTCCGCTGGATGAAGTGGAGAATTGGGAGCTGGTGACTGAAACGAACCGGTGGAGTTGGTAGGCAGCAAGTGTAAGGCCGATCAGATGCCCTGTGGCACTTGAAGGTTGCGCCTCTCATCAAGTCAGGCACTGGAAGAATCTCCCGCTGCCGCGCCGGTGGGTTTGAGAGGATTGATTTTTAAAAAAATAGAAAAATCGTTTTTTCGATTTGGTCCTCCTTATTTTCACAAATTACATTTTTGAGATATTTGCTATTTGGCCTAAAAATTATTTTTATTTTCAAATTTTCCCCAAAAACTCTTTTTAACACTTTTGATGGTATAAGATCCAAATTTGTAACATGATTTCATCATAAACTGATTAAATTGTCAAAAGCTTAAGGTTAAAAATATTTTATGATTATAAAAAATTTGTAAAGATTTAAGTAATAGTAAAAAAGATAAATTTATTTATGAGACGAATAGTAAATTTGTCTATATTTTTTTAATACTGTGCATGATAGAACGTACCATACCTACTCATTTATATCGTGCAAACTAAACAAGCCGATGAGGTATCATGATTTACTTCCCTATGAGGCCTTATTCGAGTAGTAAGAGTTGATATCTTTCAGTCCAAAAGTCTACTTAATGAAGTTTGTATTTAATTGTTTAATATTTACGTGAGAATTCGATTTTTTTAAACAAGCACAAAATCTTCCAAATAGTAACACAAGACTGACATGCGATATTAAATTGCTCATTGGGTGACTTGAACTCATGATATCCCAATTGGCATGCCAAATAGAAGTATTTAAGTAAGGAGAGTCGTGCCATTGGATCGCACATCTCTTGTCATGTGAGTATTCGAATATATTTGAACTTATTTACGACTCTAATTAGGACTATATTCTCTATTGCTTAAACTAAGCAACTTTTAACTATTTTTAATCTATAAGTTATTTTTTAGCGATTCTCAATTGTTTATTATGGCCATATTCTCCACTACTTAAAGTTAGCAGTTCTTAATTTATTTTAAGCTATAAGTTGTTTTGAAACTGTTCTCAACTGCTTATTCTCGATTACTATATCTGCTTCTGCTCACTGATATTATTAAAAATAAAATTGTTATATTAATGTATTAAAACAATTTTTTTATAAGCATTTATATTTAATTGCTTAAAAAAAGTTATAACGGAGAACATGACATATATCTATTTTATAGGTTGAAGAAGCTATTTTTGTTTTGAAATTGCTTATGTTTATTGATACTGTTAAAATAAAAAATAGTAGAATAATTATTTAAAAATAAATTATTTTAAAACACATATTTTCAACTGCTTAATAAAATTAAAAAAGATGGAGAAGGGGCCTATACTTCTAAGCATCTACTGGGCCAACTTTAACAAAAAGTTTGGGCCGAGGCCCTACTAGTTGATTTTAATTTATAAAAAGAAAAAAATTATAACGAGCGACCCAACCAGTGGCAATCTGATATTGCCATTCTCGCCCTTTCCTCCATTTTGGACAAAAACCTCCACAGAGGCTGTGGTCTAGGGTTTATATCACTCCGTTCTCCTCCTCTTCGCACAGTAACAGAAGAGCTCAAAGATTCGAATACGTACTCTTTGTTAAATCATGGTATGTCTTCCTGCAAAGAAATTTTTGCTTTCTATGACTTATTTTGTCCCTTTTCTTCATTACCTTGGCTGCTGCAAAATTTATAAATCTCGTTTTTTTTTCCTGCTAATATTCGTCGTTGTAATTCTGAAATTGCTTGAAAATTGGAAAATTGCAGCCGCAGGGAGATTATATTGAGCTTCACAGGAAAAGGCATGGGTACCGCCATGATCACTTCGAGCGGAAGCGCAAGAAGGAGGCGAGAGAAGTTCACAAACGCTCTCAAATAGCCAGAAATGTATAATCTAATCCTTTTTCGCTCCAATATATAAATTAATAGGGATTCAATTTAGCCAGTTAGTTTGCAGTTTAAAAACTTGGGCGTTTTATGTGCTGTCGTGCTTGAATTTGTTATTATTTCAATATTCCTTTTAGGACTCATCTCTATTTTATTTGAATGGAACAGACATTGGGTATCAAGGGTAAGATGTTTGCCAAGAAGCGATATGCAGAGAAGGTCCAAATGAAGAAAACGTAAGCCCACTTTCCTCTATTTTTTTTAATCTTCCTGTTTCCAAATAATCAAGCTTTTCTTAATTCCAGAAGCTCTTGCTGTATTTTTGTTAGAAACTATAGAAAATTTAGAAATTGTTGATCATATTCTCAAATACCTATATTGGATTCAGATAGAAAGCTTTTCCGTATGAATATGTTTATTTGACTAATTATTTTGTATCATGAAATTGTCATCATAACTCATAGCTTGTTTATTCTGAGGCAGTTTTAAGTTGGAGTATTGTCATTACTATTGGAATGTTTCATTTGGACTATAATTTTTACGACTTTTAATTTGGAGGTGTCGCAAAGCATTTGGAAATAATCTCTCATTCTCTATATATCTCATTGTGTAAAAATCTGCGAGTATTTTGCTCATTTCATGTGTTTTGTGCTTAGCATAATAGGAAGAATGAACACTAAAGGTTTTCCTTCGAGATGCACCTAGATACATTTGTATATCATTCTTAGTTAGGGTATGCATCTCTATAAGCTCAAAATATAAGTAGGATAAGGATGGTAGTTGCATGCTGTATGTCACTTGTACAGCTGTGCATCACGAGATGTGTTCTTTTTGGCTTTTAGAATGGTTAAGCTTTTTGTTTCTTGCTATACATTTCGTACTATTTGGTTCGGAAACTCTTGACGGACTTTTATGTCATCACAATAGATTGGCTATGCATGAAGAATCATCGACTAGGCGCAAGGTTGATGATAATGTTCATGAAGGGGCTCTTCCTGCTTATCTTCTAGATCGTGAAACGACAGCACGAGCCAAGGCATGCTTTCTTTCTCCAGGAATCCATGTTTTAGCTTGTCCAACTTTAATTGCTATTGAAGGATGAAGTTAGATATTTCTGAAGTTTGAGCTTCCTGTTATCTAATTTTGTTGGCCTTGTAGGTTCTTAGCAACACTATTAAGCAGAAGAGGAAAGAGAAAGCTGGAAAATGGGAGGTTCCTCTACCTAAGGTAGATCAACTGATCTTTTACAATGGCATCTTGTGGTTTTATTCTGTTTTCTACTTCCGCTTTTTAATGTACTCTTTAATCTGCCCATGAAGGAACAAATTGTCTCGACCACTATTTATGGGATAATTTTTGTTTATAAAGCTTTGCTTTTGTGAGTTGAGCAGCTTGCTGATCACTATCTTTGAAAATTTCAGGTGCGGCCTGTGGCTGAAGATGAGATGTTTAGGGTAATCAGGACTGGTAAAAGGAAGAGTAAGTACATGTCCTCTTCCTCTAGCTGTATAATACACTTATTTATTTCTAGTTGAGGATTGCTTGTCATGAAACATTTTAAGGATATTTTTTTTCTCTTTCTTTCTTTTAGTTTGTCCTTTGATTTATTGGTATTAATTATTCTTTTTAAAAAAAAAAAAAAAAAAACTTCCTCTACTTGGATAGCTTTTAAGTTTGGAAAAAGTGAGGTTTTTTTCCTTGGGTTTTGTGAAAGTTAAATTGTTTGTGAGGGAAAATGATGTTTGATCTAGAGTGGGAAAATGAAAAATATTCTGAACTTAAAAGCTATCCAAGTATAGGCCTAAGTCTATGTTTCTGCATTAATTTGGATGTTAGAAGACTCACAAATATTCTATGTGTCCTTTTGCAGCCAAGCAGTGGAAGAGGATGATTACTAAAGCTACTTTTGTGGGTCCAAGTTTTACGAGGAAGCCGCCTAAATATGAGCGTTTCATTCGCCCCTCTGGCTTGAGGTTCACCAAAGCCCATGTGACTCATCCTGAACTTAAGTGTACCTTCAGTCTCGAGATTATTGGTGTGAAGAAAAATCCTAATGGTCCGATGTATACTTCTCTTGGTGTCATAACCAAAGGAACAATAATTGAGGTATTCTATGTATTTTTAAGCATATCTTTCTATTAAACAATGAGTTTCTACTGCTGTCGCTTACATGCTCTGATCTTCAGGTGAATGTGAGTGAACTTGGCCTTGTCACACCTGCCGGAAAAGTTGTATGGGGTAAGATTGTATCTCCTATTTTCAATGAGTTTTGGCCATTTAGTTGTAGTTGATTACGTATTCTGATGGGGATATGCATTTTGAATGCAGGAAAGTATGCTCAAGTGACAAATAATCCGGAAAATGATGGTTGTATTAATGCAGTTCTCCTTGTGTAGTCCGAAAAGCATTGGGATAACTTCAAAGAACCCCCCAACAAATTTGTACTCACAATTGAGTTCCTTCTTGAAAGGGCGCCTTACATTTTCTCATCATGTGTAGCTATTGATTTTCTCTCTTCCTGGAAGTGATGAGCAATTTTTGGTAGCAACTAGCAATTAGCAATGTAGGGATTATTTATATGTTGATCTATTAAGAGAAAGATCAGTTAAGACCAAACTGGGCAATGATTATACTCTGGTCTTTGCATTACTTGAATGAGGCATAATACCTATTTGTCTGTCCCTTACTAATTCTTAAGAGTAGGGTATAAATGAGCCAAGTCACCGGCCATTCATGAGGCGCTCGCAAATTGTTCGATTAAAATTCAGTTCAGGTATAAAGGAGTTTAGCCAAGCTCGAATTGGAGTTGAATTCTTTTGTATTAAATTCGAGCTCAATTTGACAATCTATGCTTATACAAGCTCAAATTTAAGTATTTTTAATATATATATAGTTAATAAGTTTGACGAGTTATCGAATCACTATTTAACTGAGTCACTTTGAATTCGACTCATTGAAATTTCATATGCAATTTAATCGCTGAAAAGGGGAAAAAAATCCTCTCAGTGTTATGTATCCTGAGAACAAGATTAATGCAAATTTTTACTGCCTGTAAACTGTGAATTTGGCTAACTGTTGGAGGGACACCGGAAAAGAAAAGGATGAGAGTAAAAGCCATTGAGTTTGAGAAGGGAATTCTCAGGTGTAGAAGCTGTTCTGCTCCTCTGTTAAAGCCAAGGGTATTGGAAGTAGTCTCCTCAGTCAGCACCATCAATTCTCCGTCTTCTCTTCATTCTTGCTTATCAAATGCTTCCACAACAGGTCCAATCTATGGGAATCAATCTCCCATTCCCAACACCATCAATTCTCCCTTGTCCCCACCACTTTTCCAGACTTTCTTCTCTTTCTCTGTCTGAACCCATTCATAGAACTCGTCCTATACAATTAAAACCAAATCCAAGACTCAAACTTTCCCTTCAACCTCCGAAATGCTCGGTTTCTGTAGCTTCCGAGCCAACCCCTTTGGAATTGACCAACAATAATGAAGTAAAGCCATCATCAGCTGAAGTTTCAAGGACAATCATGGAATTGTCTTCTACCGGAACTCTTTCTACTCTTACCCAAGAGGGTTGGCCTCTCGGAATTGGTGTTCACTTTGCTGTTGACTCTCAAGGCACTCCAATCCTGTTCTTGAACGATTCCCGCAGAAGTTTCTTTGCTGATAACCGGTCTACCCTTCATGTTCAGGTTGCTTCTTCTTCATTACATTTTGGTTTGCAGAGTTTCATTTTTTTTTGGGTTCAATCTTGATTTTGCTTATTGAAAAAATGCTCTCTTTAATTTTTTGTTGTGTATTCCCTCAAACTAGTTGGAGCAATGCGGTTTGCGGACTCCACAGTGTTCTATACTAGGCAACCTTGACAAACCGGATGACAAAATGGCTTCTAAGGTAATATTTTCAGAAAGAATTCTTCAAATGTCATTTTCCTTCATTAGCTGAATTTGACAATACGTCTATATTGATTTAGCATTTGAGTTGGCCAGGGGACCTTGCTAGTGATATGTTTCTTCTTTCCATGCTGTTCAATTGATCTTTGAGGGCATATAGAGACAATGAAATGTGTTATCCTTGTTACACTGATCTATATTGTAAATATATGAGAATTCTGTTATTGATTGATCTTTCTCGATGGCTCATGCTTCAAGCCTTAGATGCAAAAGCCCTGCATTTTGCATTATTTGTCACTGGTTACTATCAGGCTACCGGCAACCCAAACTTCAGTATGTTTCCGATCTGAGAAAAATAATAGCTCGAATAAGGGAAGGGTACTCCAATAATTATTATTTGGTTGCTGACAAATTCATGTCTAGCAGTTCTGCATTGTTGTATACTGGCATTGCTTTACAAGTGAATGTGATTGGTGAACAGGCTTCTTCCACGCAAGAATCAAAGGAAAAGGAACTCATCGTTCATTGGTGAAATAGTAGTGCATAGCATATCCATAGTACAAAAAAGGACAAATTCACTGTGCATATAGTATTGGTGAATGTGGCGCATGATCTTAGATAGATAATTTGGAGGCAGAAATAGTTGCATTCATTTTCTGTTCACTATGTTATGATTTGGAAGTCTCACTTTGATATTCAATGTTTTTCTCATAGAGGTTTCAATCTATATGGAGAAAGAAGTTTGGCGAGGAAGTGGATGAAGACCTCATATACATTGTTTCTGTTGAACGGGTACTTCACATGGCGGATCTTGGAGAGGTTTGTGGAGCATTTATAGGTGGTATGCATTGGTTTCTTCATGTCAACTGATTTTCATAGGCATGATTGGTTTCTATATGCATATCTTTCTCTCTGATGTTTGCTTCATGTCTGGTTGCTTCTTATTGTACGTGGGAATACTTTTTTTGATATTTACTGGTGTTTTGCTGTTTCAGGATGGTTTGTGGGTCACATCAACAGATTATAAAATGGCAAACCCCGATCCGCTCCGAGACTTCGCTGAGAAGCTTGTTCTTGAGATAAATGCTCACAATTCCGAAGATTTATATCGCTTTTGCAATATTTATGCAGATTTGGATTTCCAGGTTTGGACGGAATGTTGCTGTTGCTCTTGGTTTCTTGCATTCAATAATGTTTTGTTAAGTACAGTTCCTTTTGTCAAGTTCTAAAAGTCATATATGCAGTCCCTTGAGTAGGTTTTGCTCATTTTCTTCTTTTATGTCGTCATTCATCCATTGATATGTAAGTTTTGTTTCAGGTAGTTGTAATTTATGATTGAATTATTGCAATAAGAAAAAAATTTCTTGTTGAAAACTATGAAGTTGGATTAATTTTTTAGAACAAGCTCGTCTTATGTGTGTTATCTTGCTCATTGTTTGACCTTATATTCCCCGTTTGAAATACTGGAAACTACAGCAACTGCTATTGCATGTTTGTCTTGATTTCATTAGAACCATGATGCTGATAATTAATGAGAAAAGGTTGCGTATATGGTGACTGTGAAGTTGAGGCCCCTTTCCCTTTAGTGCAAATGTGAAAGCATCTTTGAATGTAAGACTTAGAATTGGTGGTTCTATTTTTATCATGGACATCCGTATTTGGTTTTTACATTTCTGATTGCTATTGAATAGTAGTACTCATTTGTGCAGCTACTTACCACATCCAGCAACTTGCTTTTATTAGGTACTAGATGCCAAGATGGTATGGGTTGATCGGTTTGGTTTTGACATACGGGTGAAGTCTACTCAAAATGATGTATTTGAGGTCCGAATTCCATTCCCTAGGGAAGTGGCCGATGAAAAAGGTGCAAAATCATCTTTCAATGGTATGTCTCAACTTGCTTGGGAGGTTGAAAAGAATTTCCAGGTACCAGACTTCGAGAAGGTAAAGCAAGTGAAGAAGATCATAAGCAGCAGCTAAATGATGAGTTGAAACAGCATCGAGATCTTCAGAGACTAACTAGCTTGTGCAATCGCGGGCACCACATTCACGGTTTGCTCCACAAAAATTGAATAGGAGGGTACTATCATTGTATTGAAGTTGAATTTTGAGGCTTTAATTTGTAGCATTGACGCTTGAGCTTTTCGAATCTATTCTCACACTTCAGTTGCTAATTCGAGTTGGACACTTATGTGTTTATTTGCTTCTTAAAACCACCTCCCTTATGTACCTTGAAAGGCTTATAAAGACGAAATTGAAAGAGAATAAAATATCCAGTGGAAGAAAAGGCAAATTATTCTAAACTTGGAAAGAAAATTATTACCATGGATTTGTTTAGAGGAATTTAGTGGAGTTTATATGGAATGTCTTGAGAAGACAGGAAAGGGAGGGGGAGATTGAAGTATCCATATGGATATGATAGATTGATTTTGTTACCAAAATTAACAGACAGATTGTGAAGAATATCTTCTATAAATTCAGTATCAATCTTTTTCTGTTGCCTTTGATCCCTTTTTGCAGCAACTCTCTCCCTCCAAGAACAAAATCTTCATCCCTAGCCATGGATCCCTATGCAGATGCAGTAAGTTTTTCTTCTAACTTTTTATATATTTAATCATTGATTTAATTGGTGATTCGGGTTTTGTTTTCTTTTTTACAATATGAATGATTCAGACTTGTATATTGAGTATGAATGTGGATTGCCAAGCATGCAAGATGCAGGTGGTGGAAGTTCTAAGCTCCATAATTGGTACTCTTATGCTTTCTCTCTGTGGACAATTTCTTGGTTTTGTTTGCTAGTATTTGTGAATAATTTGCTTCAAAGTAATGATAATTTGTTGTAATTTGCTTCAATAGGTGTGTATTCTGTGGACATTGATTCAAGTAGAGGACAAGTAAGAGTTTGTGGAGAAGTTGATCCGAACACGCTTTTAAAGGCATTAGCAAGAACAGGGAGACACGCCAAGGTTGAATGGGCCAAACTCAACCACCCAATAGTTCATAGGAGCTACCACAACGGTCATGGTTATGGCGACCCTCGTGCTTACTACTACAATTACGGCTATGGTGGTGGTGCCTCTTTAGAAGAAGATCCCTATTGCAATGGGCAGATTTGTAGAAGGAACTGGGGATATCCCCCAAGGAGATGGAGTTCAGCGTATGATTGTCCATCCTACAACATGCCTTACTTTGCCGGTGGTGCCTTTCCTTCTACTAGGTATATATGTGCCAATATGCAATTCTTTTTGGCTCTCGGCAATGCAATATTGCCAAGTTATTGGAATTTAAACTTATATTTGTTGGCATGGCAAATTGCAGGTTTCGGCAGTTTCATTTGTAAATGGCCTGGCAAAGTGAGAGCAAATGAATTCAGCAGTGCATATTGGAACCAGCAACCTCATATTTAGCTTTAGTTAAAAAGAATACTATTTAGACTCTGTTCTCCATGTTTTAAAATAAGCGGTTTTTAGCTTATTTTAAGTTTTATTGTTAAGTATAAAATTGTTATATTAATTTATTTAAAGCTACTTTTTTATACGTATTTATTTTTAATTACTTTAAAAAGGATAAGAAACGGAGAGCAATGCTCTATTTTGAGTTTTAAATTTTTTTATCCGGTGGTCAAGAGAATTCTTATGTTGGTGCAAGAACAATATAATCATATTAATATAATATATTATTAGAAATTAAAATTCTCTCTCTCGAATCGATCTCAATGATTTGTTTATAATACTTTTTGTATCATTTCTAATATATTTTATTAATAAAATAAATTAAATAAAAGATATATTTTAAAAATATATATTATAAAAAAAATGATATTACTTATTATTCAAGAGGCTTCAACAGTATTAAGAATGTTGAGAGATTAGTGAGATCCTTCGGACTTGCCTTATTTATTTATTTTTTAACCATATATTTTGAATTTTTGTGAAATAAATAAAAAGATCGTACAAAATATTTTAATATATCTTCTAATATATTGATTTTACGGTCTGTCTCCCTTTTGCTTATGCTTCTTTTAAGTTTTTTTAAAAATTAATGTAATATTTTTAATTTGAATATACATAAATTTAATGAACAATTGAGAACATTTAAAAAATATGTTATAGAAATAAATTAAAACGGTTTATTTAAAGTAATAAAGTACATATCTTATTCAAAATGGTAAATAATATTTTCTATAACATCCGAGTTTTATCCTTTTTTTGAAGTAAAAAAATTAATTTTTTATTTAATAAATTTTATTAATAAAATAGTACCCATTAGAACGGGTCCATCGTCCATAGCAAAATTGAGATTATGGGCCAAAATTATGCTGAAAATTTACCCTTAATACTGTAGCGGCCCACTTATGGCTTTAGTGTAATGTAACCTAAATAAAATTAGCGGCCCACTAAGCATAACCAACCTGACCCGAGATTTTTTTGGGTGGGACCATGGCGTTTTAAAGGAACGGAAAAAATGAAGTCGAAAAGAAAAGCCCTAAACCCTTAAACCCTTCTCCTCCCCGTCTTCAATCCGCAATACCTCTTTCCTTTTCTCTGCTAACGTTAGCAATCCAGCTTCTCCAAGGCTGTTGGCAACTGCTGGTAAGGTCAATTTTTCTTCTTTGTTAGTTTTTGTGGAGTTTTCAGTTACTTGGACTTAGGTTCATTATCTGATATGAGGATAAAGATGAAAGTTTGATTGTAATTGAATTAGGATAAGATGTCCTCTTTCTGCCGAATTTTCTCTAGCAGTCAATTTAGGGTTCGTCGTAATCTTTTCGTTGTAAGTCTCTTCTATGGGAATAATTGATGTTCAGTTTGTCCTTTAACCCTCAGTTAAGCTTGAATGCATGTTCTCAGTTGATGAATACTCTGTAAGAAAAGTAGATTAGAATATCCTGACTCTCATTGTATGTTCAAGAGGATTATGTCATTGTTCTAGTGTACCCGAAGGAAGGATAATAGTCATGTCGTTCCCCTCCCTTATACATTTTCCTGAATTTGATTCACTCTTTGTAAACATTTAATAAGAAAAGTAATCTGTAAGAGTCATCACTATACACTTCTTATCTGTTAACTGACCCAAGAGATCATTCTCCTGTGAAGCTTTGATGGCTGCTCCAAAGCTCGGTAACAAAAGGAGAACAAAGTCTCAGAAACCTACCCCTAAAAAGAAGCAAAAGAAGGTGTTTTCCTCGGAGAAACGGGAGAAAAAGCCAATAGAAGAAAATCATTTTAGTGATTCTGACGAAGAGGAGAAAGGATTTGAAGAAAATGAAGGGTCTAGTGGAGGATCGGACAATGAAGAACTGAATGCTGGCTCTGATTCTGAACTGTCTTCTGCTGGGGATGACCCCTTTGCTGATGATATTCTGCAGGGGAGTTCTGATGGAGGTGCTGAATTTCTTTGCTTATTAGGCATCTAAACATGTATTTCTGCCAAAATATTGTGCCAATATATGACTAATTGTCCTTTTGGTACAGAGGAGGACTCAGATATAGAATCTGATTCTGATGAATCTGATATTGAGAAGAAGTCGAGGGCTATTGATCAAGAAAAAGCAAGAGAAGAGGAAGACGCAGAAGCAGAATTGCAGCTCAACATTAAAGAAGAAGCTGATGAGTTCAGATTGCCAACGAAAGAGGTTCATCTTTTTCTTATTTTCTTCTCTCCTTCGTCCATTATCCCAGTTTACTCTTGTTGGGCAGGACATGCGGTATGCCGATTATGAATTTCTTTTTTCGAATTGATGCAGGAGCTAGAGGAAGAATCTCTTAGACCCCCTGATCTCACTAATCTCCAGAGACGGATAAAAGAAAGTTAGTATTGGTCCACCATTTTTGCTCCCTATATAAGCTGGTAGGCTAATACATTCTCCTGTTTTAAATTAATTTCAGTCGTTCGCGTGCTCTCAAATTTTAAGTCTTTGAGGCAAGAGGGTGTGACAAGGAAAGAATATGTTGATCAACTTAAGATAGATTTGAGTTCATACTATGGTTACAATGAATTTCTGATTGAAGCTTTAGTGGAGGTATTTTTCTTACTCAGCCCTTTCAAACTTTACCTTTCAATATGATTCTCTTTTAACTTTTCTGGAATGCAATTCAATCTCTATGCAGATGTTTCCGGTTGTTGAGCTCATGGAACTTATTGAAGCATTTGAAAAGCCTCGGCCAATATGTATCCGAACAAACACTTTAAAAGTAAGATAAGATGAATCTTCTTCTCTTCTTGTCCATGAATTTTTTTCCCTGTATTTTTCCTATTAACCTAAATGGTCTTTTTACACAGTCTCGTCGGAGGGATTTGGCTGGTGTTCTATTGAACAGAGGTGTCAACTTGGATCCATTAAGCAAGTGGTCAAAAGTAAGGTTTTCATACTTCTATTTAATATGTTCCGTAGTTTTTCGGGTCAACCCTTTTTATCGTTTTAGATTATCGTCTGAGAATTATATCTTTTTTCTAGGTTGGCCTCGTTGTCTATGACTCACAAGTTCCAATTGGTGCGACGCCTGAATATATGGCTGGTTACTATATGGTATTACAATACACTAATTTATTCAAACCTTGAATTCTAGTTACGTTCGTCATTGATGACATTTATTACTACTTCACAGCTGCAAGGTGCAAGTTCCTTTTTGCCAGTTATGGCCCTAGCTCCTCAAGAGAAGGAAAAAATTGTTGATATGGCGTAAGACACTCGATTTATTATGTCTTTTCCTTTGTTTAATTAGTTCCTTTTCATCTATGTATACCTGCTGCATTTGAATTCATGGTAACAGTCATGGTAGATGAACGTTTCCTTCATATTGCCTCCCATCCTACACTTAAGTTGCCTGTAGGCAGCCTCTAAGTTTGTGTGCTCTTGGTTACTGATGCGTGAAACAAGTAGCCCTATTGTTGATTTCCTTATTTCATAGTATATTTCAACTGGAAAGTACTGTTAAAAGAGCAATCATGCTGCCATCTCTTTACTAAATTTTTCTTTGCATCAAAAGACACTATTCAGTCGGCTGTTCCATTTTTCAAATTAGTTGCCTATGTGGCCATTTCTCAAAATTGCAATTTTGTATTAGGTTATACCTTTGTTTTTTAATCTTCTTCCTATTCGTTATAGGGCTGCGCCTGGTGGTAAAACAACTTATATTGCTGCGCTTATGAAAAATAATGGTAAGCAGCTATATTTTGCCCATCTTGGTTTTGATATCGTATGCTGTTGTTTTGTTTCGAACCAGGGAACTTGCTTGTACTTCATTCTTTGTCAAAGCATCCAATATTTAAAATGACAGGATTTTTGCTAAACTTCATATGATGTTCCTAAATGAATGTGTTTCCACTGAGAAACAGGGATTATTTATGCTAATGAGATGAAGTCATCAAGGCTCAAATCGCTGACTGCGAATTTGCACCGCTTGGGAGTAACAAATACTATCGTTTGTAGTTATGATGGGAGGGAGGTGAGAATCTCCTGCATTTCTTTCTGAAGCTTTCTGTAATGATATTGAAGTTGCTGTTGTTCTCTTTGGTGTTCAAATCACACAAACCGCATTCTTCAGCTAGATGCTTCCATTGCCAACTGATAGTTTTTGTGCTGTTAGAGTGATGTTTTTAAGAAAATACTTCTAAGCCAAGTCTCTTTCAAGTGCATTTTGTTGGTCTGTTATGTTCGTTCTTAATTCTTCTGGCAGTATCTTATCACCTTTCCTGTGGTTGGAATTAATGGATTAGATATGATGCCTTTTCTTTTCAAATCAATTTCAGCTGCCCAAAGTTCTTGGTCAGAACACAGTTGATAGGGTTTTGCTGGATGCTCCTTGTAGTGGTACCGGGGTGAGCAATCATGCTTGATGGATATTGTCAGTTATTGGTTTCTTCTTTTCTCCTACTTATGGTAAATGTGTTTAATCTATATTGCAGGTAATATCTAAGGATGAGAAAGTTAAAACCTCAAAAACTGCTATTGATATTCAGAATTGTTCTCATTTGCAAAAGGTATATTCCTCTTTATGGTTTGATGTCGGTGTGGGTTGCATGTTCAAGTACATTTAGTCCTTTTTAGTTGCTAGCTTGAAGGAAGCAGTTGATGATAAAAATTCTGGGTAAAGAAAATAGGATGTGCGTGTTGCTTTTGAAGTTTTATTTGATATCTCTGTCCTATAAGCTTTCAAGGATTGGTTTAAAGGTTCCATTCTTTAAACTTATCCAGTAACAATTTAATTTTATGGTCATTTTTCAATATTTTAAGAATATGATTCAAGAAATGGAAAAGAAAAGGATAAATTTCCCAGTTAGTGTGGAGGAGATCAACACAACATTCCTATTAACTACAAAAAAGACTGATGTCATGTTAAGATTTGTTTCTAGAAGTCAAGGCTTTGAAGACAAACAGCTATATGCCTGAATCACATTTATGCATGTTTGTCTTTCATGAACTTGACACTGGTTGCACTTCTCATGTATTGAGTTTATTTTATATGAAACATAAATTTCCTGGTGTGGAAGGCACATTCAACTTGACTTTTCTTTAGGAGTTTGTTTCATCTAAGTCTCTTTTTTCTATTTCAGCAATTGATACTTGCAGCAATAGACATGGTGGATGCGAATTCCAAATCAGGAGGATATGTTGTTTATTCCACATGCTCGATAATGGTTGCAGAGGTCTGTTATTAATTTGATCTACTGAATTTTCACTATGTATACTTTCTCCTTCTCTTTTGTAAAGCTGAGGTCTTGCAGAATGAGGCAGTTATAGATTATGCGCTAAAGAAAAGGAATGTGAAACTTGTTCCCTGCGGTCTTGAATTTGGGCGTCCAGGGTATGATTGATGTTCTTACTCATGCAGGACCATTGAAATGATATCCTCCATCTGTACCCTGTTTATTAAAGGTTCTTTCCCTTGTTCCAGGTTTGTTAGCTTTAGGGGACAGCGGTTTCATCCCTCCTTAGAAAAGACTAGGCGCTTTTATCCTCATGTTCATAACATGGATGGATTTTTTGTGGCAAAGGTACCTTTTATAGTGACTATACATACTTCAGAGCAGCTTTTCAATTTACTTATCCTGCATCTGCATACTTCTGTTTATTTGCAGTTGAAAAAAATTAGCAATTCTAAACCAACTCCATCAGCTGATGAGCCAACGGAGGAGTTAAACCAAGGAATGGAGTTGATTGAAAACCTCAGCCAGAATAAAGATGAAGGAGACCATAATAAACTTAGCGAGAAATATGGAGCCAAGAAAGAGAATGGGGGTCTGCAGAGAGATTCTGCTCAACATGTAAAAGGAACTACATCTGCGGATAAGAAGAAAAAAGAAGGAAATCCACCCGTTCCTAAGAAGAGGGAAAAGAAGAAGCCCCCTCCAAGAGAGGAAATTGCGAAAGCAAGGTACAGAAACGACTTGCAAAGTGCTCCTTTCAAGTGGCTAAACAAGTGCTTGTTAAAAAGCTGTCTTAAATAATTAATATAATATTTTAATTTTATACAAAATCAATAAGCAAAATTAGTTTTGAAAAGCATCCCTCACGGTAGCTTTTCAAAATTAGCTTTTCTTTTTTTTTCCTAAGCCCATAAGCAGCAGGTGTAGTAAGCAATAATGAACAGCTCTAAAATAGCTTACGACTTAAAATAAGCTATAAGTGGTTTATTTTACACAGCGAAGAGCAAAGTCTTAGCATCTGTAAATGCCAGGTGAAGTGTTCCTTCATAATGCTTCATTAGCTAGGAGAAAATTGCTGTTGAATGTTTTCACCCTGGTTTGCAAAATACACATGATTTTCGCGACATGCTTATTATGCAAACTGGCAGCTTTGTGATTCTTGTTACCTTCAAACATTTGACAGGGAAGAGAAGAGACAAGCTTTGAGGGAAGCAATGAAGAAGTCTAAGTTGAAAAAGAAAGCTGCAAGTTAAAAGAAAGAATCTGATTTGATCAAGTTCAAGAAAAAGGTATTTTCTTACTGCACTTGGTCAGAGTAATGCCCCGGGTTACTTGTTCCTAGTACTACCCTTTAAGTATATAGAAAAAAGAAGACCCTGGCAGATCTCTAGGAGATAACTGAACCTTGTTAGTACTGGTTCAAGTTCTTAAGAAAAACGCTGAAGGTTGATTGTGAGTTGTCGGAGGAGGTTCTGCTGACCATGGTTTGGTGGTACTTGGGACAAATTACAGGAGGGTCCTATATTTTGACTAGAGGAAGGGTTGCTGAGGCATGTTGTAAACTTTCCAGCAACACAGGTCCTTGCTAATTCATTTATGTGGGCGAATGTGATGTCACAAAAATTTTGGTTTTATTACTATGCTTAACACAAAGCTTGACTTGGTGATTTTTTCTCTATGTTGTATTGTCTTGTATGCTGATCTTATAATCGTAGCAAATCAGTGTACTTTGGCAGCAATTTCATTCGTGATTTTGATTAGTCATTTACTCATTCATCCCATCAAAAGACAAAAAAAAAAAAACAAAAACTTCATTGTCTCTGTGGCTGAGTTTTATTAGTATATTTTCTTGTAAGCAACAGCAAGGCAGTGTGGCTTTTTCTTATGAGTGAAAATGGTCTGTGACCCATGCAGCCTGCTTCTTAACTTGTGGTCTGTTGTTTCAGATTGTTTTTTCATGGAGAAAGTTGACAGGGACTCAATGAAGTCTATGTTTGAAGCATTCTCTTCTCTGGGTGTGCATGCGTACATGAATATATTAAACATTGATACACACTTGCTAGCTGCTATTCATCAACATTGGTCGGTATGGTATCTACCCTTCCTTAATTTGCGCCTAAATGGGATGGGTTGTAGACAAAATCGACGGCTAATATTAGATTAGATTACCATTTTATCTTCTTGTTGTTTTGTTTTTGGAAAAGAAAATGTTTAATGGTCAGAATCAGGGAGGTGAGCAGTATTTTATTATTAGATAGATGAAGAGGGGGAGAAATGTAGGTAGGTGAGCTCGTTGTGCTATTAACATCATTCACATCTACAGGGAAAGCAATCTCCCAACTGCTTCAACTATAAACATTGAAAAAGTTGGTCAAAAAGAAAAAAAAAAAGGAAGATAAATATATATATATATATATATATGGAGATAAAAAAAGGAAAAAGGAAGTCCATTAATAAGAATAATACCCTCCTTGTTCTAATATAAGAACGAAAAGAAAAGAAGAAATAACAGTCCGCATACTGGTATAATTCAGCAATGTCTACAAGGCCGTTAAGTCACTATTTAGCGTATGGAACATGGAGTTTAGAGTTGAGAGAGATACACATGCTAGCCTGTATGAACATGGTTAAGTTGGTTTTGAAACTGCAGAGTTTATAATAAAAACTAAAATTCAATCCTGATAGTGGCAGCACTAGGACTTAATTTCCAGTCTGTAAAGCTACTAAGTTACCATAATTTATATTTTTCATTTGAGCGTCGAACAGTTTTGTAAGCACCATGAATTTGCCCTTTTGGTTTTGAGAGAGAGAGAGATATTAGTAGTATGCACAAATCCCATGAGGGGTGGGGGGAGGGAGAAGGTCCACAACCACTGCTGTCTCTTTGAACCTGCCTCCGCAACGGGGGCCAATCCACAGTCCCACAACATGGTGGACTTTACACATACGAGATATATTCCCCTCCCTTCCTGACAAGTTAACTTTTTTTTTTTTTTAATATATACTTAGTTTAGTTGGTTGTTTTCTATATTTTATAAATAAATTAAAGAAGTATCACTTTCCTATTAAAGATCGAATTTGTGTGCTAATCATCATGTTTTTTACAAAGTTTAGGTCCGAAAATATGTTCTCCAAAAAATTACTCAAAACGATTATGAATGTTTTTATGTTATATAAATACACCAAACGAAGTATCACATTTCTATTAAAGTCCAAATTTGTGTGCTAATCATAACATTTTTTTATAAAATTTAGGTCTGAAAAAAATTCTCCAATAAATTATTCAAAACGATTCTGAATGTTTTTCATATTGTATAAATACACAAAACAAAGTATCACATTCCCATTAAAGCTTGAATTCATGTGCTAATCATCACATTTTTTACAAAATCTAGGTCCAAGATATTGACAGACTAATTATAATAGTAGACTGAACCTTTGATGTTGACAGACTAATAACTTATAATGTCATAGTAGGCTTTGAAGCTTCCCTCTCTATGATTATGGTAAGGTCAATGACTCTGACCATTTTGCACTAAAACTAGATTTTAGTAAAGCCTTTGACAAGGTTGAGTGGAACTATTTGGAAGCCGTCATATTGGGCATGAGTTCCCAGCTAGCTTGGTCATCTTAATTATGTGTTATGTGCAGACGATAAGCTTCTCTATTCTTATGAATGGTTCCTGGACAACCTGTTTTAACCCCATACATGATATTCAATAGTGCGACTCGTACTCTCACTCTCCCTCTCTCTCTCTCTCTCTCTCTCTCTCTCTCTCTCTCTCTCTCTCTCTCTCCCTTCACTTTTTAATTATCTACGTTAAGGATCTCTCTTTCATGATTAGGCCTACTGAACGACAAAGCATTTTATCAAGTTTGTGTTTTATCTTGCTTGCCTACCTATTTCTCACTTATTCTTTGCATATAGCATTGTTATGTTATATAGGGTCAGCACATCACAAGCAGAAGCTATCAAAAGCATTCTCAAGGAGTATCACTGACCCATTTAAGCCCGAATTCGTGTGCTAATCATCACGAATTTTTCAAAATTTCGGTCCCAAAAAAAGTGCTCCAAAAAATTCCTCAAAACGATTCAGAATGTTTTTCATGTTGTATAAATACACCAAACGAAGCATCACTCCCCCGTTTAAGCCCGAATTCGTGTGCTAATCATCACGATTTTTTCAAAATTTCGGTCCGGAAAAAAGTTCTCCAAAAAATTGCTCAAAACGATACAAAATATTTTTCATGTTGTATAAATACAGCAAACGAAGCATCACTCGCCCGTTTAATCCCGAATTCGTGCGCTTATCATCACGAATTTTTCAAAATTTCGGTTCCAAAAAAGGTGCTCAAAAAATTGCTCAAAATGATTCAGAATGTTTTTCGTGTTGTATAAATACACCAAACGGAGTATCACTCTCCCGTTTAAGCTCGAATTCCTGTGCTAATAATCATCACGATTTTTTTAAAATTTCGGGCCGAAAAAAAATGCTCCAAAAAATTGCTCAAAATGATTCAGAACGTTTTTCAGGTTGTATAAATACACCAAATGAAGTATCACCCTCCCGTTTAAGGCCGAATTCGTGTGCTAACCATCACGATTTTTTCAAAATTTCGGTCCGGAAAAAAGTTCTCCAAAAAATTGCTGAAAACGATTCAGAATGTTTAACATGTTGTATAAATACACCAAACGAAGTATCACTCACCCGTTTAAGCCCGAATTCGTGTGCTAATAATCACGAATTTTTCAAAATTTCGGTCCAGAAAAAAGTTCTCCAAAAAATTGGTCAAAACGATTCAGAACGTTTTTCAGGTTGTATAAATACACCGAACGAAGTATCACTCTCCCGTTTAAGCCCGAATTCGTGGGATAACCATCACGATTTTTTCAAAATTTCGGTCCGGAAAAAAGTTCTCCAAAAAATTGCACAAAACGATTCAGAGTGTTTATCATGTTGTATGAATACACCAACGAAGTATCACTCGCCCGTTTAAGCCCGAATTCGTGTGCTAATCATCACGAATTTTTCAAAATTTCGGTCCGAAAAAAAATGCTCCAAAAAATTGCTCAAAACTATTCAGAACGTTTTTCAGGTTGTATAAATACACCAAACGAAGTATCACTCTCCCGTTTAAGCCCAAATTCGTGGGCTAACCATCACGATTTTTTCAAAATTTCGGTCCAGAAAAAAATTCTCCAAAAAATTGCTCAAAACGATTCAGAATGTTTATCATGTTGTATAAATACACCAAACGAAGTATCACTCGCCCGTTTAAGCCCGAATTCGTGTGCTAATCATCACGAATTTTTCAAAATTTCCGTCCGAAAAAAATGCTCCACAAAATTGCTCAAAACTATTCAGAATGTTTTTCAGGTTGTATAAATACACCAAACGAAGTATAACTCTCCCGTTTAAGCCCGAATTCGTGTGCTAACTATCACGATTTTTTCAAAATTTCGGTCCGAAAAAAAGTTCTCCAAAAAATTGCTCAAAACGATTCAGAATGTTTATCACGTTGTATAAATACACCTAACGAAGTATCACTCGCTCATTTAAGCCCGAATTCGTGTGCTAATCATCACGAATTTTTCAAAATTTCGGTAAAAAAAAAATGCTCCAAAAAATTGCTCAAAACGATTCCGAATGTTTATCACGTTGTATAAATACACCAAACGAAGTATCACTCGCTCATTTAAGCCCGAATTCGTGTGCTAATCATCACGAATTTTTCAAAATTTCGGTAAAAAAAAAATGCTCCAAAAAATTGTTCAAAACGATTCAGAACATTTTTCAGGTAGTACAAATACACCAAACGAAGCATCACTCCCCCGTTTAAGCCCGAATTCGTGTGCTAATCATCACGATTTTTTCAAAACTTCGGTCCCAAAAAAAGTTCTCCAAAAAATTGCTCAAACCGATACAAAATATTTTTCATGTTGTATAAATACAGCAAACGAAGCATCACTCGCCCGTTTAATCCCGAATTCGTGTGCTTATCATCACGAATTTTCAAAATTTCGGTTCGAAAAAAAGTGCTCAAAATGATTCAGAATGTTTTTCGTGTTGTATAAATACACCAAACGGAGTATCACTCTCCCGTTTAAGCCCGAATTCGTGTGCTAATCATCACGATTTTTTCAAAATTTCGGTCCCAAAAAAAGTGCTCCAAAAAATTGTCAAAACAATTCAGAATGTTTTTCATGTTGTATAAATACACCAAACGAAGTATCAATCTCCCGTTTAGGCCCGAATTCGTGTGTTAATCATCACGATTTTTTCAAAATTTCGGTCCGAAAAAAAGTTCTCCAAAAAATTGTTCAAAACAATTCAGAATGTTTTTCGTGTTCTACAAATACACCAAACGAAGTATCACTCTCCCGTTTAAGCCCGAATTCGTGTGCTAACCATCACAATTTTTTCAAATTTTCTGTCCGGAAAAAAGTTCTACAAAAAATTGCTCAAAACAATTCAGAATGTTTATCATGTTCTATAAATACACCTAACGAAGTATCACTCTCCCGTTTAAGCCCAAATTCGTGTGCTAATCATCACGAATTTTTCAAAATTTCGGTCCGGAAAAAAATGCTCCAAAAAATTTCTCAAAACGATTCAGAATGTTTTTCAGGTTGTATAAATACACGAAACGAAGTATCACTCTCCCATTTAAGCCCGAATTCGTGTGCCAATCATCACGACTTTTTCAAAATTTTGGTCCGAAAAAATGTGTTCCAAAAAATTACTCAAAACGATTCAGAACATTTTTCAGGTAGTACAAATACACCAAACGAAGCATCACTCTCCCGTTTAAGCCCGAATTTTTGTGCTAATCCTCACGATTTTTTCAAAATTTCGGTCCGGAAAAAAGTTCTCCAAAAAATTGCACAACTCAATTTAGTATGTTTTTCATGTTGTATAAATACAGCAAACAAAGTATCACACTCCCGTTTAAGGCCGAATTCGTGTGGTAATCATCACGAATTTTTCAAAATTTCGGTCCGGAAAAAATTTATCCAAAAAATCGCTCAAAACAATTCAGAATGTTTATCATGTTGTATAAATACACCATAGGAAGTATCACCCTCCCGTTTAAGCCCAAATTCGTGTGGTAACCATAACGATTTTTTCAAAATTTCGGTCCGGAAAAAAGTTCCCCAAAAAATTGCTGAAAACGATTCAGAATGTTTATCATGTTGTATAAATACACCAAACGAAGTATCACTCGCCCGTTTATGCCCGAATTCGTGTGCTAATCATTACGAATTTTTCAAAATTTCGGTCTGAAAAAAAATGCTCCAAAAAATTGCTCAAGACGATTCAGAACGTTTTTCAGGTTGTATAAATACACCAAACGAAGTTTCACTCTCCCGTTTAAGCCCGAATTCGTGTGCTACATCACGAGTTTTCCAAAATTTCGGTCCGGAAAAAAGTTCTCCAAAAAATTGCTGAAAACGACTCAGAATGTTTATCATGTTGTATAAATACACCAAACGAAGTATCACTCGCCCGTTTAAGCCCGAATTCGTGTGCTAATCATCACGAATTTTTCAAAATTTCGGTCCGAAAAAAATGCTCCAAAAAATTGCTCAAAACTATTCAGAACATTTTTCAGGTTGTATAAATACACCAAACGAAGTATCACTCTCCCGTTTAAGCCTGAATTCGTGGGCTAACCATCACGATTTTTTCAAAATTTCGGTCCGGAAAAAAGTTCTCCAAAAAATTGCTCAAAACGATTCAGAATGTTTATCATGTTGTATAAATACACCAAACGAAGTATCACTCGCTCATTTAAGCCCGAATTCGTGTGCTAATCATCACGAATTTTTCAAAATTTCGGTCCCAAAAAAAGTGCTCCAAAAAATTGCTCAAAACGATTCAGAATGTTTATCATGTTGTATAAATACACCAAAGGAAGTATCACTCGCCCGTTTAAGCCCGAATTCGTGTGCTAATCATAACGAATTTTTCAAAATTTCGGTTAAAAAAAAAATGCTCCAAAAAATTGCTCAAAACGATTCAGAATGTTTATCACGTTGTATAAATACACCAAACGAAGTATCACTCGCTCATTTAAGCCCGAATTCGTGTGCTAATCATCACGAATTTTTCAAAATTTCGGTCCGTAAAAAAATGCTCCAAAAAATTGTTCAAAACGATTCAGAACGTCTTTCAGGTTGTATAAATGCACCATTGGAAGTATCACCCTCCTGTTTAAGCCCGAATTCGTGTGCTAATCATCACGAGTTTTTCAAAATTTTGGTCCGAAAAAAAATGCTCCAAAAAATTGCTCAAAACGATTCAGAACATTTTTCAGGTTGTATAAATACACCAAACGAAGTATCACCTCCCGTTTAAGCCCGAATTCGTGTGCTAACCATCACGATTTTTTCAAAATTTCTGTCCGGAAAAAAGTTCTCCAAAAAATTGCTCAAAACAATTCAGAATGTTTATCATGTTGTATAAATGCACCAAACGAAGTATCACTCTCTCGTTTAAGCCCGAATTCGTGTGCTAATCATCACGAATTTTTCAAAATTTCGGTCCCAAAAAAAGTGCTCCAAAAAATTGCTCAAAACGATTCAGAACGTTTTTCAGGTTGTATAAATACACCATAGGAAGTATCACCCTCCCGTTTAAGCCCGAATTCGTGTGCTAATCATCACGAATTTTTCAAAATTTCGGTCCGGAAAAAAATGCTCCAAAAAATTGCTCAAAACGATTCAGAACGTTTTCAGGTTGTATAAATACACCAAATGAAGTATCACTCGCTCGTTTAAGTCCGAATTCGTGTGCTAATCATCACGAATTTTTCAAAATTTCAATCCGAAAAAAAGTGCTCCAAAAAATTGCTAAAACGATTAAGAACGTTTTTCAGGTTGTATAAATACACCAAACGAAGTATTACTCTCCCGTTTAAGCCCGAATTCGTGTGCTTATCATCACGAATTTTTCAAAATTTCCGTCCGAAAAAGTGTTCCGAAAAATTGCTCAAAACGATTCAGAACGTTTTTCAGGTTGTATAAATACACCAAGCGAAGTATCACCTCCCGTTTAAGCCCGAATTCGTGTGCTAACCATCACGATTTTTTCAAAATTTCGGTCCAGAAAAAAGTTCTCCAAAAAATTGCTCAAAACAATTCAGAATATTTATCATGTTGTATAAATACACCAAACGAAGTATCACTCTCCCGTTTAAGCCCGAATTCGTGTGCTAATCATCACGAATTTTTCGAAATTTCCGTCCGAAAAAAAGTGTTCCAAAAAATAGCTCAAAACGATTCAGAACGTTTTCAGGTTATATAAATACACCAAGCGAAGTATCACCTCCCGTTTATGCCCGAATTCGTGTGCGTTAAATCACGATTTTTTCAAAATTTCGGTCCGGAAAAAAGTGTTTTAAAAATTGCGCAAAATGATTCATTACGTTTTCCAGGTTGTATAAATACCCCAAACGAAGTATCACCCACCCGTTTAAGCCCGAATTCGTGTGCTAACTATCACGATTTTTTCAAAATTTCGGTCCGTAAAAAAGGTCTCAAAAAAATTGCTCAAAACGATTCAGAATGTTTATCATGTTGTATAAATACACAAAACGAAGTATCACTCTCCCGTTTAAGCCCAAATTCGTGTGCTAATCATCACGATTTTTTCAAAATTTCGGTCCGGAAAAAAGTTCTCCAAAAAATTGCTGAAAACGATTCAGAATGTTTATCATGTTGTATAAATACACCAAATGAAGTATCACTCGCCCGTTTAACCCCGAATTCGTGTTCTAATCATCACGTATTTTAAAATTTTTGGTCCGAAAAAAATGCTCCAAAAAATTGCTCAAAACGATTCAGAACGTTTTTCAGGTTGTATAAATACACCAAACGAAGTATCACTCTCCCGTTTAAGCCCGAGGCTAACCATCACGATTTTTTCAAAATTTCGGTCCGGAAAAAAGTTCTCCAAAAAATTGCTCAAAACGATTCAGAACGTTTTTCAGGTTGTATAAATACACCGAACGAAGTATCACCCTCCCGTTTAAGGCCGAATTCGTGTGCTAACCATCACGATTTTTTCAAAATTTCGGTCCCGAAAAAAGTTCTCCAAAAAATTGCCGAAAACGATTCAGAATGTTTATCATGTTGTATAAATATACCAAATGAAGTATCACTCTCCCGTTGAAGCCCGAATTCGTGTGCTAATCATCACGAATTTTTCAAAATTTCGGTCCGAAAAAAAATGCCCCAAAAAATTGCTCAAAACGATTTAGGACGTTTTTCAGGTTGTATAAATAGACCAAACGAAGTATCACCCTCCCGTTTAAGCCCGAATTCGTGTGCTAACCATCACGATTTTTTCAAAATTTCGGTCCGGCAAAAAGTTCTCCAAAAAATTGCTGAAAACGATTCAGAATGTTGATCATGTTGTATAAATACACCAAACGAAGTATCACTCGCCCGTTTAAGCCCGAATTCGTGGGCTAACCATCACGATTTTTTCAAAATTTCGGTCCGGAAAAAAATTCTCCAAAAAATTGCTGAAAACGATTCAGAATGTTTATCATGTTGTATAAATACACCAAACGAAGTATCACTCGCCCGTTTAAGCCCGAATTCATGGGCGAACCATCACGACTTTTTCAAAATTTCGGTCCGGAAAAAAGTTCTCCAAAAAATTGCGCAAAACTATTCAGAACGTTTTTCAGGTTGTATAAATACACCAAACGAAGTGCCACTCTACCGTTTAAGCCCGAATTCGTGGGCTAACCGTCACGATTTTTTCAAAATTTCGGTCCGGAAAAAAGTTCTCCAAAAAATTGCTGAAAACGATTCAGAATGTTTATCATGTTGTATAGATACACCAAAGCGAAGTATCACTCGCCCGTTTAAGCCCGAATTCGTAGGCTAACCATCACGATTTTTTTCAAAATTTCGGTCCGAAAAAAAATGCTCCAAAAAATTGCTCAAAAGCGATTCGAGCGTTTTTCGGGTTGTATAAATACACCAAACGAAGTATCACCCTCCCGTTTAAGCCCGAATTCGTGTGCTAACCATCACGATTTTTTCAAAATTTCGGTCCGGAAAAAAGTTCTTCAAAAAATTGCTCAAAACGATTCAGAATGTTTATCATGTTGTATAAATACACCAAACGAAGTATCACTCGCCCGTTTAAGCCCGAATTCGTGTGCTAATCATCACGAAATTTTCAAAATTTCGGTCAGAAAAAAAATGCTCCAAAAAAATTGCTCAAAACGATTCAGAACGTTTTTTAGGTTGTATAAATACACCAAACGAAGTATCACCCTCCCGTTTAAGCCCGAATTCGTGTGCTAACCCATCACGATTTTTTCAAAATTTCGGTCCGGAAAAAAGTTCTCCACAAAATTGCTGAAAACGATTCAGAATGTTTATCATGTTGTATAAATACACCAAACGAAGTATCACTCGCCCGTTTAAGCCCGAATTCGTGTGCTAATCATCACGAATTTTTCAAAATTTCGGTCCGAAAAAAAATGCTCCAAAAAATTGCTCAAAACGATTCAGAACGTTTTTCAGGTTGTATAAATGAACCAAACGAAGTATCACCCTCCCGTTTAAGCCCGAATTCGTGTGCTAACTATCACGATTTTTTCAAAATTTCGGTCCGGAAAAAAGTTCTCCCAAAAATTGCTGAAAACGATTCAGAATATTTATCATGTTGTATAAATACACCAAATGAAGTATCACTCGCCCGTTTAAGCCCGAATTCGTGGGCTAACCATCACGATTTTTTCAAAATTTCGGTCCGGAAAAAAGTTCTCCAAAAAATTTCTCAAAACTATTTAGAACGTTTTTCAGGTTGTATAAACACACCAAACGAAGTATCACTCGCTGATTTAAGCCCAAATTCGTGTGCTAACCATCACGATTTTGTAAAATTTCGGTCCAGAAAAAAGTTCTCCAAAAAATTGCTGAATACGATTCAGAATGTTTATCATGTTGTATAAATACACCAAACGAAGTATCACTCGCCCGTTTAAGCCCGAATTCGTGTGCTAATCATCACGAAATTTTCAAAATTTCGGTCCAAAAAAAATGCTCCAAAAAATTGCTCAAAACGATTCAGAACGTTTTTCAGGTTGAATAAATACACCAAACGAAGTATCACTCCCCCGTTTAAGCCCGAATTCGTGGGCTAACCATCACGAATTTTTCAAAATTTCGGTCCGAAAAAAATTGTTCCAAAAAATTGCTCAAAACGATTAAGAACGTTCTTCAGGTTGTATAAATACACGAAACGAAGTATCACTCTCCCATTTAAGCCCGAATTCGTGTGCTAATCGTCACGAATTTTTCAAAATTTCGGTCCGAAAAAATGTGTTCCAAAAAATTGCTCAAAACGATTCAGAACATTTTTCAGGAAGTACAAATACACCAAACGAAGCATCACTCTCCCGTTTAAGCCCGAATTTTTGTGCTAATCCTCACGATTTTTTCAAAATTTCGGTCCGGAAAAAAGTTCTCCAAAAAATTGCGCAACTCAATTTAGTATGTTTTTCATGTTGTATAAATACAGCAAACAAAGTATCACACTCCCGTTTAAGGCCGAATTCGTGTGGTAATCGTCACGAATTTTTCAAAATTTCGGTCCGGAAAAAATTTATCCAAAAAATCGCTCAAAACAATTCAGAATGTTTATCATGTTGTATAAATACACCATAGGAAGTATCACCCTCCCGTTTAAGCCCAAATTCGTGTGGTAACCATAACGATTTTTTCAAAATTTCGGTCCGGAAAAAAGTTCCCCAAAAAATTGCTGAAAACGATTCAGAATGTTTATCATGTTGTATAAATACACCAAACGAAGTATCACTCGCCCGTTTAAGCCCGAATTCGTGTGCTAATCATCACGAATTTTTCAAAATTTCGGTCCGAAAAAAAGTGCTCCAAAAAATTGCTCAAAACGATTAAGAACGTTCTTCAGGTTGTATAAATACACGAAACGAAGTATCGCTCTCCCATTTATGCCCGAATTCGTGTGCTAATCATTACGAATTTTTCAAAATTTCGGTCTGAAAAAAAATGCTCCAAAAAATTGCTCAAGACGATTCAGAACGTTTTTCAGGTTGTATAAATACACCAAACGAGTTTCACTCTCCCGTTTAAGCCCGAATTCGTGTGCTAACCATCACGAGTTTTCCAAAATTTCGGTCCGGAAAAAAGTTCTCCAAAAAATTGCTGAAAACGACTCAGAATGTCTATCATGTTGTATAAATACACCAAACGAAGTATCACTCGCCCGTTTAAGCCCGAATTCGTGTGCTAATCATCACGAATTTTTCAAAATTTCGGTCCGAAAAAAATGCTCCAAAAAATTACTCAAAACTATTCAGAACGTTTTTCAGGATGTATAAATACACCAAACGAAGTATCACTCTCCCGTTTAAGCCCGAATTCGTGGGATAACCATCACGATTTTTTCAAAATTTCGGTCCGGAAAAAAGTTCTCCAAAAAATTGCTCAAAACGATTCAGAATGTTTATCATGTTGTATAAATACACCAAACGAAGTATCACTCGCTCATTTAAGCCCGAATTCGTGTGCTAATCATCACGAATTTTTCAAAATTTCGGTCCGAAAAAAAGTGTTCCAAAAAATTGCTCAAAACGATTCAGAATGTTTATCATGTTGTATAAATACACCAAAGGAAGTATCACTCGCCCGTTTAAGCCCGAATTCGTGTGCTAATCATCACGAAGTTTTCAAAATTTCGGTAAAAAAAAAAATGCTCCAAAAAATTGCTCAAAACGATTCAGAATGTTTATCACGTTGTATAAATACACCAAACGAAGTATCACTCGCTCATTTAAGCCCAAATTCGTGTGCTAATCATCACGAACCGAAAAAAAGTGCTCCAAAAAATTGCTCAAAACGATTTAGAATGTTTGTCATGTTGTATAAATACACCAAATGAAGTATTACTCTCCCGTTAAAGCCCGAATTCGTGTGCTAATCATCACGAATTTTTCAAAATTTCGGTCCGTAAAAAAAGGCTCCAAAAAATTGCTCAAAACGATTCAGAACCTCTTTCAGGTTGTATAAATGCACCATAGGAAGTATCACCCTCCTGTTTAAGCCCGAATTCGTGTGCTAATCATCACGAGTTTTTCAAAATTTCGGTCCGAAAAAAAATGCTCCAAAAAATTGCTCAAAACGATTCAGAACATTTTTCAGGTTGTATAAATACACCAAACGAAGTATCACCTCCCGTTTAAGCCCGAATTCGTGTGCTAACCATCACGATTTTTTCAAAATTTCTGTCCGGAAAAAAGTTCTCCAAAAAATTGCTCAAAACAATTCAGAATGTTTATCATGTTGTATAAATGCACCAAACGAAGTATCACTCTCTCGTTTAAGCCCGAATTCGTGTGCTAATCATCACGAATTTTTCAAAATTTCGGTCCCAAAAAAAGTGCTCCAAAAAATTGCTCAAAACGATTCAGAACGTTTTTCAGGTTGTATAAATACACCAAACGAAGTATTACTCTCCCGTTTAAGCCCGAATTCGTGTGCTTATCATCACGAATTTTTCAAAATTTCCGTCCGAAAAAAAGTGTTCCGAGAAATTGCTCAAAATGATTCAGAACGTTTTTCAGGTTGTATAAATACACCAAGCGAAGTATCACCTCCTGTTTAAGCCCGAATTCGTGTGCGTTAAATCACGATTTTTTCAAAATTTCGGTCCGAAAAAAGTTCTCCAAAAAATTTCTCAAAACTATTTAGAACGTTTTTCAGGTTGTATAAACACACCAAACGAAGTATCACTCGCTGATTTAAGCCCAAATTCGTGTGCTAACCATCACGATTTTTTCAAAATTTCGGTCCGGAAAAAAGTTCTCCAAAAAATTGCTGAAAACGATTCAGAATGTTTACATGCTGTATAAATACACCTAACGAAGTATCACTCGCCCGTTTTAGCCCGAATTCGTGGGCTAACCATCACGATTTTTTCAAAATTTCGGTCCAGAAAAAAGTTCACCAAAAAATTGCTCAAAACAATTCAGAATATTTATCATGTTGTATAAATACACCAAACGAAGTATCACTCTCCCGTTTAAGCTCGAATTCGTGTGCTAATCATCACGAATTTTTCAAAATTTCCGTCCGAAAAAAAGTGTTCCAAAAAATAGCTCAAAACGATTCAGAACGTTTTCAGGTTGTACAAATACACCAAGCGAAGTATCACCTCCCGTTTATGCCCGAATTCGTGTGCGTTAAATCACGATTTTTTCAAAATTTCGGTCCGGAAAAAAGTGTTTTAAAAGATTGCGCAAAATGATTCATTACGTTTTTCAGGTTGTATAAATACCCCAAACGAAGTATCACCCACCCGTTTAAGCCCGAATTCGTGTGCTAACCATCACGATTTTTTCAAAATTTCGGTCCGTAAAAAAGGTCTCAAAAAAATTGCTCAAAACGATTCAGAATGTTTATCATGTTGTATAAATACACAAAACGAAGTATCACTCTCCCGTTTAAGCCCAAATTCGTGTGCTAATCATCACGAATTTTTCAAAATTTCGGTCCGAAAAAAAGTTATCCAAAAAATTGCTCAAAACAATGCAGAATGTTTATCATGTTCTATAAATACACCAAATGAAGTATCACTCTCCCGTTTAAACCCGAATTCGTGTGCAAATCATCCCGAATTTTTCAAAATTTCAGTCCGAAATAATGTGTTCCAGAAAATTGCTCAAAACGATTCAGAAGGTTTTTCAGGTTGTGCAAATACACCAAACGAAGTATCACCTCCCGTTTAAGCCCGAATTCGTGTGCTAACCATCACGATTTTTTCAAAATTTCGGTCCGGAAAAAAGTTCTCCAAAAAATTGCTGAAAACGATTCAGAATGTTTATCATGTTGTATAAATACACCAAATGAAGTATCACTCGCCCGTTTAACCCCGAATTCGTGTTCTAATCATCACGTATTTTAAAATTTTTGGTCCGAAAAAAATGCTCCAAAAAATTGCTCAAAACGATTCAGAACGTTTTTCAGGTTGTATAAATACACCAAACGAAGTATCACTCTCCCGTTTAAGCCCGAGGCTAACCATCACGATTTTTTCAAAATTTCGGTCCGGAAAAAAGTTCTCCTAAAAATTGCTCAAAACGATTCAGAACGTTTTTCAGGTTGTATAAATACACCGAACGAAGTATCACCCTCCCGTTTAAGCCCGAATTCGTGTGCTAACCATCACGATTTTTTCAAAATTTCGGTCCGGAAAAAAGTTCTCCAAAAAATTGCCGAAAACGATTCAGAATGTTTATCATGTTGTATAAATATACCAAATGAAGTATCACTCTCCCGTTGAAGCCCGAATTCGTGTGCTAATCATCACGAATTTTTCAAAATTTCGGTCCGAAAAAAATGCTCCAAAAAATTGCTCAAAACGATTCAGAACGTTTTTCAGGTTGTATAAATACACCAAACGAAGTGTCACTCTACCGTTTAAGCCCGAATTCGTGGGCTAACCGTCACGATTTTTTCAAAATTTCGGTCCGGAAAAAAGTTCTCCAAAAAATTGCTGAAAACGATTCAGAATGTTTATCATGTTGTATAGATACACCAAAGCGAAGTATAACTCGCCCGTTTAAGCCCGAATTCGTGGGCTAACCATCACGATTTTTTCAAAATTTCGGTCCGAAAAAAAATGCTCCAAAAAATTGCTCAAAAGCGATTGAACGTTTTTCAGGTTGTATAAATACACCAAACGAAGTATCACCCTCCCGTTTAAGCCCGAATTCGTGTGCTAACCATCACGATTTTTTTCAAAATTTCGGTCCGAAAAAAGTTCTTCAAAAAATTGCTCAAAAGCGATTTAGAATGTTTATCATGTTGTATAAATACACCAAACGAAGTATCACTCGCCCGTTTAAGCCCGAATTCGTGTGCTAATCATCACGAATTTTTCAAAATTTCGGTCCCAGAAAAAAATGCTCCAAAAAAATTGCTCAAAAGCGATTCGAACGTTTTTTAGGTTGTATAAATACACCAAACGAAGTATCACCCTCCCGTTTAAGCCCGAATTCGTGTGCACATCACGATTTTTTCAAAATTTCGGTCCGGAAAAAAGTTCCCCACAAAATTGCTGAAAAGCGATTCGAATGTTTATCATGTTGTATAAATACACCAAAGCGAAGTATCACTCGCCCGTTTAAGCCCGAATTCGTGTGCTAATCATCACAAATTTTTTCAAAATTTCGGTCCGAAAAAAAATGCTCCAAAAAATTGCTCAAAAGCGATTCGAACGTTTTTCGGGTTGTATAAATGCACCAAAGCGAAGTATGACCCTCCCGTTTAAGCCCGAATTCGTGTGCTAACTATCACGATTTTTTCAAAATTTCGGTCCGGAAAAAAAGTTCTCCCAAAAATTGCTCGAAAACGATTCGAATATTTATCATGTTGTATAAATACACCAAATGAAGTATCACTCGCTCGTTTAAGCCCGAATTCGTGGGCTAACCATCACGATTTTTTTCAAAATTTCGGTCCGGAAAAAAAGTTCTCCAAAAAATTTCTCAAAACTATTTAGAACGTTTTTCAGGTTGTATAAACACACCAAACGAAGTATCACTCGCTGATTTAAGCCCAAATTCGTGTGCTAACCATCACGATTTTTTCAAAATTTCGGTCCGGAAAAAAGTTCTCCAAAAAATTGCTGAAAACGATTCAGAATGTTTACATGTTGTATAAATACACCAAACGAAGTATCACTCGCCCGTTTTAGCCCGAATTCGTGGGCTAACCATCACGATTTTTTCAAAATTTCGTTCCGGAAAAAAGTTCTCAAAAAAATTGCTCAAAACCATTAAGAACGTTTTTCAGGTTGTATAAATACACCAAACGAAGTATCACTCTCCCGTTTAAGCCCGAATTCGTGGGCTAACCATCACGATTTTTTCAAAATTTCGGTCCGGAAAAAAGTTCTCCAAAAAATTGCGGAAAACGATTCAGAATGTTTATCATGTTGTATAAATACACCAAACGAAGTATCGCCCTCCCGTTTAAGCCCGAATTCGTGTGCTAACCATGACGATTTTTTCAAAATTTCGGTCCGGAAAAAAGTTCTCCAAAAAATTGCTCAAAACGATTCAGAACGTTTTTCAGGTTGTATAAATACACCAAACGAAGTATCACCCTCCCGTTTAAGCCCGAATTCGTGGGCTAACCATCACGATTTTTTCAAAATTTCGGTCCGGAAATAAGTTCTCCAAAAAATTGCTCAAAACTATTCAGAACGATTTTCAGGTTGTATAAATACACCAAACGAAGTATCACTCGCTCATTTAAGCCCGAATTCGTGTGCTAATCATCACGAATTTTTCAAAATTTCGGTCCGAAAAAAAGTGCTCCAAAAAATTGCTCAAAACGATTTAGAATGTTTATCATTTGTATAAATACAGCAAACGAAGTATCACTCGCCCGTTTAAGCCCGAATTCGTGTGCTAACCATCAGGATTTCTTTGAAAATTTCGGTCCGAAAAAAAATGCTCCAAAAAGTTGCTCAAAACGATTCAGAACGTTTTTCAGGTGGTATAAATACACCAAACGAAGTATCACCCTCCCGTTTAAGCCCGAATTCGTGTGCTAACCATCACGATTTTTTCAAAATTTCGGTCCGGAAAAAAGTTCTCCAAAAAATTGCTGAAAACGATTCAGAATGTTTATCATGTTGTATAAATACACCAAATGAAGTGTCACTCGCCCGTTTAACCCCGAATTCGTGTTCTAATCATCACGTATTTTAAAATTTACGGTCCGAAAAAAATGCTCCAAAAAATTGCTCAAAACGATTCAGAACGTTTTTCAGGTTGTATAAATACACCAAACGAAGTATCACTCTCCCGTTTAAGCCCGAGGCTAACCATCCCGATTTTTTCAACATTTCGGTCCGGAAAAAACTTCTCCAAAAAATTGCTCAAAACGATTCTGAACGTTTTTCAGGTTGTATAAGTACACCAAACGAAGTGTCACTCTACCGTTTAAGCCCGAATTCGTGGGCTAACCATCACGATTTTTTCAAAATTTCGGTTCGGAAAAAATGCTCCAAAAAATTGCTCAAAATGATTCAGGACGTGTTTCAGGTTGTATAAATACACCAAACGAAGTATCACCCTCCCGTTTAAGCCCGAATTCGTGTGCTAACCATCCCGATTTTTTCAAAATTTCGGTCCGGCAAAAAGTTCCCCAAAAAATTGCTGAAAACGATTCAGAATGTTTATCATGTTGTATAAATACACCAAACGAAGTATCACTCGCACGTTTAAGCCCGAATTCGTGGGCTAACCATCACGATTTTTTCAAAATTTATGTCCGGAAAAAAATTCTCCAAAAAATTACTCAAAACTATTCAGAACGTTTTTCAGGTTGTATAAGTACACCAAACGAAGTGTCACTCTACCGTTTAAGCCCGAATTCGTGGGCTAACCATCACGATTTTTTCAAAATTTCGGTCCGGAAAAAAGTTCTCCAAAAAATTGCTGAAAACGATTCAGAATGTTTATCATGTTGTATAGATACACCAAACGAAGTATCACTCGCCCGTTTAAGCCCGAATTCGTGTGCTAACCATCACGATTTTTTCAAAATTTCGGTCCGAAAAAAAATGCTCCAAAAAATTGCTCAAAACGATTCAGAACGTATTTCAGGTTGTATAAATACACCAAACGAAGTATCACTCGCTGATTTAAGCCCGAATTTGTGTGCTAATCATCACGAATTTTTCAAAATTTCGGTCCGGAAAAAAGTTCTCCAAAAAATTGCTGAAAACGATTCAGAATGTTTATCATCTTGTATAAATACACCAAACGAAGTATCACTCGCCCGTTTAAGCCCGAATTCGTGTGCTAATCATCACGAAATTTTCAAAATTTCGGTAAAAAAAAATGCTCCAAAAAAATTGCTCAAAACGATTCAGAACGTTTTTCAGGTTGTATAAATACACCAAACGAAGTATCACCCTCCCGTTTAAGCCCGAATTCGTGTGCTAACCATCACGATTTTTTCAAAATTTCGGTCCGGAAAAAAGTTCTCCAAAAAATTGCTGAAAACGATTCAGAATGTTTATCATGTTGTATAAATACACCAAACGAAGTATCACTCGCCCGTTTAAGCCCGAATTCGTGTGCTACTCATCACGAAAGTTTCAAAATTTCGGTCCAAAAAAATGCTCCAAAAAATTGCTCAAAACGATTCAGAACGTTTTTCAGGTTGAATAAATACCCCAAACGAAGTATCACTCCCCCGTTTAAGCCCGAATTCGTGGGCTAACCATCACGAATTTTTCAAAATTTCGGTCCGAAAAAAAGTGCTCCAAAAAATTGCTCAAAACGATTAAGAACGTTTTTCAGGTTGTATAAATACACCAAACGAAGTATCACTTTCCCGTTTAAGCACGAATTCGTGTGCTAATCATCACGAATTTTTCAAAATTTCGGTCTGAAAAAAAATGCTCCAAAAAATTGCTCAAAACGATTCAGAACGTTTTTCAGGTTGAATAAATACACCAAACGAAGTATCACCCTCCCGTTTAAGCCCGAATTCGTGTGCTAACCATCACGATTTTTTCAAAATTTCGGTCCTGAAAAACGTTCTCCAAAAAATTGCTGAAAACGATTCAGAATGTTTACATGTTGTATAAATACACCAAACGAAGTATCACTCGCCCGTTTTAGCCCGAATTCGTGGGCTAACCATCACGATTTTTTCAAAATTTCGGTCCGGAAAAAAGTTCTCAAAAAAATTGCTCAAAACTACTCAGAACGTTTTTCAGGTTGTATGAATACACCAAACGAAGTATCACTCTCCCGTTTAAGCCCGAATTCGTGGGCTAACCATCACGATTTTTTCAAAATTTCGGTCCGGAAAAAAGTTTTCCAAAAAATTGCTGAAAACGATTCAGAATGTTTATCATGTTGTATAAATACACCAAACGAAGTATCGCCCTCTCGTTTAAGCCCGAATTCGTGTGCTAACCATCACGATTTTTTCAAAATTTCGGTCCGGAAAAAAGTTCTCCAAAAAATTGCTCAAAACGATTCAGAACGTTTTTCAGGTTGTATAAATACACCAAACGAAGTATCACCCTCCCGTTTAAGCCTGAATTCGTGGGCTAACCATCACGATTTTTTAAAAATTTCGGTCCGAAAAAAAGTTCTCCAAAAAATTGCTCAAAACTATTAAGAACGTTTTTCAGGTTGTATAAATACACCAAACGAAGTATCACACGCTCATTTAGGCCCGAATTCGTGTGCTAATCATCACGAATTTTTCAAAATTTCGGTCCGAAAAAAAGTACTCCAAAAAATTGCTCAAAACGATTTAGAATGTTTATCATGTTGTATAAATACACCAAATGAAGTATCACTCTCCCGTTAAATCCCGAATTCGTGTGCTAATCATCACGATTTTTTCAAAATTTCGGTACGAAAAAAAATGCTCCAAAAAATTGCTCAAAACGATTCAGAACGTTTTTCAGGTTGTATAAATACAACAAACAAAGTATCACCTTCCCGTTTAAGCCCGAATTCGTGTGCTAACCATCACGATTTTTTCGAAATTTTGGTCCAGAAAAAAGTTCTCCAAAAAATTGCTAAAAAACGATTCAGAATGTTTATCATGTTGTATAAATGCACCAAACGAAGTATCACTCGCCCGTTTAAGCCCGAATTCGTGGGCTAACCATCACGATTTTTTCAAAATTTCGGTCCGGAAAAAAGTTCTCCAAAAAATTGCTCAAAACTATTCAGAACGTTTTTCATGTTGTATAAATACACCAAACGAAGTATCACCCTCCCGTTTAAGCCCGAATTCGTGTGCTAACCATCACGATTTTTTCAAAATTTCGGTCCGGAAAATTGTCCTCCAAAAAATTGCTGAAAACGATTCAGAATGTTTATCCTGTTGTATAAATACACCAAACGAAGTATCACTCGCCCGTTTAAGCCCGAATTCGTGTGCTAACCATCACGATTTTTTCAAAATTTCGGTCCGGAAAAAAGTTCTCCAAAAAATTGCTCAAAACGATTCAGAACTTTTTTCAGGTTGTATAAATACACCAAATGAAGTATCACCCTCCCGTTTAAGCCCGAATTCATGTGCTAACCATCACGATTTTTTCAAAATTTCGGTCCGGAAAAAAGTTCTCCAAAAAATTGCTCAAAACGATTCAGAATGTTTATCATGTTGTATAAATACACCAAACGAAGTATCACTCGCCCGTTTAAGCGTAATTCGTGTGCTAATCATCACGAAATTTTCAAAATTTCGGTAAAAAAAAAATGCTCCAAAAAATTGCTCAAAACGATTCAGAACGTTTTTCAGGTTGCATAAATACACCAAACGAAGTATCACTCCCCGTTTAAGCCCGAATTCGTGGGTTAACCATCACGAATTTTTCAAAATTTCGGTCCGAAAAAAAGTTCTCCAAAAAATTGCTGAAAACGATTCAGAATGTTTATCATGTTGTATAAATACACCAAACGAAGTATCACTTGCCCGTTTAAGCCCGAATTCGTATGCTAATCATCATGAAATTTTCCAAATTTCGGTAAAAAAAAAATGCTCCAAAAAATTGCTCAAAACGATTCAGAACGTTTTTCAGGTTGAATAAATACACCAAACGAAGTATCACACCCCCGTTTAAGCCCGAATTCGTGGGCTAACCATCACGAATTTTTCAAAATTTCGGTCCGAAAAAAAGTTCTCCAAAAAATTGCTGAAAACGATTCAGAATGTTTATCATGTTGTCTAAATACTCCAAACGAAGTATCACTCTCCCGTTTAAGCCCGAATTCGTGTGCTAATCATCACGAATTTTTCAAAATTTCGGTCCGAAAAAAAATGCTCCAAAAAATTGCTCAAAACGATTCAGAACGTTTTTCAGGTTGAATAAATACACCAAACGAAGTATCACCCTCCCGTTTAAGCCCGAATTCGTGTGCTAACCATCACTATTTTTTCAAAATTTCGGTCCGAAAAAAAGTTCTCCAAAAAATTGCTGAAAACGATTCAGAATGTTTACATGTTGTATAAATACACCAAACGAAGTATCACTCGCCCGTTTAAGCCCGAATTCGTGGGCTAACCATCACGATTTTTTCAAAATTTCGGTCCGGGAAAAAGTCCTCAAAAAAATTGCTCAAAACTATTCAGAACGTTTTTCAGGTTGTATAAATACACCAAACGAAGTATCACTCTCCCGTTTAAGCCCGAATTCGTGGGCTAACCATCACGAGTTTTTCAAAATTTCGGTCCGGAAAAAAGTTCTTCAAAAAATTGCTGAAAACGATTCAGAATGTTTATCATGTTGTATAAAAACACCAAACGAAGTATCGCCCTCCCGTTTAAGCCCGAATTCGTGTGCTAACCATCACGATTTTTTCAAAATTTTGGTCCGTAAAAAAGTTCTCCAAAAAATTGCTGAAAACGATTCAGAACGTTTTTCAGGTTGTATAAATACACCAAACGAAGTATCACCCTCCCGTTTACGCCCGAATTCGTGTGCTAACCATCACAATTTTTTCCAAATTTCGGTCCGAAAAAAAGTTCTCCAAAAAATTGCTCAAAATGATTCAGAATGTTTATCATGTTGTATAAATACACCAAACGAAGTATCACTCGCCCGTTTAAGCCGAATTCGTGAGCTAATCATCACGAAATTTTCAAAATTTCGGTCCGAAAAAAAATGCTCCAAAAAATTGCTCAAAACGATTCAGAACGTTTTTCAGGTTGTATAAATACACCAAACGAAGTATCACCCTCCCGTTTAAGCCCGAATTCGTGTGCTAACCATCACGATTTTTTCAAAATTTCGGTCCGGAAAAAAGTTATCCAAAAAATTGCTGAAAAAAACGATTCAGAATGTTTATCATGTTGTATAAATACACCAAACGAAGTATCACTCGCCCGTTTAAGCCCGAATTCGTGTGCTAATCATCACGAAATTTTCAAAATTTCGGTAAAAAAAAAAATGCTCCAAAAAATTGCTCAAAACGATTCAAAACGTTTTTCAGGTTGCATAAATACACCAAACGAAGTATCACTCCCCCGTTTAGGCCCGAATTCGTGTGCTAATCATGACGAATTTTTCAAAATTTCGGTCCGAAAAAAAATGCTCCAAAAAATTGGTCAAAACGATTCAGAACGTTTTTCAGGTTGTATAAATACACCAAACGAAGTATCACTCTCCCGTTTAAGCCCGAATTCGTGGGCTAACCATCACGATTTTTTCAAAATTTCGGTCCGGAAAAAAGTTCTCCAAAAAATTGCTCAAAACGATTCAGAATGTTTTTCAGGTTGTATAAATACGCCAAATGAAGTATCACTCTCCCGTTTAAACCCGAATTCGTGGGCGTTACATCACGATTTTTTCAAAATTTTGGTCCGGAAAAAAGTTCTCCAAAAAATTGCTCAAAACGATTCAGAATGTTTTTCAGGATGTATAAATACACCAAACGTAGTATCACCCTCCCGTTTAAGCCCGAATTCGTGCGCTAACCATCACGATTTTTTCAAAATTTCGGTCCGGAAAAAGTTCTCCAAAAAATTGCTCAAAACGATTCAGAACGTTTTTCAGGTTGTATAAAAACACCAAACGAAGTATCACCCTCCTGTTTAAGCCCGAATTCGTGTGCTAACCATCACGATTTTTTCAAAATTTCGTTCCGAAAAAAAGTTCTCTAAAAAATTGCTCAAAACGATTCAGAATGTTTATCATGTTGTATAAATACACCAAACGAAGTATCACTCGCCCGTTTAAGCCGAATTCGTGTGCTAATCATCACGAAATTTTCAAAATTTCGGTAAAAAAAAAATGCTCCAAAAAATTGCTCAAAACGATTCAGAACGTTTTTCAGGTTGCATAAATACACCAACCGAAGTATCACTCCCCCGTTTAAGCCCGAATTCGTGGGCTAACCATCACGAATTTTTTAGAATTTCGGTCCGAAAAAAAGTCTCCAAAAAAATGCTGAAAACGATTCAGAATGTTTATCATGTCGTATAAATACACCAAACGAAGTATCACTCGCCCGTTTAAGCCCGAATTCGTGGGCTAACCATCACGATTTTTTCAAAATTTCGGTCCGGAAAAAAGTTCTCCAAAAAATTGCTCAAAACTATTCAGAACGTTTTTCAGGTTATATAAATACACCAAACGAAGTATCACTCGCTCATTTAAGCCCGAATTCGTGTGCTAATCATCACGAATTTTTCAAAATTTCGGTCCGAAAAAAAGTGCTCCAAAAAATTGCTCAAAACGATTTAGAATGTTTATCATGTTGTATAAATACACCAAACGAAGTATCACCCTCCCGTTTAAGCCCGAATTCGTGTGCTAACCATCACGATTTTTTCAAAATTTCGGTCCGGAAAAAAGTTCTCCAAAAAATTGCTCAAAACGATTCAGAATGTCTATCATGTTGTATAAATACACCAAACGAAGTACCACTCGCCCGTTTAAGCCCGAAATCGTGTGCTAAGCATCACGAATTTTTCAAAATTTCGGTCAAAAAAAAATGCTCCAAAAAATTGCTCAAAACGATTCAGAACGTTTTTCAGGTTGTATAAACACACCAAACGAAGTATCACCCTCCCGTTTAAGCCCGAATTCGTGTGCTAACCATCACGATTTTTTCAAAATTTCGGTCCGGAAAAAAGTTCTCCAAAAAATTGCTGAAAACGATTCAGAATGTTTATCATGTTGTATAAATACACCAAACGAAGTATCACTCGCCCGTTTAAGCCCGAATTCGTGGGCTAACCATCACGATTTTTTCAAAATTTCGGTCCGGAAAAAAATTCTCCAAAAAATTGCTCGAAACTATTCAGAACGTTTTTCAGGTTGTATAAATACACCAAACGAAGTGTCACTCTCCCGTTTAAGCCCGAATTCGTGGGCTAACCATCACGATTTTTTCAAAATTTCGGTCCGAAAAAAATTTCTCCAAAAAATTGCTGAAAACGATTCAGAATGTTTATCATGTTGTATAGATACACCAAACGAAGTATCACTCGCCTGTTTAAGCCCGAATTCTTGGGCTAACCATCACGATTTTTTCAAAATTTTGGTCCCAAAAAAAATGCTCCAAAAAATTGTTCAAAACGATTCAGAACGTTTTTCAGGTTGTATAAATACACCAAACGAAGTATCACCCTCCCGTTTAAGCCCGAATTCGTGTGCTAACCATCACGATTTTTTCAAAATTTCGGTCCGGAAAAAAGTTCTCCTAAAAATTGCTGAAAACGATTCAGAATGTTTATGATGTTGTATAAATACACCAAACGAAGTATCACTCGCCCGTTTAAGCCCGAATTCGTGTGCTAATCATCACAAATTTTTCAAAATTTCGGTCCGAAAAAAAATGCTCCAAAAAATTGCTAAAAACGATTCAGAACGTTTTTCAGGTTGTATAAATGCACCAAACGAAGTATCACCCTCCCGTTTAAGCCCGAATTCGTGTGCTAACCATCACGATTTTTTCAAAATTTCGGTCCGGAAAAAAGTTCTCCAAAAAATTGCTGAAAACGATTCAGAATGTTTATCATGTTGTATAAATACACAAAACGAAGTATCACTCGCCCGTTTAAGCCCGAATTCGTGGGCTAACCATCACGATTTTTTCAAAATTTCGGTCCGGAAAAAAATTCTCCAAAAAATTGCTCGAAACTATTCAGAACGTTTTTCAGGTTGTATAAACACACCAAACGAAGTATCACCCTCCCGTTTAAGCCCGAATTCGTGTGCTAACCATCACGATTTTTTCAAAATTTCGGTCCGGAAAAAAGTTCTCCAAAAAATTGCTGAAAACGATTCAGAATGTTTATCATGTTGTATAAATACACCAAACGAAGTATCACTCGCCCGTTTAAGCCCGAATTCGTGTTCTAATCATCACGTATTTTAAAATTTCCGGTCCGAAAAAAAATTCTCCAAAAAATTGCTCAAAACGATTTAGAACGTTTTTCAGGTTGTACAAATACACCAAACGAAGTATCACCATCCCGTTTAAGCCCGAATTCGTGTGCTAACCATCACGATTTTTTCAAAATTTCGGTCCGGTAAAAAGTTCTCCAAAAAATTGCTGAAAACGATTCAGAATGTTTATCATGTTGTATAAATACACAAAACGAAGTATCACTCGCCCGTTTAAGCCCGAATTCGTGGGCTAACCATCACGATTTTTTCAAAATTTCGGTCCGGAAAAAAATTCTCCAAAAAATTGCTCGAAACTATTCAGAACGTTTTTCAGGTTGTATAAATACACCAAACGAAGTGTCACTCTCCCGTTTAAGCCCGAATTCGTGGGCTAACCATCACGATTTTTTCAAAATTTCGGTCCGGAAAAAATTTCTCCAAAAAATTGCTGAAAACGATTCAGAATGTTTATCATGTTGTATAGATACACCAAACGAAGTATCACTCGCCCGTTTAAGCCCGAATTCTTGGGCTAACCATCACGATTTTTTCAAAATTTTGGTCCGAAAAAAAATGCTCCAAAAAATTGTTCAAAACGATTCAGAACGTTTTTCAGGTTGTATAAATACACCAAACGAAGTATCACCCTCCCGTTTAAGCCCGAATTCGTGTGCTAACCATCACGATTTTTTCAAAATTTCGGTCCGGAAAAAAGTTCTTCAAAAAATTGCTCAAAACGATTCAGAATGTTTATCATGTTGTATAAATACACCAAACGAAGTATCACTCGCCCGTTTAAGCCCGAATTCGTGTGCTAATCATCACGAATCTTTCAAAATTTCGGTCCAAAAAAAAATGCTCCAAAAAAATTGCTCAAAACGATTCAGAACGTTTTTCAGGTTGTATAAATACACCAAACGAAGTATCACCCTCCCGTTTAAGCCCGAATTCGTGTGCTAACCATCACGATTTTTTCAAAATTTCGGTCCGAAAAAAGTTCTCCAAAAAAATTGCTCAAAACGATTCGAATGTTTATGATGTTGTGTAAATACACCAAACGAAGTATCACTCGCCCGTTTACGCCCGAATTCGTGTGCTAATCATCACAAATTTTTCAAAATTTCGGTCCGAAAAAAAATGCTCCAAAAAATTGCTAAAAACGATTCAGAACGTTTTTCAGGTTGTATAAATGCACCAAACGAAGTATCACCCTCCCGTTTAAGCCCGAATTCGTGTCATCACAATTTTTTCAAAATTTCGGTCCGGAAAAAAGTTCTCCAAAAAATTGCTCAAAACGATTCAGAACGTTTTTCAGGTTGAATAAATACACCAAACGAAGTATCACCCTCCCGTTTAAGCCCGAATTCGTGTGCTAAGCATCACGAATTTTTCAAAATTTCGGTTCGAAAAAAAATGCTCCAAAAAATTGCTCAAAACGATTCAGAACGTTTTTCAGGGTTGAATAAATACACCAAACGAGTATCACTCCCCGTTTAAGCCCGAATTGTGGGCTAACCATCACGAATTTTTCAAAATTTCGGTCCGAAAAAAAATGCTCCAAAAAAATTGCTCAAAAGCGATTCGAACGTTTTTCAGGTTGAATAAATACACCAAAAGAAGTATCACCGTCCCGTTTAAGCCCGAATTCGTGTGCTAACCATCACGATTTTTTCAAAATTTCGGTCCGGAAAAAAGTTCTCCAAAAAATTGCTCAAAACGATTCAGAATGTTTATCATGTTGTATAAATACACCAAACGAAGTATCACTCGCCCGTTTAAGCCCGAAATCGTGTGCTAAGCATCACGATTTTTTCAAAATTTTGGTCCGGAAAAAAGTTCTCCAAAAAATTGCTCAAACCTATTCAGAACGTTTTTCAGGTTGTATAAATACACCAAACGAAGTATCACTCTCCTGTTTAAGCCCGAATTCGTGGGCTAACCATCACGATTTTTTCAAAATTTCAGTCCGGAAAAAAGTTCTCCAAAAAATTGCTGAAAACGATTCAGAATGTTTATCATGTTGTATAGATACACCAAACGAAGCATCGCCCTCCCGTTTGAACCCGAATTCGTGTGCTAACCATCACGATTTTTTCAAAATTTCGGTCCGGAAAAAAGTGGTCCAAAAAATTGCTCAAAACGATTTAGAACGTTTTTCAGGTTGTATAAATACACCAAACGAAGTATCACCCTCCCGTTTAAGCCCGAATTCGTGTGCTAACCATCACAATTTTTTCCAAATTTCGGTTCGGAAAAAAGTTCTCCAAAAAATTGCTCAAAACGATTCAGAATGTTTATCATGTTGTATAAATACACCAAACGAAGTATCACTCGCCCGTTTAAGCCGAATTCGCGTGCTAATCATCACGAAATTTTCAAAATTTCGGTCCAAAAAAAATGCTCCAAAAAATTGCTCAAAACGATTCAGAACGTTTTTCAGGTTGCATAAATACACCAAACGAAGTATCACTCCCCCGTTTAAGCCCGAATTCGTGGGCTAACCATCACGAATTTTTTAGAATTTCGGTCCGAAAAAAAGTCTCCAAAAAATTGCTGAAAACGATTCAGAATGTTTATCATGTCGTATAAATACACCAAACGAAGTATCACTCGCCCGTTTAAGCCCGAATTCGTGGGCTCACCATCACGATTTTTTCAAAATTTCGGTCCGGAAAAAAGTTCTCCAAAAAATTGCTCAAAACTACTCAGAACGTTTTTCAGGTTGTATAAATACACCAAACGAAGTATCACTCGCCCGTTTAAGCCCGAATTCGTGTGCTAATCATCACGAATCTTTCAAAATTTCGGTCCCAAAAAAAAATGCTCCAAAAAAATTGCTCAAAACGATTCAGAACGTTTTTCAGGTTGTATAAATACACCAAACGAAGTATCACCCTCCCGTTTAAGCCCGAATTCGTGTGCTAACCATCACGATTTTTTCAAAATTTCGGTCCGGAAAAAAGTTCTCCAAAAAATTGCTGAAAACGATTCAGAATGTTTATGATGTTGTGTAAATACACCAAACGAAGTATCACTCGCCCGTTTAAGCCCGAATTCGTGTGCTAATCATCACAAATTTTTCAAAATTTCGGTCCGAAAAAAAATGCTCAAAAAAATTGCTAAAAACGATTCAGAACGTTTTTCAGGTTGTATAAATGCACCAAACGAAGTATCACCCTCCCGTTTAAGCCCGAATTCGTGTCATCACAATTTTTTCAAAATTTCGGTCCGGAAAAAAGTTCTCCAAAAAATTGCTCAAAACGATTCAGAACGTTTTTCAGGTTGAATAAATACACCAAACGAAGTATCACCCTCCCGTTTAAGCCCGAATTCGTGTGCTAAGCATCACGAATTTTTCAAAATTTCGGTTCGAAAAAAAATGCTCCAAAAAATTGCTCAAAACGATTCAGAACGTTTTTCAGGTTGAATAAATACACCAAACGAAGTATCACTCCCCCGTTTAAGCCCGAATTCGTGGGCTAAACATCACGAATTTTTCAAAATTTCGGTCCGAAAAAAAATGATCCAAAAAATTGCTCAAAACGATTCAGAACGTTTTTCAGGTTGAATAAATACACCAAAAGAAGTATCACCGTCCCGTTTAAGCCCGAATTCGTGTGCTAACCATCACGATTTTTTCAAAATTTCGGTTCGGAAAAAAGTTCTCCAAAAAATTGCTCAAAACGATTCAGAATGTTTATCATGTTGTATAAATACACCAAACGAAGTATCACTCGCCCGTTTAAGCCCGAAATCGTGTGCTAAGCATCACGATTTTTTCAAAATTTTGGTCCGGAAAAAAGTTCTCCAAAAAATTGCTCAAACCTATTCAGAACGTTTTTCAGGTTGTATAAATACACCAAACGAAGTATCACTCTCCCGTTTAAGCCCGAATTCGTGGGCTAACCATCACGATTTTTTCAAAATTTCAGTCCGGAAAAAAGTTCTCCAAAAAATTGCTGAAAACGATTCAGAATGTTTATCATGTTGTATAGATACACCAAACGAAGCATCGCCCTCCCGTTTGAACCCGAATTCGTGTGCTAACCATCACGATTTTTTCAAAATTTCGGTCCGGAAAAAAGTGGTCCAAAAAATTGCTCAAAACGATTTAGAACGTTTTTCAGGTTGTATAAATACACCAAACGAAGTATCACCCTCCCGTTTAAGCCCGAATTCGTGTGCTAACCATCACAATTTTTTCCAAATTTCGGTTCGGAAAAAAGTTCTCCAAAAAATTGCTCAAAACGATTCAGAATGTTTATCATGTTGTATAAATACACCAAACGAAGTATCACTCGCCCGTTTAAGCCGAATTCGCGTGCTAATCATCACGAAATTTTCAAAATTTCGGTCCAAAAAAAATGCTCCAAAAAATTGCTCAAAACGATTCAGAACGTTTTTCAGGTTGCATAAATACACCAAACGAAGTATCACTCCCCCGTTTAAGCCCGAATTCGTGGGCTAACCATCACGAATTTTTTAGAATTTCGGTCCGAAAAAAAGTCTCCAAAAAATTGCTGAAAACGATTCAGAATGTTTATCATGTCGTATAAATACACCAAACGAAGTATCACTCGCCCGTTTAAGCCCGAATTCGTGGGCTCACCATCACGATTTTTTCAAAATTTCGGTCCGGAAAAAAGTTCTCCAAAACATTGCTCAAAACTACTCAGAACGTTTTTCAGGTTGTATAAATACACCAAACGAAGTATCACTCGCTAATTTAAGCCCGAATTCGTGTGCTTAATCATCACGAATTTTTCAAAATTTCGGTCCGAAAAAAAGTGCTCCAAAAAATTGCTCAAAACGATTTAGAATGTTTATCATGTTGTATAAATACACCAAATGAAGTATCACTCTCCCGTTAAAGCCCGAATTCATGTGCTAATCATCACGATTTTTTCAAAATTTCGGTAAAAAAAAAATGCTCCAAAAAATTGCCCAAAATGATTCAGAACGTTTTTCAGGTTGTATAAATACAACAAACGAAGTATCACCCTCCCGTTTAAGCCCGAATTCGTGTGCTAACCATCACGATTTTTTTCAAAATTTCGGTCCGAAAAAAGTTCTTCAAAAAAATTGCTCAAAACGATTCGAATGTTTATCATGTTGTGTAAATACACCAAACGAAGTATCACTCGCCCGTTTAAGCCCGAATTCGTGTGCTAATCATCACGAATTTTTCAAAATTTCGGTCCGAAAAAAAAAGCTCCAAAAAAATTGCTCAAAACGATTCAGAACGTTTTTCAGGTTGTATAAATACACCAAACGAAGTATCACCCTCCCGTTTAAGCCCGAATTCGTGTGCTAACCATCACGATTTTTTCAAAATTTCGATCCGGAAAAAAGTTCTCCAAAAAATTGTTGAAAACGATTCAGAATGTTTATCATGTTGTATAAATGCACGAAACGAAGTATCACTCACCCGTTTAAGCCCGAAATCGTGTGCTAAGCATCACGAATTTTTCAAAATTTCGGTCCGAAAAAAAATGCTCCAAAAAATTGCTCAAAACGATTCAGAACGTTTTCCAGGTTGAATAAATACACCAAACGAAGTATCACTCCCCCGTTTAAGCCCGAATTCGTGGGCTAACCATCACGAATTTTTCAAAATTTCGGTCCGAAAAAAAGTGCTCCAAAAAATTGCTCAAAACGATTAAGAACGTTTTTCAGGTTGTATAAATACACCAAACGAAGTATCACGCTCCCGTTTAAGCCCGAATTCGTGTGCTAATCTTCACGAATTTTTCAAAATTTCGGTCCGAAAAAAAATGCTCCAAAAAATTGCTCAAAACGATTCAGAACGTTTTTCAGGTTGAATAAATACACCAAACGAAGTATCACCCTCCCGTTTAAGCCCGAATTCGTGTGCTAACCATCAAGATTTTTTCAAAATTTCGGTCCGGAAAAAAGTTCTCCAAAAAATTGCTCAAAACGATTCAGAATGTTTACATGTTGTATAAATACACCAAACGAAGTATCACTCGCCCGTTTAAGCCCGAATTCGTGGGCTAACCATCACGATTTTTTCAAAATTTCGGTCCGGAAAAAAGTTCTCAAAAAAATTGCTCAAAACTATTCAGAACGTTTTTCAGGTTGTATAAATACACCAAACGAAGTATCACCCTCCCGTTTAAGCCCGAATTCGTGGGCTAACCATCACGATTTTTTCAAAATTTCGGTCCGGAAAAAAGTTCTCCAAAAAATTGCTGAAAACGATTAAGAATGTTTATCATGTTGTATAAATACACCAAACGAAGTATCACTCGCCCGTTTAAGCCCGAATTCGTGTGCTAATCATCACGAATTTTTCAAAATTTCGGTCCGAAAAAAAATGCTCCAAAAAATTGCTCAAAACGATTCAGAACGTTTTTCATGTTGTATAAATGCACCAAACGAAGTATCACCCTCCCGTTTAAGCCCGAATTCGTGTGCTAACCATCACAATTTTTTCAAAATTTCGGTCCGGAAAAAAGTTCTCCAAAAAATTGCTCAAAACGATTCAGAACGTTTTTAGGTTGAATAAACACACCAAACGAAGTATCACCCTCCCGTTTAAGCCCGAATCGTGTGCTAATCATCACGATTTTTTCAAAATTTCGGTCCGGAAAAAAGTTCTCCAAAAAATTGCTGAAAATGATTCAGAATGTATACATGCTGTATAAATACACCAAACGAAGTATCACTCGCCCGTTTAAGCCCGAATTCGTGGGCTAACCATCACGATTTTTTTAAAATCTCGGTCCGGAAAAAAGTTCTCAAAAAAATTGATCAAAACTATTCAGAACGTTTTTCAGGTTGTATAAATACACCAAACGAAGTATCACTCTCCCGTTTAAGCCCGAATTCGTGGGCTAACCATCACGATTTGTTCAAAATTTCGGTCCGGAAAAAAGTTCTCCAAAAAATTGCTGAAAACGATTCAGAATGTTTATCATGTTGTATAAATACACCAAACGAAGCATCGCCCTCCCGTTTGAGCCCGAATTCGTGTGCTAACCATCACGATTTTTTCAAAATTTCGGTCCGGAAAAAAGTTGTCCAAAAAATTGTTCAAAACGATTCAGAACGTTTTTCAGGTTGTATAAATACACCAAACGAAGTATCACCCTCCCGTTTAAGCCCGAATTCGTGTGTTGACCATCACAATTTTTTCCAGATTTCGGTCCGGAAAAAAGTTCTCCAAAAAATTGCTTAAAACGATTCAGAATGTTTATCATGTTGTATAAATACACCAAACGAAGTATCACTCGCCCGTTTAAGCCGAATTCGTGTGCTAATCATCACGAAATTTTCAAAATTTCGGTCAAAAAAAAATGCTCCAAAAAATTGCTCAAAACGATTCAGAACGTTTTTCAGGTTGCATAAATACACCAAACGAAGTATCACTCCCCCGTTTAAGCCCGAATTCGTGGACTAACCGTCACGAATTTTTCAGAATTTCGGTCCGAAAAAAAGTCTCCAAAAAGTTGCTGAAAACGATTCAGAATGTTTATCATGTCGTATAAATACACCAAACGAAGTATCACTCGCCCGTTTAAGCCCGAATTCGTGGGCTAACCATCACGATTTTTTCAAAATTTTGGTCCGGAAAGAAGTTCTCGAAAAAATTGCTCAAAACTATTCAGAACGTTTTTCAGGTTGTATAAATACACCAAACGAAGTATCACTCGCTCATTTAAGCCCGAATTCCTGTGCTAATCATCACGAATTTTTCAAAATTTCGGTCCGAAAAAAAGTGCTCCAAAAAATTGCTCAGAACGATTTAGAATGTTTATCATGTTGTATAAATACACCAAATGAAGTATCACTATCCCGTTAAAGCCCGAATTCATGTGCTAATCATCACGATTTTTTTCAAAATTTTGGTCCCAAAAAAAAATGCTCCAAAAAATTGCTCAAAACGATTCAGAACGTTTTTCAGGTTGTATAAATACACCAAACGAAGTATCACCCTACCGTTTAAGCTGAATTCGTGTGCTAACCATCACGATTTTTTCAAAATTTCGGTCAGGAAAAAAGTTCTCCAAAAAATTGCTCAAAACGATTCAGAATGTTTATCATGTTGTATAAATACACCAAACGAAGTATCACTCGCCCGTTTAAGCCCGAAATCGTGTGCTAAGCATCACGAATTTTTCAAAATTTCGGTCCCAAAAAAAATGCTCCAAAAAATTGCTCAAAACGATTCAGAACGTTTTTCAGGTTGTATAAATACACCAAACGAAGTATCACCCTCCCGTTTAAGCCCGAATTCGTGTCATCACGATTTTTTCAAAATTTCGTTCCGGAAAAAAGTTCTCCAAAAAATTGCTGAAAACGATTCAGAATGTTTATCATGTTGTATAAATACACAAAACGAAGTATCACTCGCCCGTTTAAGACCGAATTCGTGGGCTAACCATCATGTTTTTTTCAAAATTTCGGTCCGGGAAAAATTCTCCAAAAAATTGCTCAAAACTATTCAGAACGTTTTTCAGGTTGTATAAATACCCCACACGAAGTGTCACCCTCCCGTTTAAGCCCGAATTCGTGTGCTAACCATCACGATTTTTTCAAAATTTCGGTCCGGAAAAAAGTTCTCCAAAAAATTGCTCAAAACGATTCAGAATGTTTATCATGTTGTATAAATACACCAAATGAAGTATCACTCTCCCGTTAAAGCCCGAATTCATGTGCTAATCATCACGATTTTTTCAAAATTTTGGTCCGAAAAAAAATGCTCCAAAAAATTGCTCAAAACGATTCAGAACGTTTTTCAGGTTTTATAAATACACCAAACGAAGTATCACCCTCCCGTTTAAGCTGAATTCGTGTGCTAACCATCACGATTTTTTCAAAATTTCGGTCCGGAAAAAAGTTCTCCAAAAAATTGCTGAAAACGATTCAGAATGTTTATCATGTTGTAGGAATACACCAAACGAAGTATCACTCGCCCGTTTAAGCCCGAATTCGTGTTCTAATCATCACGTATTTTAAAATTTCCGGTCCGAAAAAAAATTCTCCAAAAAATTGCTCAAAACGATTTAGAACGTTTTTCAGGTTGTATAAATACACCAAACGAAGTATCACCCTCCCATTTAAGCCCGAATTCGTGTGCTAACCATCACGATTTTTTTAAAATTTCGGTCCGGCAAAAAGTTCTCCAAAAAATTGCTGAAAACGATTCAGAATGTTTATCATGTTGTATAAATAAACGAAACGAAGTATCACTCGCCCGTGTAAGCCCGAATTCGTGGGCTAACCATCACGTTTTTTTATAAATTTCGGTCCGGAAAAAAATTCTCCAAAAAATTGCTCAAAACTATTCAGAACGTTTTTCAGGTTGTATAAATACACCAAACGAAGTGTCACCCTCCCGTTTAAGCCCGAATTCGTGGGCTAACCATCACGATTTTTTCAAAATTTCGGTCCGGAAAAAAGTTCTCCAAAAAATTGCTGAAAACGATTTAGAATGTTTATCATGTTGTATAGATACACCAAACGAAGTATCACTCGCCCGTTTAAGCCCGAATTCGTGGGCTAACTATCACGATTTTTTCAAAATTTCGGTCCGAAAAAAAATGCTCCAAAAAATTGTTCAAAACGATTAAGAACGTTTTTCAGGTTGTATAAATACACCAAACGAAGTATCACCCTCCCGTTTAAGCCCGAATTCGTGTGCTAACCATCACGATTTTTTCAAAATTTCGGTCCGGAAAAAAGTTCTTCAAAAAATTGATCAAAACGATTCAGAATGTTTATCATGTTGTATAAATACACCAAACGAAGTACCACTCGCCCGTTTAAGCTCGAATTCGTGTGCTAATCATCACGAATTTTTCAAAATTTCGGTCCGAAAAAAAATGCTCCAAAAAATTGCTCAAAACGATTCAGAACGTTTTTCAGGTTGTATAAATACACCAAACGAAGTATCACCCTCCCGTTTAAGCCCGAATTCGTGTGCTAACCATCACGAATTTTTCCAAAATTTCGGTCCGAAAAAAGTTCTTCAAAAAATTGCTGAAAACGATTCAGAATGTTTATCATGTTGTAGGAATACACCAAACGAAGTATCACTCGCCCGTTTAAGCCCGAATTCGTGTTCTAATCATCACGTATTTTAAAATTTCCGGTCCGAAAAAAAATTCTCCAAAAAATTGCTCAAAACGATTTAGAACGTTTTTCAGGTTGTATAAATACACCAAACGAAGTATCACCCGCCCATTTAATCCCGAATTCGTGTGCTAACCATCACGATTTTTTTAAAATTTCGGTCCGGCAAAAAGTTCTCCAAAAAATTGCTGAAAACGATTCAGAATGTTTATCATGTTGTATAAATAAACGAAACGAAGTATCACTCGCCCGTGTAAGCCCGAATTCGTGGGCTAACCATCACGATTTTTTTTATAAATTTCGGTCCGAAAAAAAATTCTCCAAAAAAATTGCTCAAAACTATTCGAACGCTTTTTTCAGGGTTGTATAAATACACCAAACGAAGTGTCACCCTCCCGCTTTAAGCCCGAATTCGTGGGCTAACCATCACGATTTTTTTCAAAATTTCGGTCCGGAAAAAAAGTTCTCCAAAAAATTGCTGAAAACGATTTAGAATGTTTATCATGTTGTATAGATACACCAAACGAAGTATCACTCGCCCGTTTAAGCCCGAATTCGTGGGCTAACTATCACAATTTTTTCAAAATTTCGGTCCGAAAAAAAATGCTCCAAAAAATTGTTCAAAACGATTAAGAACGTTTTTCAGGTTGTATAAATACACCAAACGAAGTATCACCCTCCCGTTTAAGCCCGAATTCGTGTGCTAACCATCACGATTTTTTCAAAATTTCGGTCCGGAAAAAAGTTCTTCAAAAAATTGCTCAAAACGATTCAGAATGTTTATCATGTTGTATAAATACACCAAACGAAGTACCACTCGCCCGTTTAAGCTCGAATTCGTGTGCTAATCATCACGAATTTTTCAAAATTTCGGTCCGAAAAAAAATGCTCCAAAAAATTGCTCAAAACGATTCAGAACGTTTTTCAGGTTGTATAAATACACCAAACGAAGTATCACCCTCCCGCTTTAAGCCCGAATTCGTAGTGCTAACCATCACGATTTTTTCAAAATTTCGGTCCGGAAAAAAGTTCTTCAAAAAATTGCTCAAAACGATTCCGAATGTTTATCATGTTGTATAAATACACCAAACGAAGTACCACTCGCCCGTTTAAGCCCGAATTCGTGTGCTAATCATCACGAATTTTTCAAAATTTCGGTCCGAAAAAAAATGTTCCAAAAAAATTGCTCAAAACGATTCAGAACGTTTTTCAGGTTGTATAAATACACCAAACGAAGTATCACCCTCCCGTTTAAGCCCGAATTCGTGTGCTAACCATCACGATTTTTTCAAAATTTCGGTCCGGAAAAAAGTTCTCCAAAAAATTGCTGAAAACGATTCAGAATGTTTATAATATTGTATAAATACACCAAACGAAGTATCACTCGCCCGTTTAAGCCCGAAATCGTGTGCTAAGCATCACGAATTTTTCAAAATTTCGGTCCCAAAAAAAATGCTCCAAAAAATTGCTCAAAACGATTCAGAACGTTTTTCAGGTTGTATAAATACACCAAACGAAGTATCACCCCTCCCGCTTTAAGCCCGAATTCGTGTGCTAACCATCACGATTTTTTCAAAATTTCGGTCCGAAAAAAGTTCTCTAAAAAATTGCTCGAAAACGATTCAGAATGTTTATCATGTTGTATGAATACACCCAAACGAAGTATCACTCGCCCGTTTAAGCTCGAATTCGTGTTCTAATCATCACGTATTTTAAAATTTCCGGTCCGAAAAAAAATTCTCCAAAAAAATTGCTCAAAACGATTTAGAACGCTTTTTCAGGGTTGTATAAATACACCAAACGAAGTATCACTCTCCCGTTTAAGCCCGAATTCGTGTGCTAACCATCACGATTTTTTTAAAAATTTCGGTCCGAAAAAAAGTTCTCCAAAAAATTGCTCAAAACGATTCGAATCGTTTATCATGTTGTATAAATACACCAAACGAAGTATCACTCGCCCGCTTTAAGCCCGAAATCGTGTGCTAAGCATCACGATTTTTTCAAAATTTCGGTCCGAAAAAAAGTCCTCCAAAAAATTGCTCAAAACGATTCAGAATGTCTTTCAGGTTGTATAAATACACCAAACGAAGTATCACCCTCCCGTTTAAGCCCGAATTCGTGTGCTAACCATCACGATTTTTTCAAAATTTCGGTCCGGAAAAAAGTTCTCCAAAAAATTGCTGAAAACGATTCAGAATGTTTTTCAGGTTGCATAAATACACCAAACGAAGTATCACTCCACGTTTAAGCCCGAATTCGTGGGCTAACCATCACGAATTTTTCAAAATTTCGGTCCGAAAAAAAGTTCTCAAAAAAATTGCTGAAAACGATTCAGAATGTTTATCATGTTGTACAAATACACCAAACGAAGTATCACTCGCCCGTTTAAGCCCGAATTCGTGTGCTAATCATCACGAAATTTTCAAAATTTCGGTCCAAAAAAAATGCTCCAAAAAATTGCTCAAAACGATTCAGAACGTTTTTCAGGTTGAATATATACACCAAACGAAGTATCACTCCCCCGTTTAAGCCCGAATTCGTGGGCTAACCATCACGAATTTTTCAAAATTTCGGTCCGAAAAAAAGTGCTCCAAAAAATTGCTCAAAACGATTAAGAACGTTTTTCAGGTTGTACAAATACACCAAACGAAGTATCACTCTCCCGTTTAAGCCCGAATTCGTGTGCTAATCATAACGAATTTTTCAAAATTTCGGTCCGAAAAAAAATGCTCCAAAAAATTGCTCAAAACGATTCAGAACGTTTTTCAGGTTGAATAAATACACCAAACGAAGTATCACCCTCCCGTTTAAGCCCGAATTCGTGTACTAACCATCACGATTTTTTCAATATTTCGGCCAGGAAAAAAGTTCTCCCAAAAATTGCTGAAAATGATTCAGAATGTTTACATGTTGTATAAATACACCAAACGAAGTCTCACCCTCCCGTTTAAGCCCGAATTCGTCTGCTAACCATCACGATTTTTTCAAAATTTCGGTCCGGAAAAAAGGTCTTCAAAAAATTGCTCAAAACGATTCAGAATGTTTATCATGTTGTATAAATACACCAAACGAAGTACCACTCGCCCGTTTAAGCCCGAATTCGTGTGCTAATCATCACGAATTTTTCCAAATTTCGGTCCGAAAAAAATGCTCCCAAAAATTGCTCAAAACGATTCAGAACGTTTTTCAGGTTGTATAAATACACCAAACGAAGTATCGCCCTCCCGTTTAAGCCCGAATTCGTGTGCTAACCATCACGATTTTTTCAAAATTTCGGTCCGGAAAAAAGTTCTTCAAAAAATTGCTCAAAACGATTCAGAATGTTTATCATGTTGTATAAATACACCAAACGAAGTACCACTCGCCCTGCTTTAAGCCCGAATTGTGTGCTAATCATCACGAATTTTTTCAAAATTTTCGGTCCGAAAAAAAATGCTCCAAAAAAATTGCTCAAAACGATTCGTAACGCTTTTTCGTGTTGTATAAATACACCAAACGAAGTATCACCCTCCCGTTTAAGCCCGAATTCGTGTGCTAACCATCACGATTTTTTCAAAATTTCGGTCCGAAAAAAGTTCTCCAAAAAATTGCTCAAAACGATTCGAATGTTTATAATGTTGTATAAATACACCAAACGAAGTATCACTCGCCCTGCTTTAAGCCCGAAATCGTGTGCTAAGCATCACGAATTTTTTCAAAATTTCGGTCCCAAAAAAAATGCTCCAAAAAATTGCTCAAAACGATTCGTAACGCTTTTTCAGGGTTGTATAAATACACCAAACGAAGTATCACCCTCCCGCTTAAGCCCGAATTCGTGTGCTAACCATCACGATTTTTTCAAAATTTCGGTCCGAAAAAAAGTTCTCCAAAAAATTGCTCAAAACGATTCGGAATGTTTTTCGAGTTGCATAAATACACCAAACGAAGTATCACTCCACGTTTAAGCCCGAATTCGTAGGGCTAACCATCACGAATTTTTTCAAAATTTCGGTCCGAAAAAAAGTTCTCCAAAAAATTGCTCAAAACGATTCGAATGTTTATCATGTTGTATAAATACACCAAACGAAGTATCACTCGCCCGCTTTAAGCCCGAATTGTGTGCTAATCATCACGAAATTTTCAAAATTTCGGCAAAAAAAAATGCTCCAAAAAAATTGCTCAAAACGATTCGTAACGCTTTTTCGAGTTGAATAAATACACCAAACGAAGTATCCCTCCCCCGCTTTAAGCCCGAATTGTGGGCTAACCATCACGAATTTTTTCAAAATTTCGGTCCGAAAAAAAGTGCTCCAAAAAATTGCTCAAAACGATTAAGAACGTTTTTCAGGTTGTACAAATACACCAAACGAAGTATCACTCTCCCGTTTAAGCCCGAATTCGTGTGCTAATCATAACGAATTTTTCAAAATTTCGGTCCGAAAAAAAATGCTCCAAAAATTGCTCAAAACGATTCGTAACGCTTTTTCGAGTTGAATAAATACACCAAACGAAGTATCACCCTCCCGTTTAAGCCCGAATTCGTGTGCTAACCATCACGATTTTTTCAATATTTCGGCCAGGAAAAAAGTTCTCCAAAAAATTGCTGAAAATGATTCAGAATGTTTACATGTTGTATAAATACACCAAACGAAGTATCACCCTCCCGTTTAAGCCCGAATTCGTCTGCTAACCATCACGATTTTTTCAAAATTTCGGTCCGGAAAAAAGGTCTTCAAAAAATTGCTCAAAACGATTCAGAATGTTTATCATGTTGTATAAATACACCAAACGAAGTACCACTCGCCCGTTTAAGCCCGAATTCGTGTGCTAATCATCACGAATTTTTCCAAATTTCGGTCCGAAAAAAAATGCTCCAAAAAATTGCTCAAAACGATTCAGAACGTTTTTCAGGTTGTATAAATACACCAAACGAAGTATCGCCCTCCCGTTTAAGCCCGAATTCGTGTGTTAACCATCACGATTTTTTCAAAATTTCGGTCCGGAAAAAAGTTCTTCAAAAAATTGCTCAAAACGATTCAGAATGTTTATCATGTTGTATAAATACACCAAACGAAGTACCACTCGCCCTGCTTTAAGCCCGAATTGTGTGCTAATCATCACGAATTTTTCAAAATTTCGGTCCGAAAAAAAATGCTCCAAAAAAATTGCTCAAAACGATTCGTAACGCTTTTTCAGGGTTGTATAAATACACCAAACGAAGTATCACCCTCCCGCTTTAAGCCCGAATTGTGTGCTAACCATCACGATTTTTTCAAAATTTCGGTCCGAAAAAAGTTCTCCAAAAAATTGCTCAAAAACGATTCGTAATGTTTATAATGTTGTATAAATACACCAAACGAAGTATCACTCGCCCGCTTTAAGCCCGAAATCGTGTGCTAAGCATCACGAATTTTTTCAAAATTTCGGTCCCAAAAAAAATGCTCCAAAAAATTGCTCAAAACGATTCGTAACGTTTTTCGAGTTGTATAAATACACCAAACGAAGTATCACCCTCCCGTTTAAGCCCGAATTCGTGTGCTAACCATCACGATTTTTTCAAAATTTCGGTCCGGAAAAAAGTTCTCCAAAAAATTGCTGAAAACGATTCAGAATGTTTATCATGTTGTATGAATACACCAAACGAAGTATCACTCGCCCGTTTAAGCCCGAATTCGTGTTCTAATCATCACGTATTTTAAAATTTCCGGTCCGAAAAAAAATTCTACAAAAAATTGCTCAAAACGATTTAGAACGTTTTTCAGGTTGTATAAATACACCAAACGAAGTATCACCCTCCCGTTTAAGCCCGAATTCGTGTGCTAACCATCACGATTTTTTTAAAATTTCGGTCCGGCAAAAAGTTCTCCAAAAAATTGCTGAAAACGATTCAGAATGTTTATCATATTGTATAAATACACCAAACGAAGTATCACTCGCCCGTTTAAGCCCGAAATCGTGTGCTAAGCATCACGATTTTTTCAAAATTTCGGTCCGAAAAAAAGTCCTCCAAAAAATTGCTCAAAACTATTAAGAACGTTTTTCAGGTTGTATAAATACCCCAAACGAAGTATCACTCGCTCATTTAGGCCCGAATTCGTGTGCTAATCATCACGAATTTTTCAAAATTTCGGTCCGGAAAAAAGTTCTCCAAAAAATTGCTCAAAACGATTCAGAATGTTTATCATGTTGTGTAAATACACCAAACGAAGTATCACTCGCCCGTTTAAGCGTAATTCGTGTGCTAATCATCACGAAATTTTCAAAATTTCGGTAAAAAAAAAATGCTCCAAAAAATTGCTCAAAACGATTCAGAATGTTTTTCAGGTTGCATAAATACACCAAACGAAGTATCACTCCCCGTTTAAGCCCGAATTCGTGGGCTAACCATCACGAATTTTTCAAAATTTCGGTCCGAAAAAAGTTCTCCAAGTAATTGCTGAAAACGATTCAGAATGTTTATCATGTTGTATAAATACACCAAACGAAGTATCACTCGCCCGTTTAAGCCCGAATTCGTGTGCTAATCATCACGAAATTTTCAAAATTTCGGTCCAAAAAAAATGCTCCAAAAAATTGCTCAAAACGATTCAGAACGTTTTTCAGGTTGAATAAATACACCAAACGAAGTATCACTCCCCCGTTTAAGCCCGAATTCGTGGGCTAACCATCACGAATTTTTCAAAATTTCGGTCCGAAAAAAAGTGCTCCAAAAAATTGCTCAAAACGATTAAGAACGTTTTTCAGGTTGTACAAATACACCAAACGAAGTATCACTCTCCCGTTTAAGCCCGAATTCGTGTGCTAATCATAACGAATTTTTCAAAATTTCGGTCCGAAAAAAAATGCTCCAAAAAATTGCTCAAAACGATTCGTAACGCTTTTTCGAGTTGAATAAATACACCAAACGAAGTATCACCCTCCCGCTTTAAGCCCGAATTGCGTGCTAACCATCACGATTTTTTTCAATATTTCGGCCAGGAAAAAAGTTCTCCAAAAAATTGCTGAAAATGATTCAGAATGTTTACATGTTGTATAAATACACCAAACGAAGTATCACCCTCCCGTTTAAGCCCGAATTCGTGTGCTAACCATCACGATTTTTTCAAAATTTTGGTCCGGAAAAAAGGTCTTCAAAAAATTGCTCAAAACGATTCGTATCGTTTATCATGTTGTATAAATACACCAAACGAAGTACCACTCGCCCGCTTTAAGCCCGAATTCGTGTGCTAATCATCACGAATTTTTTCAAAATTTCGGTCCCAAAAAAAATGCTCCAAAAAATTGCTCAAAACGATTCAGAACGTTTTTCATGTTGTATAAATACACCAAACGAAGTATCGCCCTCCCGTTTAAGCCCGAATTCGTGTGCTAACCATCACGATTTTTTCAAAATTTTGGTCCGGAAAAAAGTTCTTCAAAAAATTGCTCAAAACGATTCAGAATCGTTTATCATGTTGTATAAATACACCAAACGAAGTATCACTCGCCCTGCTTAAGCCCGAATTGTGTGCTAATCATCACGAATTTTTCAAAATTTCGGTCCGAAAAAAAATGCTCCAAAAAAATTGCTCAAAACGATTCGAACGTTTTTCAGGGTTGTATAAATACACCAAACGAAGTATCACTCTCCCGTTTAAGCCCGAATTCGTGTGCTAACCATCACGATTTTTTCAAAATTTCGGTCCGGAAAAAAGTTCTCCAAAAAATTGCTCAAAACGATTCGTAATGTTTATAATGTTGTATAAATACACCAAACGAAGTATCACTCGCCCTGCTTAAGCCCGAAATCGTGTGCTAAGCATCACGAATTTTTTCAAAATTTCGGTCCCAAAAAAAATGCTCCAAAAAATTGCTCAAAACGATTCGTAACGCTTTTTCAGGGTTGTATAAATACACCAAACGAAGTATCACTCTCCCGCTTTAAGCCCGAATTCGTAGTGCTAACCATCACGATTTTTTCAAAATTTCGGTCCGAAAAAAAGTTCTCCAAAAAAATTGCTCAAAACGATTCGTAATGTTTATCATGTTGTATAAATACACCAAACGAAGTATCACTCTCCCGTTTAAGCCGAATTCGTGTGCTAATCATCACGAAATTTTCAAAATTTCGGTCAAAAAAAAATGCTCCAAAAAATTGCTCAAAACGATTAAAAATGTTTTTCAGGTTGCATAAATACACCAACCGAAGTATCACTCCCCCGTTTAAGCCCGAATTCGTGGGCTAACCATCACGATTTTTTCAAAATTTCGGTCCGGAAAAAAGTGCTCCAAAAAATTGCTCAAAACGATTAAGAACGTTTTTCAGGTTGTATAAATACACCAAACGAAGTATCACTCTCCCGTTTAAGCCCGAATTCGTGTGCTAATCATCACAAATTTTTCAAAATTTCGGTCCGAAAAAAAATGCTCCAAAAAATTGCTCAAAACGATTCGTAACGCTTTTTCGTGTTGAATAAATACACCAAACGAAGTATCACCCTCCCGTTTAAGCCCGAATTCGTGTGCTAACCATCACTATTTTTTCAAAATTTCGGTCCGGAAAAAAGTTCTCCAAAAAATTGCTGAAAACGATTCAAAATGTTTACATGTTGTATAAATACACCAAACGAAGTATTACTCGCCCGTTTAAGCCCGAATTCGTGGGCTAACCATCACGATTTTTTCAAAATTTCGGTCCGGAAAAAAGTTCTCAAAAAAATTACTCAAAACGATTCGTAACGCTTTTTCAGGGTTGTATAAATACACCAAACGAAGTATCACTCTCCCGCTTTAAGCCCGAATTCGTGGGCTAACCATCACGAGTTTTTTCAAAATTTCGGTCCGAAAAAAAGTTCTTCAAAAAATGCTCAAAACGATTCGTAATGTTTATCATGTTGTATAAAAACACCAAACGAAGTATCACTCTCCCGCTTTAAGCCCGAATTCGTAGTGCTAACCATCACGATTTTTTCAAAATTTCGGTCCGTAAAAAAGTTCTCCAAAAAATTGCTCAAAACGATTCAGAACGTTTTTCAGGTTGTATAAATACACCAAACGAAGTATCACCCTCCCGTTTACGCCTGAATTCGTGTGCTAACCATCACAATTTTTTCCAAATTTGGGCCCGGAAAAAAGTTCTCCAAAAAATTGCTCAAAATGATTCGGAATGTTTATATTTTTTTTAAATAAACCAAACCGAGTTATACCCCCCCCGTTTAAGCCCGAATTCGTGTGCTAATCATCACGAATTTTTCAAAATTTCGGTCCGAAAAAAAATGCTCCAAAAAATTGCTCAAAACGATTCGTAACGCTTTTTCGAGTTGAATAAATACACCAAACGAAGTATCACCCTCCCGTTTAAGCCCGAATTCGTGTGCTAACCATCACTATTTTTTCAAAATTTCGGTCCGGAAAAAAGTTCTCCAAAAAATTGCTGAAAACGATTCAAAATGTTTACATGTTGTATAAATACACCAAACGAAGTATCACTCGCCCGTTTAAGCCCGAATTCGTGGGCTAACCATCACGATTTTTTCAAAATTTCGGTCCGGAAAAAAGTTCTCAAAAAAATTGCTCAAAACTATTCGTAACGCTTTTTCAGGGTTGTATAAATACACCAAACGAAGTATCACTCTCCCGTTTAAGCCCGAATTCGTGGGCTAACCATCACGAGTTTTTTCAAAATTTCGGTCCGAAAAAAGTTCTTCAAAAAATTACTGAAAACGATTCAGAATGTTTATCATGTTGTATAAAAACACCAAACGAAGTATCGCCCTCCCGTTTAAGCCCGAATTCGTGTGCTAACCATCACGATTTTTTCAAAATTTCGGTCCGTAAAAAAGTTCTCCAAAAAATTGCTCAAAACGATTCAGAACGTTTTTCAGGTTGTATAAATACACCAAACGAAGTATCACCCTCCCGTTTACGCCCGAATTCGTGTGCTGACCATCACAATTTTTTCCAAATTTCGGTCCGGAAAAAAGTTCTCCAAAAAATTGCTCAAAATGATTCAGAATGTTTATCATGTTGTATAAATACACCAAACGAAGTATCACTCGCCCGTTTAAGCCGAATTCGTGTGCTAATCATCACGAAATTTTCAAAATTTCGGTAAAAAAAAAAATGCTCCAAAAAATTGCTCAAAACGATTCAAAACGTTTTTCAGGTTGCATAAATACACCAAACGAAGTATCACTCCCCCGTTTAGGCCCGAATTCGTGTGCTAATCATGACGAATTTTTCAAAATTTCAGTCCGAAAAAAAATGCTCCATAAAATTGGTCAAAACGATTCAGAACGTTTTTCAGGTTGTATAAATACACCAAACGAAGTATCACTCTCCCGTTTAGGCCCGAATTCGTGGGCTAACCATCACGATTTTTTCAAAATTTCGGTCCGGAAAAAGGTTCTCCAAAAAATTGCTGAAAACGATTCAAAACGTTTTTCAGGTTGAATAACTACACCAAACGAAGTATCACCCTCCCGTTTAAGCCCGAATTCGTGTGCTAACCATCACGATTTTTTCAAAATTTCGGTCCGGAAAAAAGTTCTCCAAAAAATTGCTCAAAACGATTCAGAATGTTTATCATGTTGTATAAATACACCAAACGAAGTATCACTCGCCCGTTTAAGCCGAATTCGTGTGCTAATCATCACGAAATTTTCAAAATTTCGGTCAAAAAAAAATGCTCCAAAAAATTGCTCAAAACGATTAAAAATGTTTTTCAGGTTGCATAAATACACCAACCGAAGTATCACTCCCCCGTTTAAGCCCGAATTCGTGGGCTAACCATCACGATTTTTTCAAAATTTCGGTCCGGAAAAAAGTTCTCCAAAAAATTGCTCAAAACTATTCAGAACGTTTTTCAGGTTATATAAATACACCAAACGAAGTATCACTCGCTCATTTAAGCCCGAATTCGTGTGCTAATCATCACGAATTTTTCAAAATTTCGGTCCAAAAAAAAAGTGCTCCAAAAAATTGCTCAAAACGATTTAGAATGTTTATCATGTTGTATAAATACACCAAACGAAGTATCACCCTCCCGCTTTAAGCCCGAATTCTTGTGCTAACCATCACGATTTTTTCAAAATTTCGGTCCGAAAAAAGTTCTCCAAAAAATTGCTCAAAACGATTCGTAATGTCTATCATGTTGTATAAATACACCAAACGAAGTACCACTCGCCCGCTTTAAGCCCGAAATCGTGTGCTAAGCATCACGAATTTTTCAAAATTTCGGTCCGAAAAAAAATGCTCCAAAAAATTGCTCAAAACGATTCAGAACGTTTTTCAGGTTGTATAAACACACCAAACGAAGTATCACCCTCCCGCTTTAAGCCCGAATTCGTGTGCTAACCATCACGATTTTTTCAAAATTTCGGTCCGAAAAAAGTTCTCCAAAAAATTGCTCAAAACGATTCGTAATGTTTATCATGTTGTATAAATACACCAAACGAAGTATCACTCGCCCGCTTTAAGCCCGAATTCGTGTTCTAATCATCACGTATTTTAAAATTTCCGGTCCGAAAAAAGAATTCTCCAAAAAATTGCTCAAAACGATTTAGAACGCTTTTTCGAGTTGTATAAATACACCAAACGAAGTATCACCCTCCCGTTTAAGCCCGAATTCGTGTGCTAACCATCACGATTTTTTCAAAATTTCGGTCCAGCAAAAAAGTTCTCCAAAAAATTGCTCAAAACGATTCGTAATGTTTATCATGTTGTATAAATACACCAAAACGAAGTATCACTCGCCCGCTTTAAGCCCGAATTCGTGAGCTAACCATCACGATTTTTTCGAAAATTTCGGTCCGAAAAAAATTCTCCAAAAAATTGCTCGAAAACTATTCGAACGTTTTTCAGGGTTGTATAAATACACCAAACGAAGTGTCACTCTCCCGCTTAAGCCCGAATTCGTAGGGCTAACCATCACGATTTTTTCAAAATTTCGGTCCGAAAAAATTTCTCCAAAAAATTGCTCAAAACGATTCGTAATGTTTATCATGTTGTATAGATACACCAAACGAAGTATCACTCGCCCGCTTAAGCCCGAATTCTTGGGCTAACCATCACGATTTTTTCAAAATTTTGGTCCGAAAAAAAATGCTCCAAAAAATTGTTCAAAACGATTCGTAACGCTTTTTCGATGTTGTATAAATACACCAAACGAAGTATCACCCTCCCGTTTAAGCCCGAATTCGTGTGCTAACCATCACGATTTTTTCAAAATTTCGGTCCGAAAAAAAGTTCTTCAAAAAATTGCTCAAAACGATTCGTAATGTTTATCATGTTGTATAAATACACCAAACGAACTATCACTCGCCCTGCTTTAAGCCCGAATTCGTGTGCTAATCATCACGAATCTTTCAAAATTTCGGTCCAAAAAAAAATGCTCCAAAAAAATTGCTCAAAACGATTCGTAACGTTTCTCGAGTTGTATAAATACACCAAACGAAGTATCACCCTCCCGCTTTAAGCCCGAATTCATGTGCTAACCATCACGATTTTTTCAAAATTTCGGTCCGAAAAAAAGTTCTCCAAAAAATTGCTCAAAACGATTCGTAATGTTTATCATGTTGTATAAATACACCAAACGAAGTATCACTCGCCCGCTTTAAGCCCGAATTCGTGTGCTAATCATCACAAATTTTTCAAAATTTCGGTCCGAAAAAAATGCTCCAAAAAATTGCTAAAAACGATTCAGAACGTTTTTCAGGTTGTATAAATGCACCAAACGAAGTATCACCCTCCCGTTTAAGCCCGCATTCGTGTGCTAACCATCACAATTTTTTCAAAATTTCGGTCCGGAAAAAAGTTCTCCAAAAAATTGCTCAAAACGATTCAGAACGTTTTTCAGGTTGAATAAATACACCAAACGAAGTATCACCCTCCCGTTTAAGCCCGAATTCGTGTGCTAAGCATCACGAATTTTTTCAAAATTTCGGTTCGAAAAAAAATGCTCCAAAAAATTGCTCAAAACGATTCGAACGTTTTTCGAGTTGAATAAATACACCAAACAAAGTATCACTCCCCCGTTTAAGCCCGAATTCGTGGGCTAACCATCACGAATTTTTCAAAATTTCGGTCCGAAAAAAAATGCTCCAAAAAATTGCTCAAAACGATTCAGAACGTTTTTCAGGTTGAATAAATACACCAAAAGAAGTATCACCGTCCCGTTTAAGCCCGAATTCGTGTGCTAACCATCACGATTTTTTCAAAATTTCGGTCCGGAAAAAAGTTCTCCAAAAAAATTGCTCAAAACGATTCAGAATGTTTATCATGTTGTATAAATACACCAAACGAAGTATCACTCGCCCGTTTAAGCCCGAAATCGTGTGCTAAGCATCACGAATTTTTCAAAATTTCGGTCCGAAAAAAAATGCTCCAAAAAATTGCTCAAAACGATTCAGAACGTTTTTCAGGTTGAATAAACACACCAAACGAAGTATCACTCCCCCGTTTAAGCCCGAATTCGTGGGCTAACCATCACGAATTTTTCAAAATTTCGGTCCGAAAAAAAATGCTCCAAAAAATTGCTCAAAACGATTCAGAACGTTTTTCAGGTTGAATAAATACACCAAACGAAGTATCACCTTCCCGTTTAAGCCCGGATTCGTGTGCTAACCATCACGATTTTTTCAAAATTTCGGTCCGGAAAAAAGTTGTCCAAAAAATTGCTCAAAACGATTTAGAACGTTTTTCAGGTTGTATAAATACACCAAACGAAGTATCACCCTCCCGTTTAAGGCCGAATTCGTGTGCTAACCATCACAATTTTTTCCAAATTTCGGTTCGGAAAAAAGTTCTCCAAAAAATTGCTCAAAACGATTCAGAATGTTTATCATGTTGTATAAATACACCAAACGAAGTATCACTCGCCCGTTTAAGCCGAATTCGTGTGCTAATCATCACGAAATTTTCAAAATTTCGGTCAAAAAAAAATGCTCCAAAAAATTGCTCAAAACGATTCAGAACGTTTTTCAGGTTGCATAAATACACCAAACGAAGTATCACTCCCCCGTTTAAGCCCGAATTCGTGGGCTAACCATCACGAATTTTTCAGAATTTCGGTCCGAAAAAAAGTCTCCAAAAAATTGCTGAAAACGATTCAGAATGTTTATCATGTCGTATAAATACACCAAACGAAGTATCACTCGCCCGTTTAAGCCCGAATTCGTGGGCTCACCATCACGATTTTTTCAAAATTTCGGTCCGGAAAAAAGTTCTCCAAAAAATTGCTCAAAACTACTCAGAACGTTTTTCAGGTTGTATAAATACACCAAACGAAGTATCACTCGCTAATTTAAGCCCGAATTCGTGTGCGTAATCATCACGAATTTTTCAAAATTTAGGTCCGAAAAAAAGTGCTCCAAAAAATTGCTCAAAACGATTTAGAATGTTTATCATGTTGTATAAATACACCAAATGAAGTATCACTCTCCCGTTAAAGCCCGAATTCATGTGCTAATCATCACGATTTTTTCAAAATTTCGGTAAAAAAAAAATGCTCCAAAAAATTGCCCAAAATGATTCAGAACGTTTTTCAGGTTGTATAAATACACCAAACGAAGTATCACCCTCCCGTTTAAGCCCGAATTCGTGTGCTAACCATCACGATTTTTTCAAAATTTCGGTCCGAAAAAAAGTTCTTCAAAAAATTGCTCAAAACGATTCAGAATGTTTATCATGTTGTATAAATACACCAAACGAAGTATCACTCGCCCGTTTAAGCCCGAATTCGTGTGCTAATCATCACGAATTTTTCAAAATTTCGGTCCGAAAAAAAACGCTCCAAAAAAATTGCTCAAAACGATTCAGAACGTTTTCCAGGTTGAATAAATACACCAAACGAAGTATCACTCCCCCGTTTAAGCCCGAATTCGTGGGCTAACCATCACGAATTTTTCAAAATTTCGGTCCGAAAAAAAGTGCTCCAAAAAATTGCTCAAAACGATTAAGAACGCTTTTTCGAGTTGTATAAATACACCAAACGAAGTATCACGCTCCCGCTTTAAGCCCGAATTGTAGTGCTAATCTTCACGAATTTTTTCAAAATTTCGGTCCGAAAAAAAATGCTCCAAAAAATTGCTCAAAACGATTCGAACGCTTTTTCAGGGTTGAATAAATACACCAAACGAAGTATCACCCTCCCGCTTTAAGCCCGAATTCGTAGTGCTAACCATCAAGATTTTTTCAAAATTTCGGTCCGAAAAAAGTTCTCCAAAAAAATTGCTCAAAACGATTCGTAATGTTTACATGTTGTATAAATACACCAAACGAAGTATCACTCGCCCGCTTAAGCCCGAATTGCGGGCTAACCATCACGATTTTTTTCAAAATTTTGGTCCGAAAAAAGTTCTCAAAAAAATTGCTCAAAACTATTCGTAACGCTTTTTCAGTGTTGTATAAATAAACCCAAACGAAGTATCACCCTCCCGCTTAAGCCCGAATTGTGGGCTAACCATCACGATTTTTTCAAAATTTCGGTCCGAAAAAAAGTTCTCCAAAAAATTGCTCAAAACGATTCGGAATGTTTATCATGTTGTATAAATACACCAAACGAAGTATCACTCGCCCGTTTAAGCCCGAATTCGTGTGCTAATCATCACGAATTTTTCAAAATTTCGGTCCGAAAAAAAATGCTCCAAAAAATTGCTCAAAACGATTCAGAACGTTTTTCATGTTGTATAAATGCACCAAACGAAGTATCACCCTCCCGTTTAAGCCCGAATTCGTGTGCTAACCATCACAATTTTTTCAAAATTTCGGTCCGGAAAAAAGTTCTCCAAAAAATTGCTCAAAACGATTCAGAACGTTTTTCAGGTTGAATAAACACACCAAACGAAGTATCACCCTCCCGTTTAAGCCCGAATTCGTGTGCTAACCATCACGATTTTTTCAAAATTTCGGTCCGAAAAAAAGTTCTCCAAAAAATTGCTCAAAACGATTCGTAATGTTTACATGTCGTATAAATACACCAAACGAAGTATCACTCGCCCGCTTTAAGCCCGAATTGTAGGGCTAACCATCACGATTTTTTTAAAATCTCGGTCCGGAAAAAAGTTCTCAAAAAAATTGATCAAAACTATTCAGAACGTTTTTCAGGTTGTATAAATACACCAAACGAAGTATCACTCTCCCGTTTAAGCCCGAATTCGTGGGCTAACCATCACGATTTGTTCAAAATTTCGGTCCGGAAAAAAGTTCTCCAAAAAATTGCTGAAAACGATTCGAAATGTTTATCATGTTGTATAAATACACCAAACGAAGCATCGCCCTCCCGTTTGAGCCCGAATTCGTGTGCTAACCATCACGATTTTTTCAAAATTTCGGTCCGGAAAAAAGTTGTCCAAAAAATTGTTCAAAACGATTCAGAACGTTTTTCAGGTTGTATAAATACACCAAACGAAGTATGACCCTCCCGTTTAAGCCCGAATTCGTGTGCTGACCATCACAATTTTTTCCAGATTTCGGTCCGGAAAAAAGTTTTCCAAAAAATTGCTCAAAACGATTCAGAATGTTTATCATGTTGTATAAATACACCAAACGAAGTATCACTCGCCCGTTTAAGCCGAATTCGTGTGCTAATCATCACGAAATTTTCAAAATTTCGGTCCAAAAAAAATGCTCCAAAAAATTGCTCAAAACGATTCAGAACGTTTTTCAGGTTGCATAAATACACCAAACGAAGTATCACTCCCCCATTTAAGCCCGAATTCGTGGGCTAACCATCACGGATTTTTTCAGAATTTCGGTCCGAAAAAAAGTCTCCAAAAAATTGCTGAAAACGATTCAGAATGTTTATCATGTCGTATAAATACACCAAACGAAGTATCACTCGCCCGTTTAAGCCCGAATTCATGGGCTAACCATCACGATTTTTTCAAAATTTCGGTCCGGAAAGAAGTTCTCGAAAAAATTGCTCAAAACTATTCAGAACGTTTTTCAAGTTGTATAAATACACCAAACGAAGTATCACTCGCTCATTTAAGCCCGAATTCGTGTGCTAATCATCACGAATTTTTCAAAATTTCGGTCCGAAAAAAAGTGCTCCAAAAAATTGCTCAGAACGATTTAGAATGTTTATCGTGTTGTATAAATACACCAAATGAAGTATCACTCTCCCGTTAAAGCCCGAATTCATGTGCTAATCATCACGATTTTTTCAAAATTTTGGTCCCAAAAAAAATGCTGCAAAAAATTGCTCAAAACGATTCAGAACGTTTTTCAGGTTGTATAAATACACCAAACGAAGTATCACCCTCCCGTTTAAGCTGAATTCGTGTGCTAACCATCACGATTTTTTCAAAATTTCGGTCCGGAAAAAAGTTCTCCAAAAAATTGCTCAAAACGATTCAGAATGTTTATCATGTTGTATAAATACACCAAACGAAGTATCACTCGCCCGTTTAAGCCCGAAATCGTGTGCTAAGCATCACGAATTTTTCAAAATTTCGGTCCCAAAAAAAATGCTCCAAAAAATTGCTCAAAACGATTCAGAACGTTTTTCAGGTTGTATAAATACACCAAACGAAGTATCACCCTCCCGTTTAAGCCCGAATTCGTGTCATCACGATTTTTTCAAAATTTCGTTCCGGAAAAAAGTTCTCCAAAAAATTGCTGAAAACGATTCAGAATGTTTATCATGTTGTATAAATACACAAAACGAAGTATCACTCGCCCGTTTAAGACCGAATTCGTGGGCTAACCATCACGTTTTTTTCAAAATTTCGGTCCGGAAAAAAATTCTCCAAAAAATTGCTCAAAACTATTCAGAACGTTTTTCAGGTTGTATAAATAGACCAAACGAAGTGTCACCCTCCCGTTTAAGCCCGAATTCGTGTGCTAACCATCACGATTTTTTCAAAATTTCGGTCCGGAAAAAAGTTCTCCAAAAAATTGCTCAAAACGATTCAGAATGTTTATCATGTTGTATAAATACACCAAATGAAGTATCACTCTCCCGTTAAAGCCCGAATTCATGTGCTAATCATCACGATTTTTTCAAAATTTTGGCCCGAAAAAAAATGCTCCAAAAAATTGCTCAAAACGATTCAGAACGTTTTTCAGGTTGTATAAATACACCAAACGAAGTATCACCCTCCCGTTTAAGCTGAATTCGTGTGCTAACCATCACGATTTTTTCAAAATTTCGGTCCGGAAAAAAGTTCTCCAAAAAATTGCTGAAAACGATTCAGAATGTTTATCATGTTGTATGAATACACCAAACGAAGTATCACTCGCCCGTTTAAGCCCGAATTCGTGTTCTAATCATCACGTATTTTAAAATTTCCGGTCCGAAAAAAAATTCTCCAAAAAATTGCTCAAAACGATTTAGAACGTTTTTCAGGTTGTATAAATACACGAAACGAACTATCACCCTCCCGTTTAAGCCCGAATTCGTGTGCGTTCACGATTTTTTTAAAATTTCGGTCCGGCAAAAAGTTCTCGAAAAAATTGCTGAAAACGATTCAGAATGTTTATCATGTTGTATAAATAAACGAAACGAAGTATCACTCGCCCGTTTAAGCCCGAATTCGTGTGCTAACCATCACGTTTTTTTATAAATTTCGGTCCGTAAAAAAATTCTCCAAAAAATTGCTCAAAACTATTCAGAACGTTTTTCAGGTTGTATAAATACACCAAACGAAGTGTCACCCTCCCGTTTAAGCCCGAATTCGTGGGCTAACCATCACGATTTTTTCAAAATTTCGGTCCGGAAAAAAGTTCTCCAAAAAATTGCTGAAAACGATTTAGAATGTTTATCATGTTGTATAGATACACCAAACGAAGTATCACTCGCCCGTTTAAGCCCGAATTCGTGGGCTAACCATCACGATTTTTTCAAAATTTCGGTCCGAAAAAAAATGCTCCAAAAAATTGCTCAAAACGATTCAGAACGTTTTTCAGGTTGTATAAATACACCAAACGAAGTATCACCCTCCCGTTTAAGCCCGAATTCGTGTGCTAACCATCACGATATTTTCAAAATTTCGGTCCGGAAAAAAGTTCTTCAAAAAATTGCTCAAAACGATTCAGAATGTTTATCATGTTGTATAAATACACCAAACGAAGTATCACTCGCCCGTTTAAGCCCGAAATCGTGTGCTAAGCATCACGAATTTTTCAAAATTTCGGTCCCAAAAAAAATGCTCCAAAAAATTGCTCAAAACGATTCAGAACGTTTTTCAGGTTGTATAAATACACCAAACGAAGTATCACCCTCCCGTTTAAGCCCGAATTCGTGTGCTAACCATCACGATTTTTTCAAAATTTTGGTCCGGAAAAAAGTTCTTCAAAAAATTGCTCAAAACGATTCAGAATGTTTATCATGTTGTATAAATACACCAAACGAAGTACCACTCGCCCGTTTAAGCCCGAATTCGTGTGCTAATCATCACGAATTTTTCAAAATTTCGGTCCGAAAAAAAATGCTCCAAAAAAATTGCTCAAAACGATTCAGAACGTTTTTCAGGTTGTATAAATACACCAAACGAAGTATCACCCTCCCGTTTAAGCCCGAATTCGTGTGCTAACCATCACGATTTTTTCAAAATTTCGGTCCGGAAAAAAGTTCTCCAAAAAATTGCTGAAAACGATTCAGAATGTTTATAATGTTGTATAAATACACCAAACGAAGTATCACTCGCCCGTTTAAGCCCGAAATCGTGTGCTAAGCATCACGAATTTTTCAAAATTTCGGTCCCAAAAAAAATGCTCCAAAAAATTGCTCAAAACGATTCAGAACGTTTTTCAGGTTGTATAAATACACCAAACGAAGTATCACCCTCCCGTTTAAGCCCGAATTCGTGTGCTAACCATCACGATTTTTTTCAAAATTTCGGTCCGAAAAAAGTTCTCCAAAAAATTGCTGAAAACGATTCAGAATGTTTATCATGTTGTATGAATACACCAAACGAAGTATCACTCGCCCGTTTAAGCCCGAATTCGTGTTCTAATCATCACGTATTTTAAAATTTCCGGTCCGAAAAAAAATTCTCCAAAAAATTGCTCAAAACGATTTAGAACGTTTTTCAGGTTGTATAAATACACCAAACGAAGTATCACCCTCCCGTTTAAGCCCGAATTCGTGTGCTAACCATCACGATTTTTTTAAAATTTCGGTCCGGCAAAAAGTTCTCCAAAAAATTGCTGAAAACGATTCAGAATGTTTATCATGTTGTATAAATACACCAAACGAAGTATCACTCGCCCGTTTAAGCCCGAAATCGTGTGCTAAGCATCACGATTTTTTCAAAATTTCGGTCCGAAAAAAAGTCCTCCAAAAAATTGCTCAAAACGATTCAGAATGTCTTTCAGGTTGTATAAATACACCAAACGAAGTATCACCCTCCCGTTTAAGCCCGAATTCGTGTGCTAACCATCACGATTTTTTCAAAATTTCGGTCCGGAAAAAAGTTCTCCAAAAAATTGCTCAAAACGATTCAGAATGTTTATCATGTTGTATAAATACACCAAACGAAGTATCACTCGCCCGTTTAAGCGTAATTCGTGTGCTAATCATCACGAAATTTTCAAAATTTCGGTAAAAAAAAAATGCTCCCAAAAATTGCTCAAAACGATTCAGAACGTTTTTCAGGTTGCATAAATACACCAAACGAAGTATCACTCCCCGTTTAAGCCCGAATTCGTGGGATAACCATCACGAATTTTTCAAAATTTCGGTCCGAAAAAAAGTTCTCCAAAAAATTGCTGAAAACGATTCAGAATTTTATCATGTTGTATAGATACACCAAACGAAGTATCACTCGCCCGTTTAAGCCCGAATTCGTGTGCTAATCATCACGAAATTTTCAAAATTTCGGTCCAAAAAAAATGCTCCAAAAAATTGCTCAAAACGATTCAGAACGTTTTTCAGGTTGAATAAATACACCAAACGAAGTATCACTCCCACGTTTAAGCCCGAATTCGTGGGCTAACCATCACGAATTTTTCAAAATTTCGGTCCGAAAAAAAGTGTTCCAAAAAATTGCTCAAAACGATTAAGAACGTTTTTCAGGTTGTACAAATACACCAAACGAAGTATCACTCTCCCGTTAAGCCCGAATTCGTGTGCTAATCATAACGAATTTTTCAAAATTTCGGTCCGAAAAAAAATGCTCCAAAAAATTGCTCAAAACGATTCAGAACGTTTTTCAGGTTGAATAAATACACCAAACGAAGTATCACCCTCCCGTTTAAGCCCGAATTCGTGTGCTAACCATCACGATTTTTTCAATATTTCGGCCAGGAAAAAAGTTCTCCAAAAAATTGCAGAAAATGATTCAGAATGTTTACATGTTGTATAAATACACCAAACGAAGTATCACTCGCCCGTTTAAGCCCGAATTCGTGGGCTAACCATCACGATTTTTTCAAAATTTCGGTCCGGAAAAAAGTTCTCAAAAAAATTGCTCAAAACTATTCAGAACGTTTTTCAGGTTGTATAAATACACCAAACGAAGTATCACTCTCCCGTTTAAGCCCGAATTCGTGGGCTAACCATCACGATTTTTTCAAAATTTCGGTTCGGAAAAAAGTTCTCCAAAAAATTGCTGAAAACGATTCAGAATGTTTATCATGTTGTATAAATACACCAAACGAAGTATCACCCTCCCGTTTAAGCCCGAATTCGTGTGCTAACCATCACGATTTTTTCCAAAAATTTCGGTCCGAAAAAAAGTTCTCCAAAAAATTGCTCAAAACGATTCGAATGTTTATCATGTTGTATAAATACACCAAACGAAGTATCACTCTCCCGTTTAAGCCCGAATTCGTGGGCTAACCATCACGATTTTTTTCAAAATTTCGGTCCGAAAAAAGTTCTCCAAAAAATTGCTGAAAACGATTCGTAATGTTTATCATGTTGTATAAATACACCAAACGAAGTATCACCCTCCCGTTTAAGCCCGAATTGTAGTGCTAACCATCACGATTTTTTCAAAATTTCGGTCCGAAAAAAAGTTCTCCAAAAAAATTGCTCAAAACGATTCGGAATGTTTATCATGTTGTATAAATACACCAAACGAAGTATCACTCGCCCTGCTTTAAGCCCGAATTCGTGTGCTAATCATCACGAAATTTTTCAAAATTTCGGTCCAAAAAAAATGCTCCAAAAAATTGCTCAAAACTATTCAGAACGTTTTTCAGGTTGTATAAATACACCAAACGAAGTATCACTCTCCCGTTTAAGCCCGAATTCGTGGGCTAACCATCACGATTTTTTCAAAATTTCGTTCCGGAAAAAAGTTCTCCAAAAAATTGCTCAAAACGATTCAGAATGTTTATCATGTTGTATAAATACACCAAACGAAGTATCACTCTCCCGTTTAAGCCCGAATTCGTGGGCTAACCATCACGATTTTTTCAAAATTTCGGTCCGGAAAAAAGTTCTCCAAAAAATTGCTGAAAACGATTCAGAATGTTTACCATGTTGTATAAATACACCAAACGAAGTATCTCCCTCCCGTTTAAGCCCGAATTCGTGTGCTAACCATCACGATTTTTTCAAAATTTCGGTCCGGAAAAAAGTTCTCCAAAAAATTGCTCAAAACGATTCAGAATGTTTATCATGTTGTATAAATACACCAAACGAAGTATCACCCTCCCGTTTAAGCCCGAATTCGTGTGCTAACCAGCACGATTTTTTTAAAAATTTCGGTCCGAAAAAAAGTTCTCCAAAAAATTGCTCAAAACGATTCGTAACGCTTTTTCAGGGTTGTATAAATACACCAAACGAAGTATCACCCTCGCCGTTTAAGCCCGAATTGTGTGCTAACCATCACGATTTTTTCCAAATTTCGGTCCGGAAAAAAGTTCTCCAAAAAATTGCTCAAAACGATTCAGAATGTTTATCATGTTGTATAAATACACCAAACGAAGTATCACTCGCCCCGTTTAAGCCGAATTCGTGCGCTAATCATCACGAAATTTTCAAAATTTCGGTCCAAAAAAAATGCTCCAAAAAATTGCTCAAAACGATTCAGAACGTTTTTCAGGTTGTATAAATACACCAAACGAAGTATCACCCTCCCGTTTAAGCCTGAATTCGTGTGCTAACCATCACGATTTCTTCAAAATTTCGGTCCGGAAAAAAGTTCTCCAAAAAATTGCTGAAAACGATTCAGAATGTCTATCATGTTGTATAAATACACCAAACGAAGTATCACTCGCCAGTTTAAGCCAGAATTCGTGGGCTAAGCATCACGATTTTTTTCAAAATTTCGGTCCGGAAAAAAGTTCTCCAAAAAATTGCTCAAAACTATTCAGAACGTTTTTCAGGTTGTATAAATACACCAGACGAAGTATCACTCGCTCATTTAAGCCCGAATTCGTGTGCTAATCATCACGAATTTTTCAAAATTTCGGTCCGAAAAAAAGTGCTCCAAAAAATTGCTCAAAACGATTTAGAATGTTTATCATGATGTATAAATACACCCAATGAACTATCACTCTCCCGTTAAAGCCCGAATTCGTGTGCTAATCATCACGATTTTTTCAAAATTTCGGTCAAAAAAAAAATGCTCCAAAAAATTGCTAAAAACGATTCAGAACGTTTTTCAGGTTGTATAAATACAGCAAACGAAGTATCACCCTCCCGTTTAAGCCCGAATTCGTGTGCTAACCATCACGATTTTTTCAAAATTTCGGTCCGGAAAAAAGTTCTCCAAAAAATTGCTCGAAACGATTCAGAATGTTTATCATGTTGTATAAATACACCAAACGAAGTATCACTCACCCGTTTAAGCCCGAAATCGTGTGCTAAGCATCACGAATTTTTCTAAATTTCGGTCCGAAAAAAAATGCTCCAAAAAATTGCTCAAAACGATTCAGAACGTTTTTCAGGTTGTATAAATACACCAAACGAAGTATCACCCTCCCGTTTAAGCCCGAATTCGTGTGCGTTAATCACGATTTTTTCAAAATTTCGGTCCGAAAAAAAGTTCTCCAAAAAATTGGTGAAAACGATTCAGAATGTTTATCATGTTGTATAAATACACCAAACGAAGTACCACTCGCCCGTTTAAGCCCGAATTCGTGTTCTAATCATCACGTATTTTAAAATTTCCGGTCCGAAAAAAAATTCTCCAAAAAATTGCTCAAAACGATTCAGAACGTTTTTCAGGTTGTATAAATACACCAAACGAAGTATCACCCTCCCGTTTAAGCCCGAATTCGTGTGCTAACCATCACGATTTTTTCAAAATTTCTGTCCGGAAAAAAGTTCTCCAAAAAGATGCTCAAAACGATTCAGAATGTTTATCATGTTGTATAAATACACCAAACGAAGTATCACTCGCCCGTTTAAGCCCGAAATCGTGTGCTAAGCATCACGAATTTTTCAAAATTTCGGTCCGAAAAAAAAATGCTCCAAAAAATTGCTCAAAACGATTCAGAACATTTTTCAGGTTGTATAAATACACCAAACGAAGTATCACCCTCCCGTTTAAGCCCGAATTCGTGTGCTAACCATCACGATTTTTTCAAAATTTCGGTCCGGAAAAAAGTTCTCCAAAAAATTGCTGAAAACAATTCAGAATGTTTATCATGTTGTATAAATACACCAAACGAAGTATCACTCGCCCGTTTAAGCCCGAATACGTGTTCTAATCATCACGTATTTTAAAATTTCCGGTCCAAAAAAAAATTCTCCAAAAAATTGCTCAAAACGATTCAGAACGTTTTTCAGGTTGTATAAATACACCAAACGAAGTATCACTCTCCCGTTTAAGCCCGAGTTCGTGGGCTAACCATCACGATTTTTTCAAAATTTCGCTCCGACAAAAAGTTCTCCAAAAAATTGCTCAAAACGATTCAGAATGTTTATCATGTTGTATAAATACACCAAACGAAGTATCACTCGCCCGTTTAAGCCCGAATTCGTGTGCTAATCGTCACGAATTTTTCAAAATTTTGGCCCGAAAACAAATGCTCCAAAAAATTGCTCAAATTGATTCAGAACATTTTTCAGGTTGTATAAATACACCAAATGAAGTATCACCCTCCCGTTTAGGCCAGAATTCGTGTGCTAACCATCACGATTTTTTCAAAATTTCTGTCCGGAAAAAAGTTCTCCAAAAAATTGCTAAAAACGATTCAGAATGTTTATCATGTTGTATAAATACACCAAACGAAGTATCACTCGCCCGTTTAAGCCCGAATTCGTGTGCTAATCATCACGAATTTTTCAAAATTTCGGTCCGGAAAAAAGTTCTCCAAAAAATTGCTGAAAACGATTCAGAATGATTATCATGTTGTATAAATACACCAAACGAAGTATCACTTGCCCGTTTAAGCCCGAATTCGTGTGCTAATCATCACGAATTTTTCAAAATTTCGGTCCGAAAAAAATGCTCCAAAAAATTGCTCAAAACTATTCAAAATGTTTATCATGTTGTATAAATACACCAAACGAAGTATCACTCGCCCGTTTAAGCCGAATTCGTGTGCTAATCATCACGAAATTTTCAAAATTTCGGTCCAAAAAAAAAATGCTCCAAAAAATTGCTCAAAACGATTCAGAACGTTTTTCAGGTTGCATAAATACGCCAAACGAAGTATCACTCCCCCGTTTAAGCCCGAATTCGTGGGCTAACCATCACGAATTTTTCAGAATTTCGGTCCGAAAAAAAGTCTCCAAAAAATTGCTGAAAACGATTCAGAATGTTTATCATGTTGTATAAATACACCAAACGAAGTATCACTCGCCCGTTTATGCCAGAATTCGTGGGCTAACCATCACGATTTTTTCAAAATTTCGGTCCGGAAAAAAGTTCTCAAAAAAATTGCTCAAAACTATTCAGAACGTTTTTTAGGTTGTATAAATACACCAAACGAAGTATCACTCTCCCGTTTAAGCCCGAATTCGTGTGCTAATTATCACGAATTTTTCAAAATTTCGGTCCAAAAAAAAATGCTCCAAAAAATTGCTCAAAACGATTTAGAATGTTTATCATATTGTATAAATACACCAAATGAACTATCACTCTCCCGTTAAAGCCCGAATTCGTGTGCTAATCATCACGATTTTTTCAAAATTTCGGTCCGAAAAAAAATGCTCCAAAAAATTGCTCAAAACGATTCAGAACGTTTTTCAGGTTGTATAAATACACCAAACGAAGTATCACCCTCCCGTTTAAGCCCGAATTCGTGTGCTAACCATCACGATTTTTTCAAAATTTCTGTCCGGAAAAAAGTTCTCCAAAAAATTGCTCAAAACGATTCAGAATGTTTATCATGTTGTATAAATACACCAAACGAAGTATCACTCGCCCGTTTAAGCCCGAAATCGTGTGCTAAGCATCACGAATTTTTCAAAATTTCGGTCCGAAAAAAAAATGCTCCAAAAAATTGCTAAAAACGATTCGTAACGTTTTTCGTGTTGTATAAATACACCAAACGAAGTATCACCCTCCCGTTTAAGCCCGAATTCGTAGCTAACCATCACGATTTTTTCAAAATTTCGGTCCGGAAAAAAGTTCTCCAAAAAATTGCTGAAAACAATTCAGAATGTTTATCATGTTGTATAAATACACCAAACGAAGTATCACTCGCCCGTTTAAGCCCGAATACGTGTTCTAATCATCACGTATTTTAAAATTTCCGGTCCAAAAAAAAATTCTCCAAAAAATTGCTCAAAACGATTCAGAACGTTTTTCAGGTTGTATAAATACACCAAACGAAGTATCACTCTCACGTTTAAGCCCGAGTTCGTGGGCTAACCATCACGATTTTTTCAAAATTTCGCTCCGAAAAAAAGTTCTCCAAAAAATTGCTCAAAACGATTCAGAATGTTTATCATGTTGTATAAATACACTAAAAGAAGTATCACTCGCTCATTTAAGCCCGAATTCGTGTGCTAATCATCACGAATTTTTCAAAATTTCGGTCTGAAAAAAAGTGCTCCAAAAAATTGCTCAAAATGATTTAGAATGTTTATCATGTTGTATAAATACACCAAATGAAGTATCACTCCCCCGTTAAAGCCAGAATTCGTGTGCTAATCATCACGAATTTTTCAAAATTTCAGTCAGAAAAAAAATGCTCCAAAAACTTGCTCAAAACCATTCAGAACGTTTTTCAGGTTATATAAATACACCAAATGAAGTGTCACTCTCCCGTTAAAGCCCAAATTCGTGTGCTAATCGTCACGAATTTTTCAAAATTTCTGTCTAAAAAAAAATGCTCCAACAAATTGCTCAAAACGATTCAGAACGTTTTTCAGGTTGTATAAATACACCAAACGAAGTATCACCCTCCCGTATAAGCCTGAATTCGTGTGCTAACCATCACGATTTTTTCAAAATTTCGGTCCGGAAAAAAGTTCTCCTGAAAATTGCTGAAAACGATTCAGAATGATTATCATGTTGTATAAATACACCAAACGAAGTATCACTCGCCTGTTTAAGCCCGAATTCGTGTGCTAATCATCACGAATTTTTCAAAATTTCGGTAAAAAAAAAATGCTCCAAAAAATTGCTCAAAACGATTCAGAACGTTTTTCAAGTTGTATAAATACACCAAACGAAGTATCACCCTCCCGTTTAAGCCCGAATTCGTGTGCTAACCATCAGGATTTTTTCCAAATTTCGGTCTGGAAAATAGTTCTCCAAAAAATTGCTGAAAACGATTCAAAATGATTATCATGTTGTATAAATACACCAAACGAAGTATCACTTGCCCGTTGAAGCCCGAATTCGTGTGCTAATCATCACGAATTTTTCAAAATTTCGGTTCGAAAAAAAATGCTCCAAAAAATTGCTCAAAACGATTAAGAACGTTTTTCAAGTTGTATAAATACACCAAACGAAGTATCACCCTCCCGTTTAAGCCCGAATTCGTGTGCTAACCATCACGATTTTTTCAAAATTTCGGTCCGGAAAAAAGTTCTCCAAAAAATTGCAGAAAACGATTCAGAATGATTTATCATGTCGTATAAATACACCAAACGAAGTATCACTTGCCCGTTTAAGCCCGAATTCGTGTGCTAATCATCACGAATTTTTCAAAATTTCGGTCTGAAAAAAAATGCTCCAAAAAATTGCTCAAAACGATTCAGAATGTTTATCATGTTGTATAAATACACCAAACGAAGTATCACTCGCCCGTTTAAGCCCGAAATCGTGTGCTAAGCATCACGAATTTTTCAAAATTTCGGCCCGAAAACAAATGCTCCAAAAAATTGCTCAAAACGATTCAGAACGTTTTTCGGGTTGTATAAATACACCAAACGAAGTATCACCCTCCCGTTTAAGCCAGAATTCGTGTGCTAACCATCACGATTTTTTCAAAATTTCAGTCCGGAAAAAAGTTCTCCAAAAAATTGCTAAAAACGATTCAGAATGTTTATCATGTTGTATAAATACACCAAATGAAGTATCACTCGCCCGTTTAAGCCCGAATTCTTGTTCTAATCATCACGTATTTTAAAATTTCGGTCCGAAAAAAAATGCTCCAAAAAATTGCTCAAAACGATTCAGAACGTTTTTCAGGTTGTATAAATACACCAAAAGAAGTATCACTCTCCCGTTTAAGCCCGAATTCGTGGGCTAACCATCACGATTTTTTCAAAATTTCGGTCCGGAAAAAAGTTCTCCAAAAAATTGCTCAAAACGATTCAGAATGTTTATCATGTTGTATAAATACACCAAACGAAGTATCACTCGCCCGTTTAAGCCCGAATTCGTGTGCTAATCATCACGAATTTTTCAAAATTTCGGTCCGAAAAAAAATGCTCCAAAAAATTGCTCAAAACGATTCAGAACGTTTTTCAGGTTGTATAAATACACCAAACGAAGTATCACCCTCCCATTTAAGCCGGAATTCGTGTGCTAACCATCACGATTTTTTCAAAATTTCGGTCCGGAAAAAAGTTCTCCTAAAAATTGCTGAAAACGATTCAGAATGATTATCATGTTGTATAAATACACCAAACAAAGTATCACTCGCCCGTTTAAGCCCGAATTTGTGTGCTAATCGTCACGAATTTTTCAAAATTTCGGCCCAAAAAAAATGCTCCAAAAAATTGCTCAAAACGGTTCAGAACGTTTTTCAGGTTGTATAAATACACCAAACGAAGTATCACCCTCCCGTTTAAGCCAGAATTCGTGTGCCAACCATCACGATTTTTTCAAAATTTCGGTCCGGAAAAAAGTTCTCAAAAAAATTGCTCAAAACGATTCAGAATGTTTATCATGTTGTATAAATACAACAAAAGAAGTATCACTCGCTCATTTAAGCCCGAATTCGTGTGCTAATCATCACGAATTTTTCAAAATTTCGGTCCGAAAAAAAGTGCTCCAAAAAATTGCTCAAAATAATTCAGAACGTTTTTCATGTTGTATAAATACACCAAATGAAGTATCACTCCCCCGTTAAAGCCAGAATTCGTGTGCTAATCATCACGAATTTTTCAAAATTTCAGTCCGAAAAAAAATGCTACAAAAAATTGCTCAAAACGATTCAGAACGTTTTTCAGGTTGAATAAATACACCAAACGAAGTATCACCCTCCCGTTTAAGCCCGAATTCGTGTGCTAACCATCACAATTTTTTCAAAATTTCGGTCCGGAAAAAAGTTCTCCCAAAGATTGCTCAAAACGATTCAGAACGTTTTTCAGGTTGTATAAATACACCAAACAAAGTATCACCCCGCCATTTAAGCCCGAATTCGTGTGCTAACCATCACGATTTTTTCAAAATTTCGGTTCGAAAAAAAAATGCTCCAAAAAATTGCTCAAAACGATTCAGAACATTTTTCGGGTTGTATAAATACACCAAACGAAGTATCACCCTCCCGTTTAAGCCAGAATTCGTGTGCTAACCATCACGATTTTTTCAAAATTTCGGTCCGGAAAAAAGTTCTCCAAAAAATTGCTGAAAATGATTCAGAATGTTTACATGTTGTATAAATACACCAAACGAAGTATCACTCGCCCGTTTAAGCCCGAATTCGTGGGCTAACCATCACGATTTTTTCAAAATTTCGGTCCGGAAAAAAGTTCTCCAAAAAATTGCTCAAAACTATTCAGAACGTTTTTCAGGTTGTATAAATACACCAAACGAAGTATCACTCTCCCGTTTAAGCCCGAATTCGTGGGCTAACCATCACGATTTTTTCAAAATTTCGGTCCGGAAAAAAGTTCTCCAAAAAATTGCTGAAAACGATTCAGAATGTTTATCATGTTGTATAAATACACCAAACGAAGTATCACTCGCCCGTTTAAGCCCGAATTCGTGTGCTAACCATTACTATCTTTTCAAAATTTCGGTCCGGAAAAAAGTTCTCCAAAAAATTGCTCAAAACGATTCAGAACGTTTTTCAGGTTGTATAAATACACCAAACGAAGTATCACCCTCCCGTTTAAGCCCGAATTCGTGTGCTAACCATCACGATTTTTTCAAAATTTCGGTCCGGAAAAAAGTTCTCCAAAAAATTGCTCAAAACGATTCAGAATGTTTATCATGTTGTATAAATACACCAAACGAAGTATCACTCGCCCGTTTAAGCCGTATTTGTGTGCTAATCATCACGAAATTTTCAAAATTTCGGTCCAAAAAAAATGCTCCAAAAAATTGCTCAAAACGATTCAGAACGTTTTTCAGGTTGCATAAATACACCAAACGAAGTATCACTCCCCCGTTTAAGCCCGAATTCGTGGGCTAACCATCACGAATTTTTCAAAATTTCGGTCTGAAAAAAAGTTCTCCAAAAAATTGCTGAAAACGATTCGGAATGTTTATCATGTTGTATAAATACACCAAACGAAGTATCACTCGCCCGTTTAAGCCCGAATTCGTGTGCTAATCATCACGAAATTTTTCAAAAATTTCGGTCCAAAAAAAAATGCTCCAAAAAATTGCTCAAAACGATTCGTAACGTTTTTTCATGTTGTATAAATACACCAAACGAAGTATCACTCCCCCGTTTAAGCCCGAATTCGTGGGCTAACCATCACGAATTTTTCAAAATTTCGATCCGAAAAAAAGTGCTCCAAAAAATTGCTCAAAACGATTAAGAACGTTTTGCAGGTTGTATAAATACGCCAAACGAAGTATCACTCTCCCGTTTAAGCCCGAATTCGTGTGCTAATTATCAAAAATTTTTCAAAATTTCGGTCCGAAAAAAAATGCTCCAAAAAATTGCTCAAAACGATTTAGAACGTTTTTCAGGTTGAATAAATACACCAAACGAAGTATCACCCTCCCGTTTAAGCCCGAATTCGTGTGCTAACCATCACGATTTTTTCAAAATTTCGGTCCGGGAAAAAGTTCTAGAAAAAATTGGTGAACACGATTCAGAACTTTTTTCAGGTTGTATAAATAAACCAAACGAAGTATCACCCTCCCGTTTAAGCCGAATTCGTGTGCTAACCATCACGATTTTTTCAAAATTCCGGTCCGGAAAAAAGTTCTCCAAAAAATTGCTCAAAACGATTCAGAATGTTTATCATGTTGTATAAATACACCAAACGAAGTATCACTCGCCCGTTTAAGCCCGAATTCGTGGGCTAACCATCATATTTTTTCAAAATTTCGGTTCGGAAAAAAATGCTCCAAAAAATTGCTCAAAACGATTCAGAATGTTTATCATATTGTATAAATACACCAAAAGAAGTATCACTCGCTCATTTAAGCCCGAATTCGTGTGCTAATCATCACGAATTATTCAAAATTTCGGTCCCAAAAAAAGTGCTCCAAAAAATTGCTCAAAATGATTTAGAATATTTATCATGTTGTATAAATACACCAAATGAAGTATCACTCCCCCGTTAAAGCCAGAATTCGTGTGCTAAACATCACGAATTTTTCAAAATTTCAGTCCCAAAAAAAATGCTATAAAAAATTGCTCAAAACGATTCAGAACGTTTTTCAGGTTGAATAAATACACCAAACGAAGTATCACCCTCCCGTTTAAGCCCGAATTCGTGTGCTAACCATCACAATTTTTTCAAAATTTTGGTCCGGAAAAAAGTTCTCCAAAAAATTGGTGAAAATGATTCAGAACGTTTTTCAGGTTGTATAAATAAACCAAACGAAGTATCACCCTCCCGTTTAAGCCCGAATTCGTGTGCTAACCATCACGATTTTTTCAAAATTTCTGTCCGGAAAAAAGTTCTCCAAAAAATTGCTCAAAACGATTCAGAATGTTTATCATGTTGTATAAATACACCAAACGAAGTATCACTCGCCCGTTTAAGCCCGAATTCGTGTGCTAATCGTCACGAATTTTTCAAAATTTCGGCCCAAAAAAAATGCTCCAAAAAATTGCTCAAAACGATTCAGAACGTTTTTCAGGTTGTATAAATACACCAAACGAAGTATCACCCTCCCGTTTAAGCCAGAATTCTTGTGCTAACCATCACGATTTTTTCAAAATTTTGGTCCGGAAAAAAGTTCTCCAAAAAATTGCTAAAAACGATTCAGAATGTTTATCATGTTGTATAAATACACCAAACGAAGTATCACTCGCCCGTTTAAGCCCGAATTCGTGTTCTAATCATCATGTATTTTAAAATTTTCGGTCTGAAAAAAATGCTCCAAAAAATTGCTCAAAACGATTCAGAACGTTTTTCAGGTTGTATAAATACACCAAACGAAGTATCACTCTCCCGTTTAAAACCGAATTCGTTGGCTAACCATCACGATTTTTTCAAAATTTCGGTCCGGAAAAAAGTGCTCCAAAAAATTGCTCAAAACGATTCAGAATGTTTATCATGTTGTATAAATACACCAAATGAAGTGTCACTCTCCCGTTAAAGCCCAAATTCGTGCGCTAATCATCACGAATTTTTCAAAATTTCGGTCCGAAAAAAAATGCTCCAAAAAATTGCTCAAAACGATTCAGAACGGTTTTCAGGTTGTATAAATACACCAAACGAAGTATCACCCTCCCGTTTAAGCCCGAATTCGTGTGCTAACCATCATGATTTTTTCAAAATTTCGGTCCGAAAAAAGTTCTCCAAAAAATTGCTGAAAACGATTCAGAATGTTTATCATGTTGTATAAATACACCAAACGAAGTATCACTCGCCCGTTTAAGCCTGAATTCGTGGGCTAACCATCACGATTTTTTCAAAATTTCGGTCCGAAAAAAAGTTCTCCAAAAAATTGCTGAAAACGATTCAGAAATGTTTATCATGTTGTATAAATACACCAAACGAAGTATCACTCGCCCGTTTAAGCCCGAATTCGTGTGCTAATCATCACGAAATTTTCAAAATTTCGGTCCAAAAAAAATGCTCCAAAAAATTGCTCAAAACGGTTCAGAATGTTTACATGTTGTATAAATACACCAAACGAAGTATCACTCGCCCGTTTAAGCCCGAATTCGTGGGCTAACCATCACGATTTTTTCAAAATTTTGGTCCGGAAAAAAGTTCTCCAAAAAATTGCTGAAAACGATTCAGAATGTTTGTCATGTTGTATAAATACACCAAACGAAGTATCACTCGCCCGTTTAAGCCGGAATTCGTGGGCTAACCATCACGATTTTTTCAAAATTTAGGTCCGGAAAAAAGTTCTCCAAAAAATTGTTCAAAACTATTCAGAACGTTTTTCAGGTTGTATAAATACACCAAACGAAGTATCACTCGCTCATTTAAGCCCGAATTCGTGTGCTAACCATCACGATTTTTTCAAAATTTCGGTCCGGAAAAAAGTTCACCAAAAAATTGCTGATAACGATTCAGAATGTTTATCATGTTGTATAAATACACCAAACGAAGTATCACTCGCCCGTTTAAGCCTGAATTCGTGGCCTAACCATCACGATTTTTTCAAAATTTCGGTCCAAAAAAAATGCTCCAAAAAATTGCTCAAAACGATTCAGAACGTTTTTCAGGTTGCATAAATACACCAAACGAAGTATCACCCTCCCGTTTAAGCCCGAATTCGTGTGCTAACCATCACGATTTTTTCAAAATTTCGGCCCGGAAAAAAGTTCTCCAAAAAATTGCTGAAAACGATTCAGAATGTTTATCATGTTGTATAAATACACCAAACGAAGTATCACTCGCCCGTTTAAGCCCGAATTCGTGTGCTAATCATCACGAATTTTTCAAAATTTCGGTCCGAAAAAAAATGCTCCAAAAAATTGCTCAAAACGATTCAGAACGTTTTTCAGGTTGTATAAATACACCAAACGAAGTATCACCCTCCCGTTTAAGCCCGAATTCGTGTGCTAACCATCACGATTTTTTCAAAATTTCGGTCCGGAAAAAATTCTCAAAAAAATTGCTGAAAACGATTCAGAATGATTATCATGTTGTATGAATACACCAAACGAAGTATCACTCGCCCGTTTAAGCCCGAATTCGTGTGCTAATGATCACGAATTTTTCAAAATTTCGGTCCGAAAAAAAATGCTCCAAAAAATTGCTCAAAACGATTCAGAACGTTTTTCAGGTTGTATAAATACACCAAACGAAGTATCACCCTCCCGTTTAAGCCCGAATTCGTGTGCTAAGCCTCACGATTTTTTCAAAATTTCGGTCCGGAAAAAAGATCTCCAAAAAATTGCTGAAAACTGTTCAGAATGTTTATCATGTTGTATAAATACACCAAACGAAGTATCACTCGCCCGCTTAAGCCCAAATTCGTGTGCTAATCATCACGAATTTTTCAAAATTTCGGTCCCAAAAAAAATGCTCCAAAAAATTGCTCAAAACGATTCAGAACGTTTTTCAAGTTGTATAAATACACCCAACGAAGTATCACCCTCCCGTTTAAGCCCGAATTCGTGTGCGTCATCACGATTTTTTCAAAATTTCGGTCCGGAAAAAAGTTCTCCAAAAAATTGCTCAAAACGATTCAGAATGTTTATCATGTTGTATAAATACACCAAACGAAGTATCACTCGCCCGTTTAAGCCCGAATTCGTGGGCCAAGCATCTAGATTTTTTCAAAATTTCGGTCCGGAAAAAAGTTCTCCCAAAGATTGCTCAAAACGATTCATAACGCTTTTTCAGTGTTGTATAAATACACCAAACGAAGTATCACTCTCCCGTTTAAGCCCGAATTCATGGGCTAACCATCACGATTTTTTTCAAAATTTCGGTCCGAAAAAAGTTCTCCAAAAAATTGCTGAAAACGATTCAGAATGTTTATCATGTTGTATAAATACACCAAACGAAGTATCACCCTCCCGTTTAAGCCCGAATTCGTGTGCTTACCACCACGATTTTTTCAAAATTTCGGTCCCGAAAAAAGTACTCCAAAAAATTGCTAAAAACGATTCAGAACGTTTTTCAGGTTGAATAAATACACCAAACGAAGTATCACTCGCCCGTTTAAGCCCGAATTCGTGTGCTAATCATCACGAAATTTTCAAAATTTCGGTCCAAAAAAAAAACTCCAAAAAATTGCTCAAAACGATTCAGAACGTTTTTCAGGTTGCATAAATACACCAAACGAAGTATCACCCTCCCGTTTAAGCCCGAATTCGTGTGCCAACCATCACGATTTCTTCAAAATTTCGGTCCGAAAAAAGTTCTCCAAAAAATTGGTGAAAACGATTCAGAACGTTTTTCAGGTTGTATAAATAAACCAAACGAAGTATCACCCACCCATTTAAGCCCGAATTCGTGTGCTAACCATCACGATTTTTTCAAAATTTCGGTCCGGAAAAAAGTTCTCCAAAAAATTGCTCAAAACGATTCAGAATGTTTATCATGTTGTATAAATACACCAAACGAAGTATCACTCGCCCGTTTAAGCCCGAATTCGTGGGCTAACCATCACGATTTTTTCAAAATTTCTGTTCGGAAAAAATGCTCCAAAAAATTGCTCAAAACGATTTAGAATGTTTATCATGTTGTATAAATACACCAAATGAAGTGTCACTCTCCCGTTAAAGCCCAAATTCGTGTGCTAATCGTCACGAATTTTTCAAAATTTCTGTCTAAAAAAAAATGCTCCAACAAATTGCTCAATACGATTCAGAACGTTTTTCAGGTTGTATAAATACACCAAACGAAGTATCACCCTCCCGTTTAAGCCCGAATTCGTGTGCTAACCATCACGATTTTTTCAAAATTTCGGTCCGAAAAGAAGTTCTCCAAAAAAATTGCTCAAAACGATTCGAATGTTTATCATGTTGTATAAATACACCAAACGAAGTATCACTCGCCCGTTTAAGCCCGAATTCGTGGGCGAACCATCACGATTTTTTTCAAAATTTCGGTCCGAAAAAAAGTTCACCAAAAAATTGCTCGATAACGATTCGTAATGTTTATCATGTTGTATAAATACACCAAACGAAGTATCACTCGCCCGTTTAAGCCTCGAATTCGTGGCCTAACCATCACGATTTTTTCAAAATTTCGGTCCAAAAAAAATGTTCCAAAAAATTGCTCAAAACGATTCGTAACGTTTTTTCAGAGTTGCATAAATACACCAAACGAAGTATCACCCTCCCGTTTAAGCCCGAATTCGTGTGCTAACCATCACGATTTTTTCAAAATTTCGGCCCGAAAAAAAGTTCTCCAAAAAAATTGCTCGAAAAACGATTCGTAATGTTTATCATGTTGTATAAATACACCAAACGAAGTATCACTCGCCCGTTTAAGCCCGAATTGTGTGCTAATCATCACGAATTTTTCAAAATTTCGGTCCGAAAAAAAATGCTCCAAAAAATTGCTCAAAACGATTCAGAACGTTTTTCAGGTTGTATAAATACACCAAACGAAGTATCACCCTCCCGTTTAAGCCCGAATTCGTGTGCTAACCATCACGATTTTTTTCAAAATTTCGGTCCGAAAAAAGTTCTCAAAAAAAATTGCTGAAAACGATTCGAATGATTATCATGTTGTATGAATACACCAAACGAAGTATCACTCGCCCGTTTAAGCCCGAATTCGTGTGCTAATGATCACGAATTTTTTCAAAATTTCGGTCCGAAAAAAAAATGCTCCAAAAAATTGCTCAAAACGATTCGTAACGTTTTTCAGGGTTGTATAAATACACCAAACGAAGTATCACCCTCCCGTTTAAGCCCGAATTGTAGTGCTAACCATCACGATTTTTTCAAAATTTCGGTCCGGAAAAAAGATCTCCAAAAAATTGCTGAAAACTGTTCAGAATGTTTATCATGTTGTATAAATACACCAAACGAAGTATCACTCGCCCGCTTAAGCCCAAATTCGTGTGCTAATCATCACGAATTTTTCAAAATTTCGGTCCCAAAAAAAATGCTCCAAAAAATTGCTCAAAACGATTCAGAATGTTTTTCAAGTTGTATAAATACACCCAACGAAGTATCACCCTCCCGTTTAAGCCCGAATTGTGTAAAGGCCATCACGATTTTTTTCAAAATTTCGGTCCGAAAAAAGTTCTCCAAAAAAATTGCTCAAAACGATTCGTGAATGTTTATCATGTTGTATAAATACACCAAACGAAGTATCACTCGCCCGTTTAAGCCCGAATTCGTGGGCCAAGCATCTAGATTTTTTCAAAATTTCGGTCCGGAAAAAAGTTCTCCCAAAGATTGCTCAAAACGATTCAGAACGTTTTTCAGGTTGTATAAATACACCAAACGAAGTATCACTCGCCCGTTTAAGCCCTAATTCATGGGCTAACCATCACGATTTTTTCAAAATTTCGGTCCGGAAAAAAGTTCTCCAAAAAATTGCTGAAAATGATTCAGAATGTTTATCATGTTGTATAAATACACCAAACGAAGTATCACCCTCCCGTTTAAGCCCGAATTCGTGTGCTTACCACCACGATTTTTTCAAAATTTCGGTCCCGAAAAAAGTACTCCAAAAAATTGCTCAAAACGATTCAGAACGTTTTTCAGGTTGAATAAATACACCAAACGCAGTGTCACTCGCTCGTTTAAGCCCAAATTCGTGCGCTAATAATCATCACGAATTTTTCAAAATTTCGGTCAGAAAAAAAATGCTCCAAAAAATTGCTCAAAACGATTCAGAACGTTTTTCAGGTTGTATAAATACACCAAACGAAGTATCACCCTCCCGTTTAAGCCCGAATTCGTAGTGCTAACCATCACGATTTTTTTCAAAATTTCGGTCCGAAAAAAAGTTCTCCAAAAAAATTGCTCAAAACGATTCGTAATGTTTACATGTTGTATAAACACACCAAACGAAGTATCACTCGCCCGCTTTAAGCCCGAATTGTGGGCTAACCATCACGATTTTTTCAAAATTTCGGTCCGGAAAAAAGTTGTCCAAAAAATTGCTCAAAACTATTCAGAACGTTTTTCAGGTTGTATAAATACACCAAACGAAGTATCACTCTCCCGTTTAAGCCCGAATTCATGGGCCAACCATCACGATTTTTTCAAAATTTCGGTCCGGAAAAAAGTTCTCCAAAAAATTGCTGAAAACGATTCAGAATGTTTATCATGTTGTATAAATACACCAAACGAAGTATCACCCTCCCATTTAAGCCCGAATTCGTGTGCTTACCATCCCGATTTTTTCAAAATTTCGGTCCCGAAAAAAGTACACCAAAAAATTGCTCAAAACGATTCAGAACGTTTTTCAGGTTGAATAAATACACCAAACGAAGTATCACCCTCCCGTTTAAGCCCGAATTCGTGTGCTAACCATCACGATTTTTTCAAAATTTCGGTCCGGAAAAAATTTCTCCAAAAAATTGCTCAAAATGATTCAGAATGTTTATCATGTTGTATAAATACACCAAACGAAGTATCACTCGCCCGTTTAAGCCGAATTCGTGTGCTAATCATCACGAAATTTTCAAAATTTCGGTCCAAAAAAAAATGCTCCAAAAAATTACTCAAAACGATTCGTAACGCTTTTTCGAGTTGCATAAATACACCAAACGAAGTATCACTCCCCCATTTAAGCCCGAATTGTGGGCTAACCATCACGAATTTTTCAAAATTTCGGTCCGAAAAAAAGTGCTCCAAAAAATTGCTCGAAAACGATTAAGAACGCTTTTGCAGGGTTTTATAAATACACCAAACGAAGTATCACTCTCCCGTTTAAGCCCGAATTCGTGTGCTAATTATCACGAATTTTTCAAAATTTCGGTCCGAAAAAAAATGCTCCAAAAAATTGCTCAAAACGATTCAGAACGTTTTTCAGGTTGAATAAATACACCAAACGAAGTATCACCCTCCCGTTTAAGCCCGAATTCGTGTGCTAACCATCACGATTTTTTCAAAATTTCGGCCCGGAAAAAATTCTCCAAAAAATTGCTGAAAACGATTCAGAATGTTTATCATGTTGTATAAATACACCAAACGAAGTATCATTCGCCCGTTTAAGCCCGAATTCGTGTGCTAATCATCACGAAATTTTCAAAATTTCGGTCCAAAAAAAATGCTCCAAAAAATTGCTCAAAACGATTCAGAACGTTTTTCAGGTTGCATAAATACATCAAACGAAGTATCACTCCCCCGTTTAAGCCCGAATTCGTGGGCTAACCATCACGAATTTTTCAAAATTTCGGTCCGAAAAAAAGTGCTCCAAAAAATTGCTCGAAACGATTAAGAACGTTTTGCAGGTTTTATAAATACACCAAACGAAGTATCACTCTCCCGTTTAAGCCCGAATTCGTGTGCTAATTATCACGAATTTTTCAAAATTTCGGTCCGAAAAAAAATGCTCCAAAAAATTGCTCAAAACGATTCAGAACGTTTTTCAGGTTGAATAAATACACCAAACGAAGTATCACCCTCCCGTTTAAGCCCGAATTCGAGTGCTAACCATCACGATTTTTTCAAAATTTCGGTCCGGAAAAAAGTTCTCCAAAAAATTGGTGAAAACGATTCAGAACGTTTTTCAGGTTGTATAAATAAACCAAACGAAGTATCACCCACCCGTTTAAGCCCGAATTCTAGTGCTAACCATCACGATTTTTTTCAAAATTTCGGTCCGAAAAAAGTTCTCCAAAAAATTGCTCAAAACGATTCAGAATGTTTATCATGTTGTATAAATACACCAAACGAAGCATCACTCGCCCGTTTAAGCCCGAATTCGTGGGCTAACCATCACGATTTTTTCAAAATTTCGGTTAGGAAAAAATGCTCCAAAAAATTGCTCAAAACGATTCAGAACGTTTTTCAGGTTGTATAAATACACCAAACGAAGTATCACTCCCCCATTTAAGCCCGAATTCGTGGGCTAATAACCATCATGAATTTTTCAAAATTTCGGTCCGGAAAAAAGTTCTCCAAAAAATTGCTCAAAACGATTCAGAATGTTTATCATGTTGTATAAATACACCAAACGAAGTATCACTCGCCCGTTTAAGCCCGAATTCGTGTGCTAATGATCACGAATTTTTCAAAATTTCGGTCCGAAAAAAAATGCTCCAAAAAAATTGCTCAAAACGATTCGTAACGTTTTTCAGGTTGTATAAATACACCAAACGAAGTATCACCCTCCCGTTTAAGCCCGAATTCGTGTGCTAACCATCACGATTTTTTTCAAAATTTCGGTCCGAAAAAAGATCTCCAAAAAATTGCTGAAAACTGTTTCGTAATGTTTATCATGTTGTATAAATACACCAAACGAAGTATCACTCGCCCGCTTAAGCCCAAATTCGTGTGCTAATCATCACGAATTTTTCAAAATTTCGGTCCCAAAAAAAATGCTCCAAAAAATTGCTCAAAACGATTCAGAACGTTTTTCAAGTTGTATAAATACACCCAACGAAGTATCACCCTCCCGTTTAAGCCCGAATTCGTGTGCGTCATCACGATTTTTTTCAAAATTTCGGTCCGAAAAAAAGTTCTCCAAAAAAATTGCTCAAAACGATTCGTAATGTTTATCATGTTGTATAAATACACCAAACGAAGTATCACTCGCCCGTTTAAGCCCGAATTCGTGGGCCAAGCATCTAGATTTTTTCAAAATTTCGGTCCGGAAAAAAGTTCTCCCAAAGATTGCTCAAAACGATTCAGAACGTTTTTCAGGTTGTATAAATACACCAAACGAAGTATCACTCTCCCGTTTAAGCCCGAATTCATGGGCTAACCATCACGATTTTTTCAAAATTTCGGTCCGGAAAAAAGTTCTCCAAAAAATTGCTGAAAACGATTCAGAATGTTTATCATGTTGTATAAATACACCAAACGAAGTATCACCCTCCCGTTTAAGCCCGAATTCGTGTGCTTACCACCACGATTTTTTCAAAATTTCGGTCCCGAAAAAAGTACTCCAAAAAATTGCTCAAAACGATTCAGAACGTTTTTCAGGTTGAGTAAATACACCAAACGAAGTATCACTCGCCCGTTTAAGCCCGAATTCGTGTGCTAATCATCACGAAATTTTCAAAATTTCGGTCCAAAAAAAAAACTCCAAAAAATTGCTCAAAACGATTCAGAACGTTTTTCAGGTTGCATAAATACACCAAACGAAGTATCACCCTCCCGTTTAAGCCCGAATTCGTGTGCTAACCATCACGATTTCTTCAAAATTTCGGTCCGAAAAAAAGTTCTCCAAAAAATTGGTGAAAACGATTCAGAACGTTTTTCAGGTTGTATAAATAAACCAAACGAAGTATCACCCAACCATTTAAGCCCGAATTCGTGTGCTAACCATCACGATTTTTTCAAAATTTCGGTCCGGAAAAAAGTTCTCCAAAAAATTGCTCAAAACGATTCAGAATGTTTATCATGTTGTATAAATACACCAAACGAAGTATCACTCGCCCGTTTAAGCCCGAATTCGTGGGCTAACCATCACGATTTTTTCAAAATTTCTGTTCGGAAAAAATGCTCCAAAAAATTGCTCAAAACGATTTAGAATGTTTATCATGTTGTATAAATACACCGAATGAAGTGTCACTCTCCCGTTAAAGCCCAAATTCGTGTGCTAATCGTCACGAATTTTTCAAAATTTCTGTCTAAAAAAAAATGCTCCAACAAATTGCTCAATACGATTCAGAACGTTTTTCAGGTTGTATAAATACACCAAACGAAGTATCACCCTCCCGTTTAAGCCCGAATTCGTGTGCTAACCATCACGATTTTTTCAAAATTTCGGTCCGAAAAGAAGTTCTCCAAAAAATTGCTGAAAACGATTCAGAATGTTTATCATGTTGTATAAATACACCAAACGAAGTATCACTCGCCCGTTTAAGCCCGAATTCGTGGGCGAACCATCACGATTTTTTCAAAATTTCGGTCCGGAAAAAAGTTCACCAAAAAATTGCTGATAACGATTCAGAATGTTTATCATGTTGTATAAATACACCAAACGAAGTATCACTCGCCCGTTTAAGCCTGAATTCGTGGCCTAACCATCACGATTTTTTCAAAATTTCGGTCCAAAAAAAATGTTCCAAAAAATTGCTCAAAACGATTCAGAACGTTTTTCAGGTTGCATAAATACACCAAACGAAGTATCACCCTCCCGTTTAAGCCCGAATTCGTGTGCTAACCATCACGATTTTTTCAAAATTTCGGCCCGGAAAAAAGTTCTCCAAAAAATTGCTGAAAACGATTCAGAATGTTTATCATGTTGTATAAATACACCAAACGAAGTATCACTCGCCCGTTTAAGCCCGAATTCGTGTGCTAATCATCACGAATTTTTCAAAATTTCGGTCCGAAAAAAAATGCTCCAAAAAATTGCTCAAAACGATTCAGAACGTTTTTCAGGTTGTATAAATACACCAAACGAAGTATCACCCTCCCGTTTAAGCCCGAATTCGTGTGCTAACCATCACGATTTTTTCAAAATTTCGGTCCGGAAAAAAGTTCTCAAAAAAATTGCTGAAAACGATTCAGAAGGATTATCATGTTGTATGAATACACCAAACGAAGTATCACTCGCCCGTTTAAGCCCGAATTCGTGTGCTAATGATCACGAATTTTTCAAAATTTCGGTCCGAAAAAAAATGCTCCAAAAAATTGCTCAAAACGATTCAGAACGTTTTTCAGGTTGTATAAATACACCAAACGAAGTATCACCCTCCCGTTTAAGCCCGAATTCGTGTGCTAACCATCACGATTTTTTCAAAATTTCGGTCCGGAAAAAAGATCTCCAAAAAATTGCTGAAAACTGTTCAGAATGTTTATCATGTTGTATAAATACACCAAACGAAGTATCACTCGCCCGCTTAACCCCAAATTCGTGTGCTAATCATCACGAATTTTTCAAAATTTCGGTCCCAAAAAAAATGCTCCAAAAAATTGCTCAAAACGATTCAGAATGTTTTTCAAGTTGTATAAATACACCCAACGAAGTATCACCCTCCCGTTTAAGCCCGAATTCGTGTGCGTCATCACGATTTTTTCAAAATTTCGGTCCGGAAAAAAGTTCTCCAAAAAATTGCTCAAAACGATTCAGAATGTTTATCATGTTGTATAAATACACCAAACGAAGTATCACTCGCCCGTTTAAGCCCGAATTCGTGGGCCAAGCATCTAGATTTTTTCAAAATTTCGGTCCGGAAAAAAGTTCTCCCAAAGATTGCTCAAAACGATTCAGAACGTTTTTCAGGTTGTATAAATACACCAAACGAAGTATCACTCTCCCGTTTAAGCCCGAATTCATGGGCTAACCATCACGATTTTTTCAAAATTTCGGTCCGGAAAAAAGTTCTCCAAAAAATTGCTGAAAACGATTCAGAATGTTTATCATGTTGTATAAATACACCAAACGAAGTATCACCCTCCCGTTTAAGCCCGAATTCGTGTGCTTACCACCACGATTTTTTCAAAATTTCGGTCCCGAAAAAAGTACTCCAAAAAATTGCTCAAAACGATTCAGAACGTTTTTCAGGTTGAATAAATACACCAAACGCAGTGTCACTCGCTCGTTTAAGCCCAAATTCGTGCGCTAATAATCATCACGAATTTTTCAAAATTTCGGTCAGAAAAAAAATGCTCCAAAAAATTGCTCAAAACGATTCAGAACGTTTTTCAGGTTGTATAAATACACCAAACGAAGTATCACCCTCCCGTTTAAGCCCGAATTCGTGTGCTAACCATCACGATTTTTTCAAAATTTCGGTCCGGAAAAAAGTTCTCCAAAAAATTGCTGAAAACGATTCAGAATGTTTACATGTTGTATAAACACACCAAACGAAGTATCACTCGCCCGTTTAAGCCCGAATTCGTGGGCTAACCATCACGATTTTTTCAAAATTTCGGTCCGGAAAAAAGTTGTCCAAAAAATTGCTCAAAACTATTCAGAACGTTTTTCAGGTTGTATAAATACACCAAACGAAGTATCACCCTCCCGTTTAAGCCCGAATTCGTGTGCTAACCATCACGATTTTTTCAAAATTTCGGTCCGGAAAAAATTTCTCCAAAAAATTGCTCAAAACGATTCAGAATGTTTATCATGTTGTATAAATACACCAAACGAAGTATCACTCGCCCGTTTAAGCCGAATTCGTGTGCTAATCATCACGAAATTTTCAAAATTTCGGTTCAAAAAAAATGCTCCAAAAAATTACTCAAAACGATTCAGAACGTTTTTCAGGTTGCATAAATACACCAAACGAAGTATCACTCCCCCATTTAAGCCCGAATTCGTGGGCTAACCATCACGAATTTTTCAAAATTTCGGTCCGAAAAAAAGTTCTCCAAAAAATTGCTGAAAACGATTCAGAATGTTTATCATGTTGTATAAATACACCAAACGAAGTATCATTCGCCCGTTTAAGCCCGAATTCGTGTGCTAATCATCACGAAATTTTCAAAATTTCGGTCCAAAAAAAATGCTCCAAAAAATTGCTCAAAACGATTCAGAACGTTTTTCAGGTTGCATAAATACATCAAACGAAGTATCACTCCCCCGTTTAAGCCCGAATTCGTGGGCTAACCATCACGAATTTTTCAAAATTTCGGTCCAAAAAAAGTGCTCCAAAAAATTGCTCGAAACGATTAAGAACGTTTTGCAGGTTTTATAAATACACCAAACGAAGTATCACTCTCCCGTTTAAGCCCGAATTCGTGTGCTAATTATCACGAATTTTTCAAAATTTCGGTCCGAAAAAAAATGCTCCAAAAAATTGCTCAAAACGATTCAGAACGTTTTTCAGGTTGAATAAATACACCAAACGAAGTATCACCCTCCCGTTTAAGCCCGAATTCGTGTGCTAACCATCACGATTTTTTCAAAATTTCGGTCCGGAAAAAAGTTCTCCAAAAAATTGGTGAAAACGATTCAGAACGTTTTTCAGGTTGTATAAATAAACCAAACGAAGTATCACCCACCCGTTTAAGCCCGAATTCGTGTGCTAACCATCACGATTTTTTCAAAATTTCGGTCCGGAAAAAAGTTCTCCAAAAAATTGCTCAAAACGATTCAGAATGTTTATCATGTTGTATAAATACACCAAACGAAGCATCACTCGCCCGTTTAAGCCCGAATTCGTGGGCTAACCATCACGATTTTTTCAAAATTTCGGTTAGGAAAAAATGCTCCAAAAAATTGCTCAAAACGATTCAGAACGTTTTTCAGGTTGTATAAATACACCAAACGAAGTATCACTCCCCCATTTAAGCCCGAATTCGTGGGCTAATAACCATCATGAATTTTTCAAAATTTCGGTCCGGAAAAAAGTTCTCCAAAAAATTGCTCAAAACGATTAAGAACGTTTTTCAGGTTGTATAAATACACCAAACGAAGTATCACTCGCCCGTTAAAGCCCGAATTCGTGTGCTAATCATCACGAATTTTTCAAAATTTCGGTCCGAAAGAAAATGCTCCAAAAAATTGCTCAAAACGATTCAGAACGTTTTTCAGGTTGTATAAATACACCAAACGAAGTATCACCCTCCCGGTTAAGCCCGAATTCGTGTGCTAACCATCACGATTTTTTCAAAATTTCGATCCGGAAAAAAGTTCTCCAAAAAATTGCTCAAAACTATTCAGAACGTTTTTCATGTTGTATAAATACACAAAACGAAGTATCACTCCCCCGTTTAAGCCCGAATTCGTGGGCTAACCATCACGATTTTTTCAAAATTTCGGTCCGGAAAAAAGTTCTCCAAAAAATTGCTGAAAACGATTCAGAATGATTATCATGTTGTATGAATACACCAAACGAAGTATCACTCGCCCGTTTAAGCCCGAATTCGTGTGCTAATGATCACGAATTTTTCAAAATTTCGGTCCGAAAAAAAATGCTCCAAAAAATTGCTCAAAACGATTCAGAACGTTTTTCAGGTTGTATAAATACACCAAACGAAGTATCACCCTCCCGTTTAAGCCCGAATTCGTGTGCTAACCATCACGATTTTTTCAAAATTTCGGTCCGAAAAAAGATCTCCAAAAAATTGCTCGAAAACGATTCGGAATGTTTATCATGTTGTATAAATACACAAAACGAAGTATCACTCGCCCGCTTAAGCCCGAATTCGTGTGCTAACCATCACGATTTTTTCAAAATTTCGGTCCGGAAAAAAGTTCTCCAAAAAATTGCTGAAAACGATTCAGAATGATTATCATGTTGTATGAATACACCAAACGAAGTATCACTCGCCCGTTTAAGCCCGAATTGTGTGCTAATGATCACGAATTTTTCAAAATTTCGGTCCGAAAAAAAATGCTCCAAAAAATTGCTCAAAACGATTCAGAACGTTTTTCAGGTTGTATAAATACACCAAACGAAGTATCACCCTCCCGTTTAAGCCCGAATTCGTGTGCTAACCATCACGATTTTTTCAAAATTTCGGTCCGGAAAAAAGATCTCCAAAAAATTGCTGAAAACGATTCAGAATGTTTATCATGTTGTATAAATACACCAAACGAAGTATCACTTGCCCGTTTAAGCCCGAATTCGTGGGCTAACCATCACGATTTTTTCAAAATTTCGGTCCGAAAAAACGTGCGCCAAAAAATTGCTACAAACGATTCATAACGCTTTTTCAGGGTTTTATAAATACACCAAACGAAGTATCACCCTCCCGTTTAAGCCCGAATTGTATGCTAACCATCACGATTTTTTTTCAAAATTTCGGTCCGGAAAAAAGTTCTCCAAAAAATTGGTGAAAACGATTCAGAACGTTTTTCAGGTTGTATAAATAAACCAAACGAAGTATCACCCTCCCGTTTAAGCCCGAATTCGTGTGCTAACCATCACGATTTTTTCAAAATTTCGGTCCGGAAAAAATTTCTCCAAAAAATTGCTCAAAACGATTAAGAATGTTTATCATGTTGTATAAAAACACCAAACGAAGTATCGCTCGCCCGTTTAAGCCCGAATTCGTGGGCTAACCATCACGATTTTTTCAAAATTTCGGTCCGGAAAAAAATGCTCCAAAAAATTGCTCAAAACGGTTCGTAACGTTTTTCAGGGTTGTATAAATACACCAAACGAAGTATCACCCTCCCGTTTAAGCCCGAATTCGTGTGCTAACCATCACGATTTTTTTCAAAATTTCGGTCCGGAAAAAGTTCTCCAAAAAAATTGCTGAAAACGATTCGAATGTTTATCATGTTGTATAAATACACCAAACGAAGTATCACTCGCCCGTTTAAACCCGAATTCATGTGCTAATCATCACGAAATTTTCAAAATTTCGCTCCAAAAAATTGCTCAAAACGATTCAGAACGTTTTTCAGGTTGCATAAATACACCAAACGAAGTATCACCCTCCCGTTTAAGCCCGAATTCGTGTGCTAACCATCACGATTTTTTTCAAAATTTCGGTCCGGAAAAAAGTTCTCCAAAAAATTACTGAAAACGATTCAGAATGTTTATCATGTTGTATAAATACACCAAACGAAGTATCACTCGCCCGTTTAAGCCCGAATTCGTGTGCTAATCATCACGAATTTTTCAAAATTTCGGTCCCAAAAAAAATGTTCCAAAAAATTGCTCAAAACGATTCAGAACGTTTTTCAGGTTGTATAAATACACCAAACGAAGTATCAACCTCCCGTTTAACCCGAATTCGTGTGCTAACCATCACGATTTTTTCAAAATTTCGGTCCGGAAAAAAGTTCTCCAAAAAATTGCTCAAAACTATTCAGAACGTTTTTCATGTTGTATAAATACACCAAACGAAGTATTACCCCCCGTTTAAGCCCGAAATCGTGTGCTAACCATCACGATTTCTTCAAAATTCGGTCCGGAAAAAAGTTCTCCAAAAAATTGCTGAAAACGATTCGAATGTTTATCATGTTGTATAAATACACCAAACGAAGTATCACTCGCCCGTTTAAGCCCGAATTCGTAGGCTAACCATCACTATTTTTTCAAAATTTCGGTCCGGAAAAAAGTTCTCCAAAAAATTGCTCAAAACAATTCAGAACGTTTTTCAGGTTGTTTAAATACACCAAACGAAGTATCACCTTCCCGTTTAAGCCCGAATTCGTGGGCTAGCCATCACGATTTTTTCAAAATTTCCGGTCCGGAAAAAAGTTCTCCAAAAAATTGCTCAAAACGATTCAGAATGTTTATCATGTTGTATAAATACACCAAACGAAGTATCACTCGCCCGTTTAAGCCCGAATGCGTGTGCTAATCATCACGAATTTTTCAAAATTTCGGTCCCAAAAAAAATGCTCCAAAAAATTTCTAAAAACGATTCAGAACGTTTTTCAGGTTGTATAAATACGCCAAACGAAGTATCACCCTCCCGTTTAAGCCCTAATTCGTGGGCTAACCATCACGATTTTTTCAAAATTTCGGTCCGGAAAAAAAGTTCTCCAAAAAAATTGCTCAAAACTATTCGAACGTTTTTTCATGTTGTATAAATACACAAAACGAAGTATCACTCCCCCGTTTAAGCCCGAATTGTGGGCTAACCATCACGATTTTTTCAAAATTTCGGTCCGGAAAAAAGGTCTCCAAAAAATTGCTCAAAACTATTCAAAACGTTTTTCATGTTGTATAAATGCACCAAACGAAGTATCACTCCCCCGTTTAAGCCCGAATTCGTGTGCTAACCATCACGATTTTTTTCAAAATTTCGGTCCGGAAAAAAGGTCTCCAAAAAAATTGCTCAAAACGATTCAAAATGTTTATCATGTTGTATAAATACACCAAACGAAGTATCACTCGCCCGTTTAAGCCCGAATTCGTAGGCTAACCATCACGATTTTTTCAAAATTTCAGTCCGGAAAAAAGTTCTCCAAAAAATTGCTCAAAACAATTCAGAACGTTTTTCAGGTTGTATAAATACACCAAACGAAGTATCACCCTCCCGTTTAAGCCCGAATTCGTGTGCTAACCATCACGATTTTTTCAAAATTTCGGTCAGGAAAAAAGTTCTCCAAAAAATTGCTGAAAACGATTCAGAATGTTTATCATGTTGTATAAATACACCAAACGAAGTATCACTCGCCCGTTTAAGCCCGAATTCGTGTGCTAATCATCACGAATTTTTAAAAATTTCGGTCCGAACGAAAATGCTCCAAAAAATTGCTCAAAACGATTCAGAACATCTTTCAGGTTGTATAAATACACCAAACGAAGTATCACCCTCCCGTTTAAGCCCGAATTCGTGTGCTAACCATCACGTTTTTTTCAAAATTTTGGTCTGGAAAAAAGTTCTCCAAAAAATTGCAGAAAACGATTCAGAATGTTTATCATGTTGTATAAATACACCAAACGAAGTATCACTCCCCCGTTTAAGCCCGAATTCGTGGGCGTTACATCACGATTTTTTCAAAATTTCGGTCCGGAAAAAAGTTCTCCAAAAAATTGCTGAAAACGATTCGGAATGTTTATCATGTTGTATAAATACACCAAACGAAGTATCACTCGCCCGTTTAAGCCCGAATTCGTAGGCTAACCATCACGATTTTTTCAAAATTTCGATCCGAAAAAACATGCTCCAAAAAATTGCTCAAAACGATTCAGAACGTTTTTCAGGTTGTATAAATACACCAAACGAAGTATCACCCTCCCGGTTAAGCCCGAATTCGTGTGCTAACCATCACGATTTTTTCAAAATTTTGGTCCGGAAAAAAGTACTCCAAAAAATTGCTGAAAACGATTCAGAATGTTTATCATGATGTATAAATACACCAAACGAAGTATCACTCGCCCGTTTAAGCCCGAATTCGTGGGCTAACCATCACGATTTTTTCAAAATTTCGGTCCGAAAAAAGTTCTCCAAAAAATTGCCCAAAACGATTCAGAACGTTTTTCAGGTTGTATAAATACACCAAACGAAGTATCACCCTCCCGTTTAAGCCCTAATTCGTGGGCTAACCATCACGATTTTTTCAAAATTTCGATCCGGAAAAAAGTTCTCCAAAAAATTGCTCAAAACTATTCAGAACGTTTTTCATGTTGTATAAATACACAAAACGAAGTATCACTCCCCCGTTTAAGCCCGAATTCGTGGGCTAACCATCACGATTTTTTCAAAATTTCGGTCCGGAAAAAAGTTCTCCAAAAAATTGCTGAAAACGATTCAGAATGATTATCATGTTGTATGAATACACCAAACGAAGTATCACTCGCCCGTTTAAGCCCGAATCGTGTGCTAATGATCACGAATTTTTCAAAATTTCGGTCCGAAAAAAAATGCTCCAAAAAATTGCTCAAAACGATTCAGAACGTTTTTCAGGTTGTATAAATACACCAAACGAAGTATCACCCTCCCGTTTAAGCCCGAATTCGTGTGCTAACCATCACGATTTTTTCAAAATTTCGGTCCGGAAAAAAGATCTCCAAAAAATTGCTGAAAACGATTCAGAATGTTTATCATGTTGTATAAATACACCAAACGAAGTATCACTCGCCCGCTTAAGCACGAATTCGTGTGCTAACCATCACGATTTTTTCAAAATTTCGGTCCGGAAAAAAGTTCTCCAAAAAATTGCTGAAAACGATTCAGAATGATTATCATGTTGTATGAATACACCAAACGAAGTAACACTCGCCCGTTTAAGCCCGAATTCGTGTGCTAATGATCACGAATTTTTCAAAATTTCGGTCCGAAAAAAAATGCTCCAAAAAATTGCTCAAAACGATTCAGAACGTTTTTCAGGTTGTATAAATACACCAAACGAAGTATCACCCTCCCGTTTAAGCCCGAATTCGTGTGCTAACCATCACGATTTTTTCAAAATTTCGGTCCGGAAAAAAGATCTCCAAAAAATTGCTGAAAACGATTCAGAATGTTTATCATGTTGTATAAATACACCAAACGAAGTATCACTTGCCCGTTTAAGCCCGAATTCGTGGGCTAACCATCACGATTTTTTCAAAATTTCGGTCCGAAAAAACGTGCGCCAAAAATTTGCTACAAACGATTCATAACGTTTTTCAGGTTGTATAAATACACCAAACGAAGTATCACCCTCCCGTTTAAGCCCGAATTCGTGTGCTAACCATCACGATTTTTTCAAAATTTCGGTCCGGAAAAAAGTTCTCCAAAAAATTGGTGAAAACGATTCAGAACGTTTTTCAGGTTGTATAAATAAACCAAACGAAGTATCACCCTCCCGTTTAAGCCCGAATTCGTGTGCTAACCATCACGATTTTTTTCAAAATTTCGGTCCGGAAAAAATTTCTCCAAAAAATTGCTCAAAACGATTAAGAATGTTTATCATGTTGTATAAAAACACCAAACGAAGTATCGCTCGCCCGTTTAAGCCCGAATTCGTGGGCTAACCATCACGATTTTTTCAAAATTTCGGTCCGGAAAAAAATGCTCCAAAAAATTGCTCAAAACGGTTCAGAACGTTTTTTCAGGTTGTATAAATACACCAAACGAAGTATCACCCTCCCGTTTAAGCCCGAATTCGTGTGCTAACCATCACGATTTTTTCAAAATTTCGGTCCGGAAAAAAGTTCTCCAAAAAATTGCTGAAAACGATTCAGAATGTTTATCATGTTGTATAAATACACCAAACGAAGTATCACTCGCCCCGTTTAAACCCGAATTCATGTGCTAATCATCACGAAATTTTCAAAATTTCGCTCCAAAAAATTGCTCAAAACGATTCAGAACGTTTTTCAGGTTGCATAAATACACCAAACGAAGTATCACCCTCCCGTTTAAGCCCGAATTCGTGTGCTAACCATCACGATTTTTTCAAAATTTCGGTCCGGAAAAAAGTTCTCCAAAAAATTACCAAAACGATTCAGAATGTTTATCATGTTGTATAAATACACCAAACGAAGTATCACTCGCCCGTTTAAGCCCGAATTCGTGTGCTAATCATCACGAATTTTTCAAAATTTCGGTCCCAAAAAAAATGTTCCAAAAAATTGCTCAAAACGATTCAGAACGTTTTTCAGGTTGTATAAATACACCAAACGAAGTATCAACCTCCCGTTTAACCCGAATTCGTGTGCTAACCATCACGATTTTTTCAAAATTTCGGTCCGGAAAAAAGTTCTCCAAAAAATTGCTCAAAACTATTCAGAACGTTTTTCATGTTGTATAAATACACCAAACGAAGTATTACCCCCCCGTTTAAGCCCGAAATCGTGTGCTAACCATCACGATTTCTTCAAAATTCCGGTCCGGAAAAAAGTTCTCCAAAAAATTGCTGAAAACGATTCAGAATGTTTATCATGTTGTATAAATACACCAAACGAAGTATCACTCGCCCGTTTAAGCCCGAATTCGTAGGCTAACCATCACTATTTTTTCAAAATTTCGGTCCGGAAAAAAGTTCTCCAAAAAATTGCTCAAAACAATTCAGAACGTTTTTCAGGTTGTTTAAATACACCAAACGAAGTATCACCTTCCCGTTTAAGCCCGAATTCGTGGGCTAGCCATCACGATTTTTTCAAAATTTCGGTCCGGAAAAAAGTTCTCCAAAAAATTGCTCAAAACGATTCAGAATGTTTATCATGTTGTATAAATACACCAAACGAAGTATCACTCGCCCGTTTAAGCCCGAATGCGTGTGCTAATCATCACGAATTTTTCAAAATTTCGGTCCCAAAAAAAAATGCTCCAAAAAATTGCTACAAACGATTCAGAACGTTTTTCAGGTTGTATAAATACGCCAAACGAAGTATCACCCTCCCGTTTAAGCCCTAATTCGTGGGCTAACCATCACGATTTTTTCAAAATTTCGGTCCGGAAAGAAGTTCTCCAAAAAATTGCTCAAAACTATTCAGAACGTTTTTCATGTTGTATAAATACACAAAACGAAGTATCACTCCCCCGTTTAAGCCCGAATTCGTGGGCTAACCATCACGATTTTTTCAAAATTTCGGTCCGGAAAAAAGGTCTCCAAAAAATTGCTCAAAACTATTCAAAACGTTTTTCATGTTGTATAAATGCACCAAACGAAGTATCACTCCCCCGTTTAAGCCCGAATTCGTGTGCTAACCATCACGATTTTTTCAAAATTTCGGTCCGGAAAAAAATGCTCCAAAAAATTGCTCAAAACGGTTCAGAACGTTTTTTCAGGTTGTATAAATACACCAAACGAAGTATCACCCTCCCGTTTAAGCCCGAATTCGTGTGCTAACCATCACGATTTTTTCAAAATTTCGGTCCGGAAAAAAGTTCTCCAAAAAATTGCTGAAAACGATTCAGAATGTTTATCATGTTGTATAAATACACCAAACGAAGTATCACTCGCCCGTTTAAACCCGAATTCATGTGCTAATCATCACGAAATTTTCAAAATTTCGCTCCAAAAAATTGCTCAAAACGATTCAGAACGTTTTTCAGGTTGCATAAATACACCAAACGAAGTATCACCCTCCCGTTTAAGCCCGAATTCGTGTGCTAACCATCACGATTTTTTCAAAATTTCGGTCCGGAAAAAAGTTCTCCAAAAAATTACTGAAAACGATTCAGAATGTTTATCATGTTGTATAAATACACCAAACGAAGTATCACTCGCCCGTTTAAGCCCGAATTCGTGTGCTAATCATCACGAATTTTTCAAAATTTCGGTCCCAAAAAAAATGTTCCAAAAAATTGCTCAAAACGATTCAGAACGTTTTTCAGGTTGTATAAATACACCAAACGAAGTATCAACCTCCCGTTTAACCCGAATTCGTGTGCTAACCATCACGATTTTTTCAAAATTTCGGTCCGGAAAAAAGTTCTCCAAAAAATTGCTCAAAACTATTCAGAACGTTTTTCATGTTGTATAAATACACCAAACGAAGTATTACCCCCCCGTTTAAGCCCGAAATCGTGTGCTAACCATCACGATTTCTTCAAAATTCGGTCCGGAAAAAAGTTCTCCAAAAAATTGCTCGAAAACGATTCGGAATGTTTATCATGTTGTATAAATACACCAAACGAAGTATCACTCGCCCGTTTAAGCCCGAATTCGTAGGCTAACCATCACTATTTTTTCAAAATTTCGGTCCGGAAAAAAGTTCTCCAAAAAATTGCTCAAAACAATTCAGAACGTTTTTCAGGTTGTTTAAATACACCAAACGAAGTATCACCTTCCCGTTTAAGCCCGAATTCGTGGGCTAGCCATCACGATTTTTTCAAAATTTCGGTCCGGAAAAAAGTTCTCCAAAAAATTGCTCAAAACGATTCGTAATGTTTATCATGTTGTATAAATACACCAAACGAAGTATCACTCGCCCGTTTAAGCCCGAATGCGTGTGCTAATCATCACGAATTTTTCAAAATTTCGGTCCCAAAAAAAATGCTCCAAAAAATTGCTACAAACGATTCAGAACGTTTTTCAGGTTGTATAAATACGCCAAACGAAGTATCACCCTCCCGTTTAAGCCCTAATTCGTGGGCTAACCATCACGATTTTTTCAAAATTTCGGTCCGGAAAAAAGTTCTCCAAAAAATTGCTCAAAACTATTCAGAACGTTTTTCATGTTGTATAAATACACAAAACGAAGTATCACTCCCCCGTTTAAGCCCGAATTCGTGGGCTAACCATCACGATTTTTTCAAAATTTCGGTCCGGAAAAAAGGTCTCCAAAAAATTGCTCAAAACTATTCAAAACGTTTTTCATGTTGTATAAATGCACCAAACGAAGTATCACTCCCCCGTTTAAGCCCGAATTCGTGTGCTAACCATCACGATTTTTTCAAAATTTCGGTCCGTAAAAAAGGTCTCCAAAAAATTGCTCAAAACGATTCAAAATGTTTATCATGTTGTATAAATACACCAAACGAAGTATCACTCGCCCGTTTAAGCTCGAATTCGTAGGCTAACCATCACGATTTTTTCAAAATTTCAGTCCGGAAAAAAGTTCTCCAAAAAGTTGCTCAAAACAATTCAGAACGTTTTTCAGGTTGTATAAATACACCAAACGAAGTATCACCCTCCCGTTTAAGCCCGAATTCGTGTGCTAACCATCACGATTTTTTCAAAATTTCGGTCAGGAAAAAAGTTCTCCAAAAAATTGCTGAAAACGATTCAGAATGTTTATCATGTTGTATAAATACACCAAACGAAGTATCACTCGCCCGTTTAAGCCCGAATTCGTGTGCTAATCATCACGAATTTTTAAAAAATTTCGGTCCGAACGAAAAATGCTCCAAAAAATTGCTCAAAACGATTCGAACATCTTTCGAGGTTGTATAAATACACCAAACGAAGTATCACCCTCCCGTTTAAGCCCGAATTGCGTGTGCTAACCATCACGTTTTTTTCAAAATTTTGGTCTGGAAAAAAGTTCTCCAAAAAATTGCAGAAAACGATTCAGAATGTTTATCATGTTGTATAAATACACCAAACGAAGTATCACTCCCCCGTTTAAGCCCGAATTCGTGGGCGTTACATCACGATTTTTTCAAAATTTCGGTCCGGAAAAAAGTTCTCCAAAAAATTGCTGAAAACGATTCGGAATGTTTATCATGTTGTATAAATACACCAAACGAAGTATCACTCGCCCGTTTAAGCCCGAATTCGTAGGCTAACCATCACGATTTTTTCAAAATTTCGATCCGAAAAAACATGCTCCAAAAAATTGCTCAAAACGATTCAGAACGTTTTTCAGGTTGTATAAATACACCAAACGAAGTATCACCCTCCCGGTTAAGCCCGAATTCGTGTGCTAACCATCACGATTTTTTCAAAATTTTGGTCCGGAAAAAAGTACTCCAAAAAATTGCTGAAAACGATTCAGAATGTTTATCATGATGTATAAATACACCAAACGAAGTATCACTCGCCCGTTTAAGCCCGAATTCGTGGGCTAACCATCACGATTTTTTCAAAATTTCAGTCCGAAAAAAGTTCTCCAATAAATTGCCCAAAACGATTCAGAACGTTTTTCAGGTTGTATAAATACACCAAACGAAGTATCACCCTCCCGTTTAAGCCCGAATTCGTGGGCTAACCATCACGATTTTTTCAAAATTTCGATCCGGAAAAAAGTTCTCCAAAAAATTGCTCAAAACTATTCAGAACGTTTTTCATGTTGTATAAATACACAAAACGAAGTATCACTCCCCCGTTTAAGCCCGAATTCGTGGGCTAACCATCACGATTTTTTCAAAATTTCGGTCCGGAAAAAAGTTCTCCAAAAAATTGCTGAAAACGATTCAGAATGATTATCATGTTGTATGAATACACCAAACGAAGTATCACTCGCCCGTTTAAGCCCGAATTCGTGTGCTAATGATCACGAATTTTTCAAAATTTCGGTCCGAAAAAAAATGCTCCAAAAAATTGCTCAAAACGATTCAGAACGTTTTTCAGGTTGTATAAATACACCAAACGAAGTATCACCCTCCCGTTTAAGCCCGAATTCGTGTGCTAACCATCACGATTTTTTCAAAATTTCGGTCCGGAAAAAAGATCTCCAAAAAATTGCTGAAAACGATTCAGAATGTTTATCATGTTGTATAAATACACCAAACGAAGTATCACTCGCCCGCTTAAGCCCGAATTCGTGTGCTAACCATCACGATTTTTTCAAAATTTCGGTCCGGAAAAAAGTTCTCCAAAAAATTGCTGAAAACGATTCAGAATGATTATCATGTTGTATGAATACACCAAACGAAGTATCACTCGCCCGTTTAAGCCCGAATTCGTGTGCTAATGATCACGAATTTTTCAAAATTTCGGTCCGAAAAAAAATGCTCCAAAAAATTGCTCAAAACGATTCAGAACGTTTTTCAGGTTGTATAAATACACCAAACGAAGTATCACCCTCCCGTTTAAGCCCGAATTGTGTGCTAACCATCACGATTTTTTCAAAATTTCGGTCTGGAAAAAAGATCTCCAAAAAATTGCTGAAAACGATTCAGAATGTTTATCATGTTGTATAAATACACCAAACGAAGTATCACTTGCCCGTTTAAGCCCGAATTCGTGGGCTAACCATCACGATTTTTTCAAAATTTCGGTCCGAAAAAACGTGCGCCAAAAAATTGCTACAAACGATTCATAACGTTTTTCAGGTTGTATAAATACACCAAACGAAGTATCACCCTCCCGTTTAAGCCCGAATTCGTGTGCTAACCATCACGATTTTTTCAAAATTTCGGTCCGGAAAAAAGTTCTCCAAAAAATTGGTGAAAACGATTCAGAACGTTTTTCAGGTTGTATAAATAAACCAAACGAAGTATCACCCTCCCGTTTAAGCCCGAATTCGTGTGCTAACCATCACGATTTTTTCAAAATTTCGGTCCGGAAAAAATTTCTCCAAAAAATTGCTCAAAACGATTAAGAATGTTTATCATGTTGTATAAAAACACCAAACGAAGTATCGCTCGCCCGTTTAAGCCCGAATTCGTGGGCTAACCATCACGATTTTTTCAAAATTTCGGTCCGGAAAAAAATGCTCCAAAAAATTGCTCAAAACGGTTCAGAACGTTTTTTCAGGTTGTATAAATACACCAAACGAAGTATCACCCTCCCGTTTAAGCCCGAATTCGTGTGCTAACCATCACGATTTTTTCAAAATTTCGGTCCGGAAAAAAGTTCTCCAAAAAATTGCTGAAAACGATTCAGAATGTTTATCATGTTGTATAAATACACCAAACGAAGTATCACTCGCCCGTTTAAACCCGAATTCATGTGCTAATCATCACAAAATTTTCAAAATTTCGCTCCAAAAAATTGCTCAAAACGATTCAGAACGTTTTTCAGGTTGCATAAATACACCAAACGAAGTATCACCCTCCCGTTTAAGCCCGAATTCGTGTGCTAACCATCACGATTTTTTCAAAATTTCGGTCCGAAAAAAGTTCTCCAAAAAATTACCAAAACGATTCGTAATGTTTATCATGTTGTATAAATACACCAAACGAAGTATCACTCGCCCGTTTAAGCCCGAATTCGTGTGCTAATCATCACGAATTTTTCAAAATTTCGGTCCCAAAAAAAATGTTCCAAAAAAATTGCTCAAAACGATTCAGAACGTTTTTCAGGTTGTATAAATACACCAAACGAAGTATCAACCTCCCGTTTAACCCGAATTCGTGTGCTAACCATCACGATTTTTTCAAAATTTCGGTCCGGAAAAAAGTTCTCCAAAAAATTGCTCAAAACTATTCAGAACGTTTTTCATGTTGTATAAATACACCAAACGAAGTATTACCCCCCCGTTTAAGCCCGAAATCGTGTGCTAACCATCACGATTTCTTCAAAATTCCGGTCCGGAAAAAAGTTCTCCAAAAAATTGCTGAAAACGATTCAGAATGTTTATCATGTTGTATAAATACACCAAACGAAGTATCACTCGCCCGTTTAAGCCCGAATTCGTAGGCTAACCATCACTATTTTTTCAAAATTTCGGTCCGGAAAAAAGTTCTCCAAAAAATTGCTCAAAACAATTCAGAACGTTTTTCAGGTTGTTTAAATACACCAAACGAAGTATCACCTTCCCGTTTAAGCCCGAATTCGTGGGCTAGCCATCACGATTTTTTCAAAATTTCGGTCCGGAAAAAAGTTCTCCAAAAAATTGCTCAAAACGATTCAGAATGTTTATCATGTTGTATAAATACACCAAACGAAGTATCACTCGCCCGTTTAAGCCCGAATGCGTGTGCTAATCATCACGAATTTTTCAAAATTTCGGTCCCAAAAAAAATGCTCCAAAAAATTGCTAAAAACGATTCAGAACGTTTTTCAGGTTGTATAAATACGCCAAACGAAGTATCACCCTCCCGTTTAAGCCCTAATTCGTGGGCTAACCATCACGATTTTTTCAAAATTTCGGTCCGGAAAAAAGTTCTCCAAAAAATTGCTCAAAACTATTCAGAACGTTTTTCATGTTGTATAAATACACAAAACGAAGTATCACTCCCCCGTTTAAGCCCGAATTCGTGGGCTAACCATCACGATTTTTTCAAAATTTCGGTCCGGAAAAAAGGTCTCCAAAAAATTGCTCAAAACTATTCAAAACGTTTTTCATGTTGTATAAATGCACCAAACGAAGTATCACTCCCCCGTTTAAGCCCGAATTCGTGTGCTAACCATCACGATTTTTTCAAAATTTCGGTCCGGAAAAAAGGTCTCCAAAAAATTGCTCAAAACGATTCAAAATGTTTATCATGTTGTATAAATACACCAAACGAAGTATCACTCGCCCGTTTAAGCCCGAATTCGTAGGCTAACCATCACGATTTTTTCAAAATTTCGGTCCGGAAAAAAGTTCTCCAAAAAATTGCTCAAAACAATTCAGAACGTTTTTCAGGTTGTATAAATACACCAAACGAAGTATCACCCTCCCGTTTAAGCCCGAATTCGTGTGCTAACCATCACGATTTTTTCAAAATTTCGGTCAGGGAAAAAAAGTTCTCCAAAAAAATTGCTCAAAACGATTCAGAATGTTTATCATGTTGTATAAATACACCAAACGAAGTATCACTCGCCCGTTTAAGCCCGAATTCGTGTGCTAATCATCACGAATTTTTAAAAATTTCGGTCCGAACGAAAATGCTCCAAAAAATTGCTCAAAACGATTCAGAACATCTTTCAGGTTGTATAAATACACCAAACGAAGTATCACCCTCCCGTTTAAGCCCGAATTGTATGCTAACCATCACGCTTTTTTTTCAAAATTTTGGTTTGGAAAAAAGTTCTCCAAAAAATTGCAGAAAACGATTCAGAATGTTTATCATGTTGTATAAATACACCAAACGAAGTATCACTCCCCCGTTTAAGCCCGAATTTGTGGGCGTTACATCACGATTTTTTCAAAATTTCGGTCCGGAAAAAAGTTCTCCAAAAAATTGCTGAAAACGATTCGGAATGTTTATCATGTTGTATAAATACACCAAACGAAGTATCACTCGCCCGTTTAAGCCCGAATTCGTAGGCTAACCATCACGATTTTTTCAAAATTTCGATCCGAAAAAACATGCTCCAAAAAATTGCTCAAAACGATTCAGAACGTTTTTCAGGTTGTATAAATACCCCAAACGAAGTATCACCCTCCCGTTTAAGCCCGAATTCGTGTCCTAACCATCACGATTTTTTCAAAATTTCGGTCCGGAAAAAAGTTCTCCAAAAAAATTGCTCGAAAACGATTCGAATGTTTATCATGTTGTATAAATACACCAAACGAAGTATCACTCGCCCGTTTAAGCCCGAATTCGTGTGCTAATCATCACGAAATTTTCAAAATTTCGCTCCAAAAAATTGCTCAAAACGATTCAGAACGTTTTTCAGGTTGCATAAATACATCAAACGAAGTATCACCCTCCCGTTTAAGCCCGAATTCGTGTACTAATCATCACGATTTTTTCAAAATTTCGGTCCGGAAAAAAGTTCTCCAAAAAATTGCTGAAAACTATTCAGAATGTTTATCATGTTGTATAAATACACCAAACGAAGTATCACTCGCCCGTTTAAGCCCGAATTCGTAGGCTAACCATCACGATTTTTTCAAAATTTCGGTCCGAAAAAACATGCTCCAAAAAATTGCTCAAAACGATTCAGAACGTTTTTCAGGTTGTATAAATACACCAAACGAAGTATCACCCTCCAGTTTAAGCCCGAATTCGTGTGCTAATCATCACGAATTTTTCAAAATTTCGGTCCGAAAAAAAATGCTCCAAAAAATGGCTCAAAACGATTCAGAACATTTTTTAGGTTGTATAAATACACCAAACGTAGTATCACCCTCCCGTTTAAGCCCGAATTCGTGTGCTAACCATCACGTTTTTTTCAAAATTTCGGTCTGGAAAAAAGTTCTCCAAAAAATTGCTGAAAACGATTTAGAATGTTTATCATGTTGTATAAATACACCAAACGAAGTATCACTCCCCTGTTTAAGCCCGAATTCGTGGGCGTTACATCACGATTTTTTCAAAATTTCGGTCCGGAAAAAAGTTCTCCAAAAAATTGCTGAAAACGATTCAGAATGTTTATCATGTTGTATAAATACACCAAACGAAGTATCACTCGCCCGTTTAAGCCCGAATTCGTGGGCTAACCATCACGATTTTTTCAAAATTTCGGTCCGAAAAAACATGCTCCAAAAAATTGCTCAAAACGATTCAGAACGTTTTTCAGGTTGTATAAATACACCAAACGAAGTATCACCCTCCCGTTTAAGCCCGAATTCGTGTGCTAATCATCACGAATTTTTCAAAATTTCGGTCCGAAAAAAAATGCTCCAAAAAATTGCTCAGAACGATTCAGAACGTTTTTCAGGTTGCATAAATACATCAAACGAAGTATCACCCTCCCGTTTAAGCCCAAATTCGTGTGCTAACCATCACGATTTTTTCAAAATTTCGGTCCAGAAAAAAGTTCTCCAAAAAATTGCTGAAAACGATTCAGAATGTTTATCATGTTGTATAAATACACCAAACGAAGTATCACTCGCCCGTTTAAGCCCGAATTCGTGTGCTAATCATCACGAAATTTTCAAAATTTCGTTCCAAAACAAATGCTCAAAAAAATTGCTCAAAACGATTCAGAACGTTTTTCAGGTTGCATAAGTACACCAAACGAAGTATCACTCCCCCGTTTAAGCCCGAATTCGTGGGCTAACCATCACGAATTTTTCAAAATTTCGGTCCGAAAAAAAGTGCTCCAAAAAATTGCTCAAAACGATTAAGAACGTTTTTCAGCTTGTATAAATACACCAGACGAAGTATCACTCTCCCGTTTAAGCCCGAATTCGTGTGCTAATCATCACCAATTTTTCAAAATTTCGGTCCGAAAAAAAATGCTCCAAAAAATTGCTCAAAACGATTCAGAACGTTTTTCAGGTTGAATAAATACACCAAACGAAGTATCACCCTCCCGTTTATGCCCGAATTCGTGTGCTAACCATCACGATTTTTTCAAAATTTTGGTCCGGAAAAAAGTTCTCCAAAAAATTGGTGAAAACGATTCAGAACGTTTTTCAGGTTGTATAAATACACCAAACGAAGTATCACTCTCCCGTTTAAGCCCGAATTCTATGCTAACCATCACGATTTTTTCAAAATTTCGGTCCGGAAAAAAGTTCTCCAAAAAATTGCTCAAAACGATTAAGAATGTTTATCATGTTGTACAAATACACCAAACAAAGTTTCACTCTCCCGTTAAAGCCCGAATTCGTGCGCTAATCATCACGAAATTTTCAAAATTTCTGTCCGAAAAAAACTGCTCCAAAAAATAGCTCAAAATGATTCAGAACGTTTTTCAGGTTGTATAAATACACCAAACGAAGTATCACCCTCCCGTTTAAGCCCGAATTCGTGTGCTAACCATCACGATTTTTTCAAAATTTCGGTCCGGAAAAAAGTTCTCCAAAAAATTGCTCAAAACGATTCAGAATGTTTATCATGTTGTATAAATACACCAAATGAAGTATCACTCGCTCGTTTAAGCCCAAATTCATGCGCTAATCATCACGAATTTTTCAAAATTTCGGTCCGAAAAAAAGTGCTCCAAAAAATTGCTCAAAACGATTTAGAATGTTTATCATGTTGTATAAATACACCAAATGAAGTATCACTCTCCCGTTAAAGCCCGAATTCGTGTGCTAATCATCACGAATTTTTCAAAATTTTGCTCCGAAAAAAAATGCTCCAAAAAATTGCTCAAAACGATTCAAAACGTTTTTCAGGTTGTATAAATACACCAAACGAAGTATCACCCTCCCGTTTAAGCCCGAATTCGTGTGCTAAACATCACGACTTTTTCAAAATTTCGGTCCGGAAAAAAGTTCTCCAAAAAATTGCTGAAAACAATTCAGAATGTTTATCATGTTGTATAAATACACCAAACGAAGTATCACTCGCCCGTTTAAGCCCGAATTCGTGTGCTAATCGTCACGAATTTTTCAAAATTTCGGTCCGAAAAAAAATGCTCCAAAAAATTGCTCAAAACGATTCAGAACGTTTTTCAGGTTGCATAAATACACCAAACGAAGTATCACTCCCCCGTTTAAGCCCGAATTCGTGGGCTAACCATCACGAATTTTTCAAAATTTCGGTCCGAAAAAAAGTGCTCCAAAAAATTGCTCAAAACGATTAAGAACGTTTTTCAGGTTGTATAAATACACCAGACGAAGTATCACTCTCCCGTTTAAGCCCGAATTCGTGTGCAATCATCACCAATTTTTCAAAATTTTGGTCCGAAAAAAAATGCTCCAAAAAATTGCTCAGAACGATTTAGAATGTTTATCATGTTGTATAAATACACCAAATGAAGTATCACTCTCCCGTTAAAGCCCGAATTCGTGTGCTAATCATCACGAATTTTTCAAAATTTCGGTCCGAAAAAAAGTGCTCCAAAAAATTGCTCAAAACGATTCAGAACGTTTTTCAGGTTGTATAAATACACCAAACGAAGTATCACTCTCCCGTTTAAGCCCGAATTCCTGGGCTAACCATCACGATTTTTTCAAAATTTCGATCCGAAAAAAAGTTCTCCAAAAAATTGCTCAAAATGATTCAGAATGTTTATCATGTTGTATATATACACCAAACGAAGTATCACTCGCCCGTTTAAGCCCGAATTCGTGTGCTAATCATCACGAATTTTTCAAAATTTCGGTCCGAAAAAAAGTGCTCCAAAAAATTGCTCAAAACGATTAAGAACGTTTTTCAGGCTGTATAAATACACCAAACGAAGTATCACTCTCCCGTTTAAGCCCGAATTCGTATGCTAATCATCACGAATTTTTCAAAATTTCGGTCCGAAAAAAAATGCTCCAAAAAATTGCTCAAAACGATTCAGAACGTTTTTCAGGTTGTATAAATGCACCAAACGAAGTATCACTCGCCCGTTTAAGCCCGAATTCGTGTGATAATCATCACGAATTTTTCAAAGTTTCGGTCCCAAAAAAAATGCTCCAAAAAATTGCTCAAAACGATTCAGAACGTTTTTCAGGTTGTATAAATACACCAAACGAAGTATCACTCTCCCGTTTAAGCCCGAATTCGTGTGCTAACCATCACGATTTTTTCAAAATTTCGGTCCAGAAAAAAGTTCTCCAAAAAATTGCTCAAAACAATTCAGAATGTTTATCATGTTGTATAAATACACCAAACGAAGTTTCACTCTCCCGTTTAAGCCCGAATTCGTGTGCTAATCATCACGAATTTTTCAAAATTCGGTCCGAAAAAAAGTGTTTCAAAAGATTGCGCAAAACGATTCATAACGTTTTTCAGGTTGTATAAATACATCAAACGAATGGGAATTGGTTCTTTGAGCACACAAGGATTTGACCTCCAGTCTGCCGAACTGGGCCGCTGTGTCACGATGATTTACGTCCTCCACCTGAGCGTCGGGCAGTTTTGCGGGGATCTGAGAACGAGGGATTTCGCCTTGTGGTAGCAAGTTAACTTGTCTTTTTATTTTTTCCTTTAAAATTGAATTGTCTATATTAATATCATTTTTGTTTTTGAACTTTTATGTAAAAAACAATTTTACATTTTTTTTATATAAACTATGATATATTTATTACCAAATTTTAAAAATTTCCACAAAACTATACTAATGACGGAATCCAATATAGTCACACAATTTTATTTTAGTAAGTGGATATAAATACATAAATAATTAAATGAGAAAAATATCCCTAAAATAAATATGTAATAAAAGCCAGAATCCAAATACAAAAAAAGGACAAAAAGAAGAAAAGTGGCGGAAACGTAAAGGGGGTCGTCGGGGATTGCTCAAATTGTGCCTTATTAGGCGCTCAATCGTTATCGGGAAAGTGTCGGTGCTTACTTCCTTCCGCGACGCCGTTTCACTTGTCACCTACACATACGCATTCCCCGTATGTGGCACTTTTCTATTTTTTGTCTCCATCTCCATATTCACTCCCTACTTTTTTCTTTTCTTCCTTTTCAGCCCCTTATAATTTTCCACTCCTAATAATAGGGTGTATCTGATGATGATGAGATTCTATTTTTGGAAATCAATTCAAAATTTTATTTTGAAACGAATTATCACTCATAAGAGGAAAAATAAATAAAATTTTATGAGATTCAAGAAAAAAATTTATGTCAATCCACATCCCTTTATGAAACTAGCAAATAAAATTTAATGCCCAAGATAATAAGGAAAAATTATGTTATAGACCCGACTTATATTCCTATTCAGAAACCATTTGCCATGTATTAAACCATATTATCCTTCTCTTAGAAGGAAGAACTCTGGGGAAGGCGGGTGGGTTCTCCGGCGGCTGGCCAGCAGTCGAAGGTGTGAATGCTTGTTCCTGTGCGCATTGCCCCAGGTACAAGAATTCAAGGGCGTGAAGCGAGTGCTTCTAGCTGCTTCGTCAGTTTCTTATTATATTATATTCTTTATGGCAGCTGTGTTTTCGTGGTGAAAATGAACGAAAAGCGATATGAACGTGCTATTTTCAAATCGATTGATAGATAGCCCGATCTATTCTAATTGCCTGAACTGCAATTATTCTTATCTCTATAATGGGAGATATAATTAATAACAGGGAGTGATGTGGTTTAATAAAGGCATATGGTCCATGAGTGAGGATATGGACCACCGAGTACATAACAAAAATTTTCATGAGTGGGAACATAGACTGAATCCATAACAGAATTTTTTTTTTTTTATTGTATCATTCTTTTTTATCAAATGGCAAAATCCTTTACTTTCAAGGCTCCCATCATACTGTCCAACAACCCAAATGAAAAATGTAAATCATAATGACTCAACGACCCTACAAACTGGAGACCAAGTCCTCACACTATCGTTGCTAGGATTTGAAACTTGGTCCTTTTTTCCAACTCTGCAACTCCAAAACCAACTGATAAATAACTAGAACTAAAAGAGTTGGTAATTAAGTGTAAGCACCCGTAACTCATATAAAATAAGTATAATGTATTTGTGCGGCATATAAACATAATTTTAAGCATACGTTATCATCGTCAAGGGTAAATGGTCAAGTTATTCTAAACTTATGCCCAAGTAGTTCGGTAAAGTTGAAATTACGAGTTTGAAACTTAATCAGTGCTTCCGTTTTCTGAAACTATACTTCCCTTTGATAAGAAGTCTTGTATGTTCACTGATAAAGACGGGAGTTCTAGTTGTTGTTTTGTAAGATCTTAAGTTTCAAAATAGTTGAAGGACTAGTTAAGTGAATTTCCCCATAGTTAAGGGGGTTTTTTGAAAGTTGATGAGTTAGCCCAAATGGAAATGGCAATGGCCGAGAAGAGATTATATTAATAGCAATAAAGGCAAGTGAAAGTAGGGGAAGCGCCAAAATAATCTGATTCACATTCACTTCACTTGCTCTTTCTCTCTCTACTCTCTCACTCTTCTCTTTCTTCCGCTAGGGGCTTAGCTGAGACTTGAGTTGAGTGGTCAGAGAGTCTGAGATTGAGTGGATCTGAAGAACAAAAATGGCCGTCGATCCTCGTCAGGTGGTCGCCGGAGTCTTGACGCTCACCATGTTCGTTATGCTCGGCAACATGATCAAGAGAGACCACTTCGAGTCTCCTCAAGTACAGTACTTTCTTCTTCTCTCTCAAAATCTGATTCATTCCTTCCAAAACTGCTTCCGTCACTACACACTCAATGCCTCCAATCTTTTACTTGAATTCTCTCGGATCCATAACTGCTTGCATTCTAATTTGCCCTTAATTTCAGCACTAATGTCTGTACATCGCCTTTTTTGTTCATTTCTATTTCACTTTCCAAATCACGACGCGCGTCTTTCGTTTTTCTTCTTATTAATTATTATCTTGTTTGATTTCTGGTTTAACCGTAGAATTCAAATCTCAGCAGCTTTTAACAAGATTTGTTGCTCTCTGCACCTTTTTCCTGTGCAAATGTCTTTCATGTCACTTATCCTGTTAACATTAATTAATTTACTTAATAAGCTATATACTCTTAATTCCAGAAGCGCTTTCCGTGATATCTCATAGCCGTTTTCTCTCTATCTTTGTAAAGGTGGTGAGCCGTTCATCACTTTCCTTACTTCCAGATACATCCAAGTCTTTGGAGCATAGCCTTGTTAAGTTACCGAAAGGTGGAGATGTACAATGGCAGAATGATGGCTCAACTCTGAAGCAGTGTTGGAGCAAGCCACTATTGGGTAAGCAGCACTTTTTTCAGGCAGATGTTACTGTGGCTCCTCCTTCTGCTTTTAGTGTCATTTCTTGCTTATAATTATTACTTTTCTTTACTGGTAACAGAGGAGACAGATCAATCGCAAGGATATGTAACGTTCTCCTTGACTAATGGCCCAGAGTATCACGTTTCACAGGTAGGTTGGTTTTTCCAACAAACTTTCGATCTACTAAAGTATGTTTCATTATTCACTTTCATGATTTAGTTAATGACCTTTCTATGTTGACTTGGGTGTTTCTGTACTGCTCTAATCACCATCATGATAAGAGAACTTTAACTGTGCTGCACTGTCGCAGGATGTTAAGATGCTCTGTGTTGTACTGCTATATATTGGATTAACAAAAGTGATTTCTTCATTTTATCTTCTTTCAATATATTTTCTTAAAGCGTGAGTCTTTGACTTGTCTTCATCAGATTGCTGATGCAGTGGTGGTAGCTAGATACCTACGTGCAACTCTTGTATTACCAGACATCAGGGGAAGCAAACCTAGCGATAAATGGTTAGTCATCAAATTAGCATGTGCAGTATCAGATACTTGACACTTCTAAAACCACAAATTCTTGATGTCCTAGTTGGAAGTAGAAAGACTCGAAAGTTGTAGCATGTAAAGACGCAATTAGTCCATGCATCTAATTATGTATGAGCAGAGCTAATTGCCCTTTTTCTATTTAAAAAGTGGTAACTTTTCTAATAAGCCAAAAGATTTCTATTTCCCGTTGTACAATCACTCAGCAGGGTTAGACTCCTCATGTAGTTGGTGACTTGAACTTGGGTGTTGATAGTCAACTCATCTTACAACACCAGATACATCAAAACCAACCCAAAAAAATATATAAACCGTCCATATTTAGAGTATATATCATCATAGCTCCTCAGGTGGTTTCTACTTTTGAATATTTTACCTTCTGAGCAATAGGAATCATGAGCACTTGTGTCAGCTAAAATCTGAAACTCATGGAGTGACAATCTCTGCTGCTTTCAGGAACTTTCGAGATGTTTATGATGTTGAGAAGTTTGTTAAAGGCCTGGATGGCGTAGTGAAAGTTGTGAAAGATCAACCTGCTGAAATTTCAGGACGAAATATTGCTGCCGTTAAGGTCCCTAATCGAGTTACTGAAGAATTTATTGCAGAAAAGGTAAAACCAGCTTTTAGAGCTAAGGGCAACATAAGGCTAGCTACATATTTTCCCTCAGTAAATATGAGAAAGATTGAAGAAAAGACTGGCACTGATTCATTGGCATGTTTGGGAATGTTTGGAACTTTGGATCTACAACCTGATGTACGGGAAGTGGTTGACTCGATGATTGAACGTCTTAAAACTTTAAGTCGAAAAGCAAATGGACAGTTCATAGCCGTGGACCTGAGGGTTGATATGTTAGAGAAGAAGGGTTGTCAAGGAAATGGAGCTCCTAGATCAAAGAGCTGTTACAGTCCTCAAGAGATAGCCTTATTTTTAAGGAAGATTGGGTTTGACAAGGATACCACACTATACCTCACTCAGCCAAGGTGGGATAGCAGCCTCGACACTCTGAAGGATTTTTTCCCGAAAACCTACACAAAGGTCTGCCTTTCCTTCTCTATTAAACTCACTAAATTCATTAAAATAGTGTCATTTCTCAATTTCATTTACATGCAATTTGTTTGATTAGGCATGATGAAGTTTTGGTTGCCTTTTCTAAAGTGCTCTCATGACTAAAGTACTTTCACATCCCACTTTTCTGACTTCTCTTTGTAGTTTACTTTATGTCATGATTTCTGCATCTTATTCCACTTGGAGATTATGCACTTCTTTTAGTTTGGGGCCATTTCTGACAAAGCTTCTTTCTATTCTTTGACCACTCAATAAACGGTTTCTATTTATCATTTATATTTGAGCTGGATTTGAATGGATGCATTCTTTGCCATAAACGTATTGCAGGAGGGAATAATACCTGCAGACAAGAAGGGGAAGTTCCTTAGCCCTGAGGCCTCAGAACTCGAGAAGGTTATTGACTTTTATGTTTGTTCAGAAAGCGATGTGTTTGTACCCGCCATCTCTGGCCTATTCTATGCTAACGTAGCTGGTAAGAGAATTGCTTCTGGCAAGAATCAGATACTGGTTCCCGCAAATATACCCGGTTCTTCCGCTTCTTCTGCAGACTTCATATCTCATTACGTCTCCAAAAGAAACCATTTTGCTTATTCATGTTTTTGCTAGCTCTTTCTCAAGTCAATCAGCAAGAGCTTTATAGAGGGACCGAGGTTTCTTCTTAAAATATCTTCTTAGTTTCAATTGTAGAAATTGAGGTTTCTTCTTTGTAAAAACCAGCAGTTGGGTTTTAGAATGTATACTCTTGAAACGCGATGTTTTTGTATCTTGTGTGATAATCCTTGACACCCAAAAAGTCATACTTCAAAACAAAGAAAAAGAAGTCTTAAGCAGCAGCTCTATACTACCCGGTTTAAATGGAGGGGGAAAGCAGATGAAGAAACAAGTGCAAGTTTAGAGTGTTTGCTTAGATTTATCATTTTATGTTATTTTTCATGATAGTATGCCAATTTTGGCTCTTGCGTTATTGTATTTTAAGGACAATAATCTAATGATAGTACTTTCACAGCACCATTGTTTTTAATAAGGCAATAGATTTGCTCCCTTGTGGGAAATCATCTTTCTTTGTTTCTCTACATAATGATGACATGAATTCTTGATTAAGTGTAGTTCAGTAGAAGCATTAGGACGAATTCAAGATCGCATTAAAAGGCCATCAAGGGGAGAAAAAACAAACAAAAAAGGATGAACAAAAATTCTAAAACACATTTATTGCCAAACTGAAAACAGTATTGGATTACATATGTTCTGTGATCATGGTACAAGAATTAGTTGCAATTAATTGCCTAATGCCTCATCAATTCATTATACACTATGTTTCTTTCTAGCAATCCATAAAATTTGTGCACATCCTTAATACAAAAGTCTTCATCTATAAGCATGCAATGGCTCTGTAAGGGATTGATCATGGAATGTGTGAATGAATAATGCCTCAGCAGCCTCTTGAGTTAAGTGCTACGAGCAGCAATACACTTTTGATATGGTTTACCCAAGATTTTGGTTAAGGGAGTCTTTGGGACTGGGATCATTTTTCCAACAATAGCAAGGGGCCAACTGCAGGAATATTATAGTATTCAAAGTCAAGATACCTAGATAATGTGAATTTTGAAAGATCTATTGGTACCACAAGCATCATATAAGAAGAGCAAGATACACTAACCTGAAGATGCCAATTGCAAGTGAAATGATCCATAGTTGCCAGCTGAGTCTTGCTGTTGTAGTGAACTTCCCCAGGAACTCAATGATTATGATCTATGATGAGTCATGTAAGAAGGTTTACTAACAATAAGTATTTGGAAAATGAATCAAGAGATAACGCACATGTTGATGTCCAAGAGAGAGGTGTTCTCTTTCTTCCTACCTGTAGTATAAATGTTCCCCCAACTATTCCAGTGAAGAGGGGATTCTTAGTCACGCCTGTGAACACATTAAGCTCATCTGGTTTTCGAGAGTTAAACTCGTTGCATATCTGCATTCAAACCGTTATGTTTCCAAGGTTGGACTTTTCCTTATTATTTGAAAACCATTTCTTACTGTAGGTTGACAAAGAGACTTACTTGGCAAAGGACAAATGTATTGAATATAAAGCTATTCTTAACCAGGTTAGCATGTTCAGTTCCTTCAGACTTCAAATTGAGAATACTCTTGCCAGCAAAATTGAGGGTAAGGAGCACACAAATTTGATACACAGCCTGATAACAGAAAATGAGAAAATGTCATATCAATAGGGAATGAAACATCTAACAACATAAACAGAAGCATAAATTTGCACACCTGAATGATCAAGTTTCTCCACATAATGTTCGTCACCAATGGCTCCCTGAAAAATTTTAAATGAAAGAAGATCATGCAATGACGATCATACCACCTCCATGTTTTGCAGCCCAAACTTTCAAATTTGTATTATTGGAAAAACCATTATCAATCAAAGTAAATATGGCTGTAAGATTTTATGTTTAACAAAGTTATCAAGGGGGGCATTTGAGTACCCCCGAACATCCAACCAGTTTGAGATTCATGTTTCCACTTGATCAATTTTACCATGCTTAGCAAAAAGAAAACTCTGTAAAGTCTGTAAGGATGACACTTATTTCTTGAAGATTGATAATTAGTACCAGTTGTTAGAACATGAGATGGATGAATCACGATATCAAACAACACTGGAATTTGCAATTCCTAAAGCGGACCTCAGAGAATCCTCTAGAAATAGGACTCGGTTCAGAAATATGAAGAGACCGAGTCTTGTGTCTGAAATGCTTAAGAACTCATATTCGCCATTGCAGATCTCTGAAGCAAATTCATGCTACTATACATGTCGCAGGACAACATAACTGCACAAAGTCATCTTAAAACTCTTGGGGATTTTTGGGGATTTCATATAAGCAATTAAAAGAAGTACCAACCTTCGACCAACAGGTGTTCTGTGCATAAGATGATCCGTTGGTGGTTCAGTAGCCAATGCTAATGCTCCTAGAGTATCCATGATAAGATTGACCCAGAGAAGCTGCATGAAGAAAAGATATCTTGGAAAACTGACAAAGCAAAATCACTGAACAGATACTTTCTACTCAGACTGGAGTGTGTTTCACATAATTAAGCAGTATAGAAAACTTAACATAACTATGATGCACAGCTTTCATTTTCTATTTAATTGAACGCCCAGACCCAAAATCCTCCTTTCTGTGTATATAGCTTCTTTACATTTTTTAGGGTCCCTAAGCAGGATGCTCTTGGGCCAGGGAGAAACTAGCTGAGGCAACAGTGCACAGTAGCTACATACATTCCTTAGGAGGTTTTGGGGGGGAAGGGGGTGTCCTTTTAGGTGCATAATCTTTTGTTGGATACATGATACCACTGATCCATTATGAATACCACTGATCCATTATGAATACCATCTGAAGACCACACATTTGAAGAAGAGAGCCAGAGTGATGAGAAGAAACCTGCACTGTATTTAGAGGTACATCTCCGGAAGATACTGCTGCTACAACATTGATCACAAGAGCTGCAACGTTCACAGTAAGTTGAAATTGGATGAACTTTTGAATATTTGCATATACTGAACGACCCCAGCGGACAACCTACAGAAGAAAAAACCTAAAACATGATCCAGAAAGCCTCATATACACCTTCTAATTGGAAGACATCACATGCATGAGATAAAAATATCAATAAGGAGAGACAAGGTTGAATAAAGGAGTATAAGTTTGTGCCTCTCTAGGAGTTCTACTGTTCAATTTCCAGACACATTTACAGAGAGGTTTCTCAAATTTCCAAGACTACTTGACAATTAAAATGGAAGTTTCCAATTTTTTCTCTCCCCCACCCCCCCTCTCTCTCTCTCTCTCTCTCTCTCTCTCTCTCTCTCTCTCCACAACACCCTTCTCTAGGTTAGCCAGCTATGGAAGAGCAAAGAATGTGCAAGTACCTCATTAGGGACCTCACAGCTAACGTTATGTTAGATCCCACCTTGAAAATTCCAGGAGGGACATCAATTGTAAAGAGAATTTGAAAATTAGATTTAGAATACATGTTCTTACATCTTTCAAGATTTTGCTACCATGATTTACTAGAAAACAATTTTCTAAATGAAAAGAGTTCTTTTGTTTTGAGCATAATTTTGGCATGCATTAGTCAAAAGACTGAGAGGCAAGTAAGAGTTACAACATCTTTGATGTGAAATAAGTAGAGGCAGATTCACATGCATAAAGTTTTAACAAAGAAAATATAGCTTTCCTGAAATAAAAAATTAACTTCTAAATTTTCGTACTTTCACAACTGAAGCAAAATTATCATCCAAAATAATGATGTCTGAGCTTTCTTTTGCAACTTCAGTTCCTTGGATGCCCATAGCCAAGCCTATATCAGCCTGAAATATAGGAGAACCAAAAATTGAGGACAGATAAATGTTACAACCATACTCTGAGAAGTAACATTAAATGAAACCATAAGAGATGTTATGAAGATGACCATAAGGAGGTGTTATGAAAATGATATGATAACAAAAGTAGGTCCCTAGCTAGAGAAGAAAACCACTGAACATAGAGAAATGGCAGGATTTTCTAATGAATTGTATGATGTTCTATGAGATAGTATTTGTTGCATAGAGTAACCTGGAAATATTTGATGAGAGCCATTTAAGTTATGACATTCAGCAAGAAAATAAGATCCAGCTGCTAACAATTTCCATAGTTCACTTATCACAAGAATAAGCATAAATATGAATGAAAACCAATAGTTTTTGTTTTATATGCGAGAAATGCATTATTCTTTCCATTATGTTCTGAGAATAATTCAAGCAGATAGAATTTTCCACCTTATCTAGAGCTGCAAGCTATGAAAACCAAGGTGAATAATTCATGTTAAAGTACTAAATATATATCCAACCTCATGAAGTGCAGGAGCATCATTAGTTCCATCTCCTGTAACTGCAACAACCTCCCCTTGTTTACGTAGTGTTTGCACAAGTAAAAGCTTATCACTGGGAGAAGACCTTCCCATGACCTAAACAGAAGATATTTATTAACTTTTACTACCATCAAGAATTTGTGAAGGCAAAATTATATTTAAGAATACTAGAAAAACAAAAATTATAGCATACTAATATCTTTGGTGCTGCTTGTTCTCTCTCCTTGTCAGACAACTCCCGAAATGTTTTCCCTTCAACAATGTTAGCATCAGTTGCTTCTGCATCAGAAGAAAGTATTCCACACTCCAGTGCAATTGCTTTAGCTGTCTGAATATTATCTCCAGTTACCATGCGCACCTAAAGGTTTATACATTAAAGATCATCAGCACCGTCTCTCATCTCATTCCTTATTAATCATTTTAGAGAACAAAGAGAGTGATTATTTTTAGAAATCATAGATGTTCCCAAACACACTAGCACCATGATTTTCAGGGTCTAAAAAAATTTATCTGAACTTCTGTTATATTACCGACAACCAATTACCACCACAGAAATACACCTACAACCGACCACCTTTTCCTTTCAAAAACTGTTTATACTCTGAAATAATCAAGGATAGAGTATTTTATAGGTGTAATGAGACAGACCAATAAATACCTTAACACCGGCATCTGTACAAAGTTTCACGGCATCTTTGACCCCAGGGCGACAAGGATCCTATGGATAAATGTTAATAAATTAACCTACAATTGAAGAATAAGCACAGAAATTTTCATGCAGAAAGGAAGAATAAGCTTTATGCCAGTAAAGCTAATGCTGGTAAACAAGACTTCAGCAGCAACAGAGGCACAAAATCAAAGAGATATGTAGCAAAACACAGTAATAAATCCACTAAACCACTTACTTTTATGCCAACAATGGCAAGAAGAATAAGTTCATCTTCAGGCGGAACCCACTGTGCTAGCTGTTCTTCTCCAGTTGGAACCTGGATTGTTTCACATGTTTTATATGCAAGGGCAACACATCGCAAGCTTTTTGCAGCCATATTTTCAATATCTTTCTTGAAGTAGTCCTGTTGAAGAGATGTACTAAAATCAAGAGTTCTAAATTCTGAATTTAAGAGAGCCAAAGAAAAAAGGTTAAGCTTAAAATATCAAGGAATTAGATTCCAGTAATAGCTGATGAAAATTGATGTAAAAATTACTGGAATCTAATTGAAAAAAAAGGTTAACCAGCTTCTCTCCCTGCCCCCACCCTCACCCTCCACTCCCTCTTTCTCCTTTTCCAAATTGGACAAATTTGTTTACTTTAACTAATAATTACTAACTTATCTGACCTTATCCTTGCCAATAGGCTGCACACAACCATTTGAATCAAGGTATCCTGTGCACGATTCCAGAATTATTTCAGCTGCTCCCTTCCAGTGTATATGAACTTGAGAATTACTCTGCAGAGAATCAAGAAAGAGAATGGCATAAATTAATTATAGAACACAAGTAATCAGGGGAACCATAAAAATGATCGCCAGTACTTGTGGCCCTGCTAGTCCAGTAATCTCAGATATTCTACAAATAAAATATCACATTACAGCAGTTCATAGCGGTAAACTGTAGAACTAGGTAAGATGGATCCATTGAAAATATATGAAGATTTTATAAGGTGATAGGACTTGAAAAGAAAAGTTCAAAGTCACATTATTGATCTCACTGGGCAGCCTTCAGGGACTCGCCAAATGTTTGAAGACCAATAAACAAATCCAAGAAACCTAAAGCCGTTACAAAATCTGCGAGGAACGTCAAAAGCAAACAGTGTTACCTTTCCTCTTACTGCAACACCTCCTCGCTTCTTGGTGGAATTGAAGGGTGAGACATGGAGTACGATTGACTCAGACCTGACGAGATCAAACTTCATTCCCAGCTGTAACAGGAGTTGTGTGATGAGATAAACAATTTACTAGAAGACTAATAACCCATTCATAATAACATGTGAGAAGTACAAAAACTAAAAGAACCTTGACACCCCATGAAAGGATAGCCTTTTCTGTTGGAGATCCTGAAACCTCCATTCCACCATCCTGCACACATACATAAAATCAAAGATAAAACACATACACACAACAAGTATAGCATTACAAGTTACAACTTTCAAATAATCTCAGCTAAAAACATCCACAATCATTGATATTTTCCTCACACTACAACCACTAGATAATCTAGAGAAAAGTCATGTGCCATCCAAATGATAAAACACAACTTGTCCCCACTTTTAGCCCCAAGCCGTGCTCAATGGTCTATTGAATATTCCTTGTCAAAATACATTACAGAAAGAAGTTGCAGATTCTTCAATATACATAAGCCGGCCCCTTATTTTAGAATGCAGGGAATGAGATGTGCATTATTGAGAGAGAGATCACCTTAGAAAGAAAAACACTGCCTGAGGTATTCTGTGATATGCCCTCATCTAGCAGAGAGGAAATAGTTCCATGAAGCCGTGACCCATCTTCAGGAGGATCAATCTTCATTTTCCCTGCATAGGCTTCAACTACAGTCATCTGCAAAAATTCATTAAAATAGGCAAAGTCAGTAAATCATATGTTAGCAGATTGTGTAAATATAAAAGAAAGAAATTGAGAGTTCAAGTATAAAAACCTGATTCAGTGTCAATGTTCCAGTCTTATCACTGCAAATAGTTGTAGCAGAACCCATAGTTTCACAAGCAGAAAGTCTGCGGACCTGCACTTCGGTTGCATCAATTGTTAGCATTTCTATCCAAATAAACATCGAAGGCCGTAGAATTACATGAGTTTTAGTGACAAAAGATTTAAACGATAAAAGAAAATATACCAATGCCTTATCAGCCATCATTTTCTTCATTGAGTATGCTAAGCTGTGCCCAATTCAGGAAAATAATAAATCAACTAAAGCCTATAAGAAAAGAAAATAAAAGCAAGGAAGGATATAACATGAATTGCATCAAAGCATTCATAGTCAATATATGACACTTACGTCAAGGTAACAGCTAAAGGTAGCCCTTCAGGAACTGCAACAACTACAATTGTGACCTAAATAGAACTTAAGAATTAAATAAAGAAATAGATAAAAATTCCAACCAATAGAAAAGCATACTTACTGCAGCAGTAATAATTTTTATCACACCATCAACGGTTTTGCTAATGCTGGTCTTGCCACGGATAAATTGGATGGTTCCATCATCATTTTCAGAATGCCCAGTGAAAAATCTGATAACAGTTACATGCAGATTAGTAAAATGTGGATGAGACATGTTGAGAGTCAAGACATTTAGGAAATGTGCAAGAAATGTCACATAATAAATGTTCGATCACTTGTTTGGTTAAAAAATGCTTCCACCTGTCTCTTAAGAAACTTTGTCTCATTGAAGGTTGCACCAAAGAAACCTTGTAAAATCTAGCTTTTGAAGTAGTAAAAAACTTAATTTCTCAAAGTAATACTTACGGATTCCTAAGGTAAAAGAAGATGCATGGTGAAACCCAAGTGTGCAAAAAAATTGTGATGTATACTGGTTAACGGAAAACCTAACTCTCCTACTAGACATTAATAATGCCACCTTATTGAGTTTACCTGGCCAAAAGAACAATAAGTACACAGAGAGCGACAGAGAGTCCAACTATGCCTATAAATGTCGCAACTCCATTCAAGCGTACCTGACATGGATCATTAATAAAACAAAAATTTTCATGATAGTTTTTAATCATAGTTGCAGTAGGATGTAGCATTTCAGCACAACCAAAAAAAAAAAAAAGAAGGAAACCTGCAAGGGAGTTTCTTCTCCAGTATCCTCTGAAATGCTTGCCATCAATAATCCCCATTCAGTATTAATTCCCACTCCGGTTACCTAAACGCGGTAATAACTAGTTTGTCATTGTAATACTATAAAAGGGACACAATCTTTGAATTTAGACATCTCCTGAAGTGAATCCCTATGGGACTATCTAACAAGCACAAATCTTGTCATGTCATGAAAAAGTTTTTTTTTTAAAAAAAGTTAAAAAAAAGTATATGCAGCAGTATTTCTTTGTGTATGGAGAGAGAGAGAGAGAGAGAGAGAGAGAGAGACAGTGAGAGATTAACATTGGAAAATTCAGGATATTAAGTAGGTGTTAGGAAGATCAAAGTTTGCAACTATTACAACTCCATGAACTGCAACAACCAAATAACTTGGTCCCACAAGGGATCGTGTTTGGTAAGGAGCAACTAATTAAATTCAGTCCACATTTCAAACACTCTCTAATGATATTTCAAAGTTTTAAAGCATAGATGATTGTCACCAGTAGCACTGACATAGTGATCACACCAACTACAGCTCCAAGAAAATGAAATATAATAGGGGTTCTTTAGATTCAATTACTAAAAGAATGTTGAGAATGTTGATTTTTACCAACATTGTCCCGGCTCCATCTGAAACTTTGCAACCAGCTATGAGAAATGGGGCCTTGGGATCTTTGTGTACCTACAAAGTAATGTCATACTCGAGAAAATTAAGATAAGGAATCTAATAAATACTACACAAGTAGGTCTAACCAGCTTACAATCTTGCTTTCCCCAGTCATGCTGGATTCGTCAATGGAGAGAGAATGACCGGTAATTAAGATTCCATCTGCAGGAACCTGCACAAGACAGAAGGAATCATTAGTTATCCATGTCATTTTAATACGCCCAAAGTGATTTTAGTGTTGAGTACATACCTGGTCCCCAATCTTGAGAGGGACAACCTCACCTACAACAATTTCATATATTGATACTTTCTCTCTTCTACCATCCCTGATAACCTTCAGAAAAAAATCATCATCTACAGTAAGATTGCAAAATCAACTCCGCCTAGAGAAAAGTTCAACTAGATCTATGAAGAACATTAAGCATGTTCAGGAGACAAGTGCAAATACCTCCAACTGTATATTTCTCTTTTCCTCATTTAGACTTTGAAATTGAAGGGATTGTCGGTAATCGCTAGTTGCTGCTCGAAAGAACGCAATTAGAAAGCTATTAGACAACGAATTAACATGCAACATTACAAACAAAAGTAATACTGTTTGGAGGTTGTAACAATGAATCTACATTTTCTTTTCATTTTTTCTCTTAAGATCTCAGAGCATTTCATACTCAAGTTCATGCGATAAGATACAAGAACTCTCGAGCAGAAATTAATTCAGAGCATTGTGTCCTATATTCTGTGTTTGAAGAAAATAGTTGAAAACTAACGAAACATTTAATAATAGAACTAGAATTTATTACCTGTAACAAAAATAACAAGAAGAACAGCAAAAGTAATACTTCCCCCATCATACCATCCTTCTTTTAGACCCTACAAGACCGGAAACATATAGTACAAATGTAAGAGATACTTTGGAGGACTAAGAAGCAAAGAAACAAAGATAATATTAACATTGTCTCCTTCACCTCTGTTTTAATACCAAGTGCTAATGATGCTACAGCCGCTACAATTAAGATGATGAGGGTCAAATCCTGCCAAGCCTCCCAGAGGAACCTCTAAAAGAATAAAGATTACACAAGTGAAGACAAAGAACATAATGATTAAATCAAACACTAAGAAAATTCAAGAATTAGTACCAAGAAGCTCCGGCCTTTTTTAACAGGGTAAGTATTTGATCCAAAAGCATTCTTTCTGCTTGATAATTCATTATCGTCCCCAGAAATTCCTCTATCCAGATTCGTATTCAGCATCATCGCTATCCCTTTGACCTAAAAAAAAATCAATGAACATCATAATTTTTAACGTCAATTTTTACGAGAGGATTTACACCTATAAAAACTGATTGTGACTTACCCCTCCATACTGTTGTAGAGCAGAAATGTTTTGATCCCTGGTCACTGATGAAAGTTGTTCAGGCCCAATAGCATAATCACCATTTGGACTCGGAGGAGCAACTGTGGCACCTAACACTACATAGACGAAATGTAGAATTACTAGAGTAATAGTATTCAAGAATTAAAAAAAAAAAACAAAAAGCATCTAAAATTTTGTGCAGAAACTACTTCATCTTAGAAAAGTAAAACAATTGGATATGTATACATGCGCAATCTTAATTTGGTATCACATACACGTACAGCGAAGCCAGAAATGAAGTGATGAACACTGATAACTTTCAGCCATTCATTATATTTGGTCGATCATGTCAATCTCAAAGTTGAAGTTTATTTCTACAAATTTTTTAACCCAAAAAAAAAGGATGGCCTATCAATGCATGTACCATCTGAGGTTGGTGTAATCATAAAATGTAAATGATGCTCTCATCAGCATATCTTTCCATATATCAGAACTCTAAATTCCTAGAAGCAGTTAAAGAGAGCATAAATTTCTTATTATATCTAACATGGTTGGTCAGAGTTGCAAAAGAAATTCACAAACGACACAGGGGAAGAAATATGATGAAGAGAAATCGTTGTATTGTATCAGAAGCAATCAGAAAAAATGTTATTTAAGTAAAATATGGAAACACTTGAGAAAAAGCATTGATAGAGAGTAAGTACCAATTGCTCGTTGCCCAGCAAGTTTGAAGAGCAATGCAGCCTATGCAGAATATAGCTAAATCAGCAATTCACGTAACAATATATGTGGATTTTTGGGGGGAATGTGGATGATGAGATTACCCTTATGACTTGAGCATGTGCTCTTATCATCCTTCTCCTTTGTTCCTTATCTTCATCTTTCTTTAAGTCTAAGGTGTATCGAAACCGGCGGGAAGCATTAAGCACGAGTGCGGCTTGCTGTACAAGTATAATTAAATCCATCATGATCAGCTCAGGAAAACAAACGAGTAATTGCAAAAGAAATGGCATTGAAACAGAGAGCAATGGAGTGGAGGTATTATTTATTACCCTCCAACGCCTGAGCGACTCATGAGACGCCCTCTTGGTACAGTCAATGTCGAATGGATCGGAGAAGTCATCGTCGAAGGGGACCCAGCCTCCCATATTGACGACTACGGTCCCCTCCTCCTCTTGTTTAATTGCCTCCATTTTTACCGGCAGCGATGCAGAAACATCGTCGTGGCCCGGACTCCTCGTCATAACAAGGACGACGACGTCGTGGGAAATAACGCACGAGAGATGGCGCCGCCGCTACAACGGAATTGAAGCGGCCACCACCCGGTCAGTTCTTTTGTTTACAAATTATATATTCAGTTATGTTATATGATGCTTAAAAAAGTAGAATGAAAAAAAAAAAACTCATATGGAGAAGGAGGAGTAAAAAAAGGAAGGAATGAACCAACAAATTCTGGTCCTCCGCAAGGTAATGCCTTGAAGAAATTCAAGACATCCAATGCGAATGAATGAATTCCTCTTCTTTTTTTTTTTTTTTTCTTCTTTTTCAAAAAATTCAAATTAGAGGTAATGGATGGAATTAACAGAAAAATCTCTGGTGTAATTTTGATTTCATTGCTCGCATTACCAATGGTTGAAACGAAGGAAGAGGCGACAAGTACGGATTGATACAGAATTCCTATTTCCATTAAAATCTTATACCAGAACAGAATTTTAAAATTCAAAAAATAAAATAAAAAAGAAAAAAGCTTAGGCGAGGAGAGAAATGAATGAATGAATGCAAAGAACGTGCATGGAGAGTTACCGACCGTTGGATGGCGGAGCGAATTTGTAGGTGTAGAAGACGAGCTCAGCTGTGATCATCAACTTCCTTCGTTGCTTGCTTGCTTGCTTCCAAGTTCCAACCAATGCCCCAGTCGCCGAAGACTCAGAGTGGACTCCACAACTGTCTATGAATGATCAGTGAGTGAGTGTTTCTCGACTTGAGCTGGAAGATGATGATGAGTACATATATATTCTGAAACGAAATTTCTCGGAAATTTTGTCCAAGACTTAATGCACCGTTTTCTTTCTCTCCATGATAATGATTGATTTAGCTTCAAGCTATTGAAATTTCTTAGTAAATTCATAATATATTTTATTTTTCTTTAGTGTTAAAGTTTCAAAGAAAATCACCAAGTCTGTCTACTCCAATTATATAATTTCAAGAGAAATGAAAATATTTCCTAAAAAAAAAAAAAGAAATGATCATATAAATATTGACCTTTATTTTAATATCAAAAAATAATTTTTGATAATTAAATATTACCTTTTTTGGAAGAAATAAATAAATAAATATTACCACTTGTAAGTAAATACCTTTCAACTTACCAATAACTTTCAATAATTAATTGTTCAAACTATCTACATTGAATCATATAATAAATTGATAATGAAGGTCTATTTTGGTTTTAACTTTTTTAACAAATATTTTAATTCTTACAAAATTAAAAATTAAAAAAAAAACAAATTTTTTAAACTTTGTTTCTAAAGATCCAATTTTTTCAAACTAAAAATCAATTTTAATAAAGTCAAGTTATCTACCTCAATAATAGTTCCCTAAAATAAATAGTAAAATAGAGTATATATAGAAAATTTATATTTAATAATACCTCATTTTCATATTAAATTCCGTTTTAACGTACTTTTTTTTTCAAAATATTTGTCGCTTTAGTAAATCAATGAAGTATTAAATAAAAATTTTATATATATATCTTTATTTAATGCAAGTTAATCTCTTTTACCTTTAAATTAAGATAATATAATCATTTTTTAATATTTTTTTAGCGTATTCATTTGATTCCATAAGCGGGACCAAACATGTTGCAACTAGAAGTAGAACCCGATAACTAGAAAAATATCTATCCAAGAGTTTTCAAATTCTGTATAATTTACTGACAGTTAAAAATATCATATTTTAACGTGACAGATATAATATGGGGTGGAGGGAGTAGGATAAGAGGTAGTGTAGTGTAGGATGAAATAATGTTCACCAATGAAGGGTTGAATGCCATATTTGAACTACTAACTGTAGGAGAATTTTAACAACGAATCATAACACAACTACTCCGACCCGAATCCGATGATGACAAAGAAGGATTAAAAATAGGCAGTATTAACTAATAATATTGGATCATTGATTGCCTATTTGGAATTGTTAATTACTTTGGTCCGTTTATGGGCGATTTGACGTGAAGGTTTGGTCTTGTTTTTCTGGTAGTTGGAAAAGCTTGGAAGGTAAGATGAGGAACTGCAGTAAGCAAAACCAAACCCCAAAATGGACGTATATTTTGTGGAAATTGCCGTCAACAAATTTGCCCATTGGCCAATTCTTCTTGCTTTAGCAGTCAAGTTTGGTTTGAAGCTGGTGGTACACTTTTTTTTTTTTTTTTACTTTATTTGATCTGTTTGGTTAAGAAAAAATGGCAGTAAACACGACTTCAAGTAATCGACTTTAATTAATTGCTTCCCTTTTCCTTCCTCGTACATATCTATCTGCATAGGCCAGACAGAAGTAATTATGGAAGAAGCATTTCTTGATAATGTTGCTGCTGCCCGGAAACTTCTGCGGAGCAGTTTAGAGAAATCAATGGATATTGCCTCTGCCATTAATGAAATTGACCCCAGATTGGAGAAAAGGAGCCAGAGGTTGGCTTCATTGCAAGAAACCATCAAGATTGTAGCATCAAAATGTGATCTTTATGATATCAGGCGCCATCTTGATCGTGCAATTGGCCCTGCTGCTGCTGTTCTTAAAATCTTTGAAGTTGTTCTTCAATTACAGGATTCATTAATCTTGTCTGATCCTGCCTTGGATTTACAGGGCTATCTTTCTATTATTCAAAGGACGGAAGAAGCCGCTCATCTTCTCACTGATAATTGCAAGTTAGTCATCCTTTGGTTACAAGATGCCCTCCAATTTCTTCAAGAAAATGCAGCTGCTGGTGATGATCGTGATTGGTACCTCCAAAATATCACCAAATGTTTGAATATCTTGAAACATTTGCAGGCAACGGAACAACGTTTGATTCTCCAAGGTGGGCTCCTAACTCAAGCATTTGACAAATTGGAAGATGAATTCGGACAGCTTTTGTCTGAAATTTCGTTTTCCTCCATTGATGATCTTAGCATCGTTTCTCAGACATCTTTTCCCCTGTTTATGGCTGAGAATCTGCATTTGATCATTGAGAGGTTAACGGATAGCAATCGTCTTGAAAACTGTCTGTCCATTTACGTTGAGGTTAGGAGTTCAATTGTTACGAGTACATTACAAGGGCAAGAATTAAATTTTCTTGAGATATCATTGTCACAATTTGACAGCGTGCAAATGGTCGAAGGTTACATTGATCAATGGGAAGAGAACCTTCAATTCGCGGTGAGATACGTGTTTGAGATGGAGTACAGGCTCTGCTGTGAAATGTTCAAGAAAGCTGGATTTGATGATGTGTGGATGGATTGTTTCGCAAAGATTGTTGTCCAATCTGGATTTTGTAATTTCATCAAATTTGGGAACACAGTTTGTGGATGTAAGAAGGAAGCCATCAAGCTATTGAAGCTATTGGACATATTTGCAGCTCTAAACAGATTGAGACCAGAATTCAACAGGCTTTTCAGTGGAAAATCATGTCTTGAAATCCAAGAACAGACAAGGGATCTCATAAAAAAGGTCATTAATGGTGCTTGTGAAATCTTCTGGGAACTGCTCATTCAAGTTGAGTCTCAAAGATCATCTACTCCTCCAGCTGATGCCAGTCTTTCAAGGCTCGTACTGTTTGTCACGGAATTCTGCAATCTTCTGCTCGAGGATGAATACCAATCAATACTAGCTCAAGTTCTGGAGATCCACGAAGGATGGAATAATCGCGTATTGGAAGGAGAAGAAGTCGTAACAGGACAGGTTCGCGACATTATTAACGCCCTTGAGCTCAATTTGCAAACCTGGGCAAAAAGCTATGGCAACGATGATACCTTATCGTCCCTGTTCCTGTTGAACAATTCATGGTACTTGGGGAACAACCTTAAAGGGAAAAAGCTTGGTGAAGTAATGGGAGAGAATTGGTTAAGAGGCCATGAGGAGTCCATGGAATACTATGCCGCAGTGTATTTAAGAGGGAGTTGGGGGAAACTCCCAGCTCTTCTGGACGAGGAGGATTTGACATTGTACCCAGGAGGGAGAGCCATTAACAGAGAATTGGTCGAAAAGAGACTACAGGAATTCAACAAGGCTTTTGATGATATGTACAGAAAACAAACCAACTGGGTTTTCTCTGATAAAGAACTGAGGCTGAGGATGTTTCAAATAGTAGTTCAAATCATCATTCCTCCTTACAAGAACTACATTCATAAGTATGCGTCTCACGCTGGAGATGATGGAAATGATTCAGACAACTACAATAAGGACAAATACATTTCACCTGAAAGCTTGGAGAAAATGATTGGTTCTCTGTTCAGACACAAACACGGCAAGTTTGGAAGCGCCAAGTGCACACCTCTGGCTGCTGCTGCTGAGATCAGTAATGCTGTTCCCAATTACAATCCACAACTGCTGCTGCCTGACTATTAATTCCTTGTTTATCATCAAAGTAAAGCAAGAACTGAAGTTGAAGGTCAATTCCTCGAATATGTGTACAGACGAATATTGGAAGTATAAATGATGTACAGGCACAGCCACTAAGATTAACATAGCAAACAAAGACTCGCATACACATGGTTTCGGAATTTAAGGATATATTTATATCGCGTTAATTATTACTAATATGTATGTCCAAGCTGTGAATACAACAAAAGGCTTTACCTGATACCAGATCTTTTTTTTAAAAAAAAAAAAAAAAAGTAACTTCTACTCAAATGTAAAAGTAAGGCAAAATAATTCCAGTTTCTCGTAGAGATATACCATCATGTAGATGGACCAATCGGATTGTGTGCCTCTATGTCTACATGTTTAATGCCAGGAACGATTTCTTGGATTTCCTGTTCCAACCGATCAACTTCACTCCCTAGAGCTGTGACAACTTCTTCACCTGCCAAGAGACGTTACGTTAAGACCTTTTCTTCCCCTCATTTTTCTCGATTACATCAAGAGATGTGTGGATGGAGGGGAGTTTTAGTAATAAAGTAAATTCATGTATGAAACCACACACATACCGTAGTTTGACATTATCTTGAGCAATTCTGCATCATCCTTTTGATTTGCAGCCTCCCGGATCTGTCCAACATCATAAAGAATATGCACTAATCAATTTTCTCAGTCTTTGAACAAGCTAACAGGATCAATGGGGCTCCTGAACCCCTGATATGGGAACCTTGCCCTCAGATCAGCAGGTCACCCTATGTTAGAGGAATCACGTGTTGGACAACGAGCTTATCAAAATATAAGGATATGACTCTGAATTCAACTAAGATTGGATGGAGGGTAGTGGGACGAGGAATTTTATTTGCACCATCTGTCCTAGCAAATGGCATGCTTTGGCTGTAAAATTCCAGCCACATCATAGAGTGTAAAAAGAAACGAAAGTTAAAAGCGCATGACACACATCCACAGAGACAATCACAGGAGTCAGCAATGAGTTTGAACAGTCGAGCTTGTAACTATAGCAACTCCATGAAAGATCCAAAGAAGAAAACGAGATGTATTGAGATCATCACCTGTTTAGCCCATTCTTCACGTCCTGCTCTATTTAGATAATTTTGCACCAGCACCACGCCATTAAAATCTGCAACATAAAACTAAATAATTTCATGCTAAGGTCCCCAGAAGAAGAAGATAGAGAGGGGCAGCACAACAATCTGCAGGTTATAGCTTTAGCCGTAATGAACTCATATAATGCTATGATAGAAAGTGTTACCTATTTCAGCCTTGAATCTAAAAAATCCAGGTCCAATAACCTCACTTTTGCAATCATAAACAGCATCTACAACCTGCAACCAAAACTCTATGCTCAAGCTTGGCCCTCATGTTATCATGGAAGAGCAATCATCTAAAGCATACCGGATCATTTTTTAAAAACTGAAGGACTCTCTCCATGTCATGGTCATCTATTGCTCTACCAATCAATGCATGACGATTCCTTTGAATTAAAAATATAGCCACCTGCAAAATATGCATCATACAATGAGCCCAATTTTCCTGCTCACGGTGAAAGTAAACACCACAATACAAACCACTTCTAGTTCAAGCAAAGAGCAGCACTGGTGATGCATGCATCATAATCAGCCCTGGCACTTAAAATCTGCTTAACATCAAGCTATTGTGCAGAGAAGCTATTCAAACAGAAAGTTTGTCCATAGAAGACTCAATTTGAACATAAATGATCTTCACTCATCCCATACATGATCTAGGGTTGAATAGGATGAATACATGCAGTAGACCAGAAGTGGCATGAATTACCAGCCAACAGATATAATCATGATATTGCAACAAGATTTCAAACGTTAAACAGGATACCATCCGCCATTGAAAACTATAAACTTCATAGAACTTGAAAGTTGAAGGCATAAGCAGCAAGACCAAATCCAGTCATCGTTTAGGAATTCCTTGGACTGGACACTTTTAAACAATTTTCTTAGAATGTAAAGCTGTAAGTGTGAGGAGACGCGTTTAAGAGTGCATAAGACATACCATTCCGAGAAGGTTCCCCACTATAATAGATCCAATGGGATCATAAATTGGATTTCCAGTCTTATTTACAGCCACCAAAGATGCAGCTGCAATCGCAAGACCTGTAACTGCAGCACCATCCTGTAAAGCAGAGAGAAAGCATTATGTGCTATAACCAATGAGATAAAAAGTACTTCATTAGTTCAGAACAACTTGCATACGAGTGTCAACTTTAAGTCATATGTAAATTCTTCAAAATAGTTAATGCAAAAAACTAACTTGATAACCTGCCTCCGATTTACATAGTTTCTTTTTAAAAAAAATATATATAACAATAAAAAAATTTTAAAAAAAAGCACAAAACCCCAAAAATAGAGGATTTTTGGAAGGCAAGGCATAGCCTTGCAAGAAGGATAATATACTTATAGATTAAGTGCAAATGGTCCATATATCCATATAAAGTGAGTCTAGCTCCCCCATACACTGCAAGAAATCGTTAAACATGTAAACTTGGAGCACATTCACAAAAATAACAATCTATACACCCAAATCACACATTCAATCACCTCTGTCATGACTGCAACAGCAGTTGGATCATGACCACGCCAAATATAGTCTCTCACTTTCATTCCTTCTGCAGCTGCACCCTTCCTGACAGCATGTACAGCAACAACAAGGGAAGCACCTATATTAAGCAGGATTTCCTTATGAGAGATGACAACATAAAACCAAAGAAGCAGTTTTTCAGACATATATGAGGAATATCTTACCTTCAATAAGGAATGAACCGCCAATCACCAAAGCTGCATACTCGATATGCTCGGGGGGCTTATGGAGAAAAAACAAGCAAGATCAATAAAATTCCATAGCATGTAACAAAAAGAACATCGTATTAGCAAGAAAACTGAAGATGGAAGTTGACTACCTGAGAAGTCCACAAATTTTGAATTCCATGTACAATAGTAGCACCAGAACCAAGGCAAAAGATACCAACAGCAGATATCAAAGACCAAACAAATCTTTCCTTGGAATAACCATACCTGCAATTAGTTTAAGTAATTGTCTTCCTTCAGAAGTTTTAAACAAAAACATATGTATGTATATATATATATATAGATACATATGATGTGTTTGAGAAATAAGGGATAAAACACTCACGGGTGGAGCGCGTCAGGGGCACGCTTCGAACTAATTAAACCATATGCAAGAAGAGCCTACAAGGTCAATATGGATTAGATTCTCTGCATTGATTGACCAGGTGACAAAGTTAAACAGCATGAAATTGAGATAATTCATTCCACCAGCAGAAGATGAACTTGGGATGAGAGTTCTACCTGATTTGCAAAATCAGCAACTGAATGCACAACTTCAGCCAGTATGACATGGCTTGAGGTGGCTAACCAGACTCCAAATTTCAGAGAAAACACAAGAAAATTGCACCATAATGCTGTTGTGACTGCTCGCTGGCTAAAACAAAAATGTTAGGTGGCAGAGAAAAATCAACTGGTGATAAAGCTCTTCTCTAAAGCAAACATTGAAGATGCAAACAACAAATTAAGCAGCGCAGAGCAGCTAGAGAAAGAGAAACTATAAAAACTGGTAACACATTGAAGATGTTCCAAGAGAGAGTGTGTGTAAAGGTGCTTAGTAGTTCAAAATACCTAAACTTCCAACTAAATGAAAAAGGGAATCATTTGGCATGCAACCAAGTCAGGCAAACACAACATAGATCAACATCACAAGATAAGCAAAGGACATTACCCATGATCCTCCACTTCAATCTTCTTTATTCTCTTAGGTCTGGTGAAGTAACCTACAAGCACAGCAGCATTACATTTAGAAAACTTTCAAATACCACAAACAAGAAGTTAAAAGCCTTGTTTTTGTAAATTTAGCTTTATTTCAAGAAAACAGAGAAGAGATGACTAACCACGACTGAAGGAAAAGTGAGGATCAAAAGGCAGAGAAAAATGAGGCAACTTAGAGAATCTTGGCCCACCATCAAAGCCTCGAATTGCAAATGAGGGTAGCCGACCGAAGCATTGCAATGGAGCACCGGAATCATAAATTAAAAAAGTGTTGTTCTGAGGAGGTTGATTTTCTGTACGAGAGTGGTGAAGTTGGGCATAAATATCGAGTAAAGGTGGGATGGCAGAGTTGTAGCGGCAGCGGCGGAAGAGGGGAGAGAAAAGATGCGAGCTTCGCATCCTCAACAGAGAAAGAAAAGGGTTCAGGAGAGCAAAAAAGTGTTGTTCGTGGGCAGCATGCTGCTGATGAAGAAGCTAATGGGATGACATGGTGGGTGGGAAAGCTTGAAGCTTTTCAGGGAGGGAGGGCTTCAAATCAAATTCCTATCCTATATAGCTGCTCTTATCTTCACAATCAATCAGAATGGGAGAGTTTTCTTGCTTTGATGGTTTCTTCAGGGGTGAAAATGGGAGAATGGAAAAGGTAAGAAAGAGAGATGCTTTTGCCTGCGCCGGCGTAGGAATCCTCAGTACTGCCACCACTGGCAGCTGCCAATTCGCCTTCTTCCCCTTCTAATTCTCTGTGTTCGATTTCATGTTCCTTTTTTTCTTTTTTCAAGAATCTATGCGTTTAGATTAGATTCTTTTTTTCTTTTTTATTTATGAGGATTAGTCTTTTTTTTTTTTTTTAAGACGCCACTAATCCTTATTCATATATTACCTCCATTTCATAATACTCCATCCATCCCTAGGGGAAATTCTCTGCTGTGGAAGTTCAAGAGGGCCTTCAAGACCTTCTCTTTTGCTTTGGCTGGCGAGACATGAAGGGCTGCCTACTGCAACATTTTTGTTTACAAGAAAGATTTGTAGCTCCTTTTTGCCCAATTTGCCATGCGACAGAGGAAACAATCTGGCATGTCTTGACGGATTGCCAGAAAGCACTGGAATTTGCTGGTGAATCCGGCTAATTTGCAAGACTTTTACTCCCTCAGTGAATATATACTGCTCGGATTGACCTTAATCTTCAGAGAAGTGAAGTGAGGGGCAGGATATTCAAAGTGGGGAGTATGCATAAAGAGACTATTCATACTATTTGGAGGAATAGTTTGTGAAACATATAAATCATAAAAATCATTCAGCTGATGAATGTATTAAGGGCAATGGATATTCAGCTAAGCTTTCAGAAGAAAGAAAGAAAAAAAATACATTGTAAACAAACAGTCCTATCTATAATTATGAATGAGAAGAGAAGACTGGAATGGCTGCCCTGTCCAAAAATTTTTGCTTTCCTAGATTACAAATGGCCAATAGAGACCGTAATCTCCTATATCTTCTTCTACTTATCATCATTACCTGTAAATGTAATTGTGAGGAATCGTAGTTACCAACCTACCTACCCCTACTACTATGTTACATACCAAAATGTTTCACAAACAGAAGAAGAGAAGAAGCATAATGACCGGAATCATGAATCATGAATAAACACGCATCATTTACTCATCACCAAAGCGTCCCTCTTTCCTTGCACGCGTTCTAAAATCTCCTTTCGATTGTCCATCCAAACCTCCAACTTTCTCCATTTGATCAAGTCGGCTTACAATTTTTATGGGGTGCGCTTCTGTATTGAAAACCCACTCATCTAGTGAGATCACGGAAGATGGGGAGAAAAGAAGGTAAAGATATTTTAGTGTCTCCGCCAAAAAGAAGCTTTGCATCATGTTGTCTTTCACTCCCGTGTTCACCTGATCAGATGCCACAAAACTCAAGATGTAATCTAATCTCTAAAGCAAAACACAAAGCCTCCACCAAATAAAGAAAACAATGCATCTATAATGCAAAGGTGACCAGACACCAAATTTACAGAAATAGTTGTACTATTCCATGCAGACCTCAAATTCAATCAGAGTTTTCTATGTCAGGGCTTTGAATTCCTAGTCATCCAAACCGATAATGCGAAGAATTAAAACAGAGAACATAACAAAAGCAGTTAGATGAGATAATAGACATCCAAGTTCTTTTTAGTGATGTAACTGAAAATGCACCTATTTTATACTCGTGCATAGAATAATATCAGCTTTAAAAGAAAAGGCAGCATAACTATAGCTGCTTCAATCTATGTAACCCAAAAACAAAATTGTGGACTAGGAACAGACCCTCAAAAAACATTTGGAACCTCCAAAATAATATGAGATTGGTATTAAAGGAGAACTTACATCCTTTAGTCCAACATATCCCGAATCTATACGCGAGTTCTTTTCAAATGCTTCAAATATGTTCCAACCCCATTCTTGATACGTCTTATTGCCGGTTAAACGCCAGAGATAAAAGAGTGATTCAACAGTCTCAGGCCTCAATATGTTCCAGGATGTTCCCACGCTCATGTCCTTTCAATAACAAAGTGAGAGAGAGCATCAGAATACTTTCTTTTCTTGAAGCAACGGCTAAAAACATAAATTATGGAAGAGATTAGAATTTGAGAAAGATAACCTGTCCTGAACTGAAGAAATAATTCTCTCCAGCCAACTTTGTGGGTGTTGACTGGTAGAAGTTATAACATGTCCAAGCGAGCTGCGCAAAGAGGAAAAAGTAGTTAGCTAAAGCACCAATAACACTTGAGGCATGCATCAACAAGAAAAATAACAACAGACATAAAATTTTCTTTCTGACTGAGAATAGGATATTTGATTCTATCATATTGCCAAAGGAAGATAAACATATTATAGGCCAGCACAGAAAGATGCCTATGCTACAACAAGAAGTTTCCAGATCTCTAGAAACTTCAAAATAGTTGTTCAAAGATAAGGACAAAGATCCATTAGGAAAACAAATCTTGAAGCATATTGGAATGATCATATTGCATAGAGATTCACCTGCAAAAGTATGTTCAATCACTACACATCAACTACAAAATACGCAAGAAGAAAACAATAACAAGGCAATCCAGCACCAATTTAGGTGAAAACCGGTTTTAAGCAAGACTGCTTTATTTCACATAAAAAGCTACAACTTGGAAAAACTTGAAAAGTAAGAAACATAAAACTATGAAACAGCTACAAATACAGCTTGCTTCCAATTCCACAGCTAAAAGAGCTCACCTCTTCAGCTAGGGACAGGAATTTCTTAGACTCATCAGGAGGATAACCGCTAGACCCTAAAGCTATCATTCCTGGCGCAAAGCAAGCCAACTCATCCATCTGCGCACAGATAATATCAAACAAGAGAAATAAATAAAATTATTTGACAAGCTGACAAACATCTGACAATTCTGAGTCTATCAATGACCTTGTCAATTACAGAACTTCCTATCTTCTCACAGATATATGCAAAAGATGACGGTGAAGATCTTCTAACCAAGCTTGAAAGACCTTTCATTGATGTCTCCCACATTTCCCTGTTCCAGAACTCAGTCAAAGTAAGTGTTTTATCAAGAAGTTCAACTATTTGTTCCAAACTTTGGAAAAGAATGGACTAACTCAAAATAAGCTGCACATTATAACAAAGGAAAAAAAAAAAAGAGCAACGTAAATCACGCCCATTTCAATGCTTTACAGCCAATGACATTGTTTTCCTGTCCAACCATCAAAGCCAATTAAACTACTTTCTCGGATATCATTATATCTATTTATTTCTTTTCCGAAATTCCTGCGTAAGTTCATAATACTGATGTGCACATTATCAAGGTGCTTCTCTTCATGAAATTAAGAAACTGTGAAAGCTTCGCAGGAATATATCTATGGGGGAAAATTATCACATACAGGGAATTAAATTGTGATATTGCTTACCTGTAATGCTTGACAGAAGCCGTTTTGTTTCCTTGTATCCAGACCTTAAGCAAGTATTCATAAAAGCTGAAATAAAAGAATTTCTGCAGACAATTAGTAATACAGTAAAGAAAACAAAACATCAACCACAGTTGCTGAGCACTGACGTCATAGAGCATGAAAACTTCCACAGGGACTAGAAACCATATACTAAAGATATATTATGTATAATAAACAATAAGCACGGAATCATATTATACCTGTCTCCCATAGCCCCAAAGGTTATGGTAGCATGTGACTTTGTTCCTCTATGGGGATTAATATAAATGGGTAACAAACCATCTTCAGGAAAGGTTTTATTAAGCTCCAAAATGACATTCTCCGCCTGAAACCACAAATTAACTCCATAACTGTGCTCCCTAGTTGAAATCAAAATATATATTCTATGAAATGCCATTTTTCATCTCTGTTTAGGGTTTTAATGTTATACGATAATAGCTTTAGTTATTGGAAATCTTCATAGATCTTGCGTTCTCCTTCACCATCTCATGGTTGACAAGATATGATAACCCCAAAGATGCAAGATAAATTTTCCAGAAAGTACCTTCTGCTGATATTTTGGATCTCCGGTCCTCTGAGAAAGAGCAATAAATTCCAGTTGCTCTGTGCCAGAATCTGCCAGGATACTATCGCCCTGAGAACAGATGATTACCACCGATTATACAAGGTTTCATATAAAAATCTCAAGAAGCCAGGATAAGAGAAAGGAAAATAAAACATGAAATGGTGATATGAGACCAAAGACGAACATAATCACAGTCTAGGTCAATTGAGTTGCAAAGAACTAGGCGAACTACTACAAATATGGAAAATACATCAATGTAAATACATGCCACATCTCTCTCCAAATCGGTCAGAAGCTCCTATCCTAAAAAATTAAAAATAGTATTTTTTAAAAACAATCCCCCCCAAAGAAGAAAGTACTGGGTATCTAAAACTTGTGAAGATGTAATTCAAATATACAGAAAATAGAATCTGAGATCTGTAACTCAAAAACTTACGCCAGTCCATCCAGGATTATGTGCATTTCCATGAGCCAAGTTGATAATGTTATAAGGGATACCAGTAGGTGTATTCCACGCAGGCAGCAGTCTGTCAGCAATGTCTTTAGCCTTCTCTAGGAAAACTTTGTCACCAGAGAGATCATAAGCACTAAGAAGTCCACCGACAACCCTGGACGGTTAAAACGCACATAATAAATTCATTAACAATTTGGCCCATATCTAGGATACATGAAACTTAAAAAACACAAGAGCTTTAGCATATTCACTTTATACACAACAGGATATAGAACAAACTGACAAACGCATAATGCATTAAACCTTATAAAGCAACCTTATGGTTGTCTCAAACACACTAGCATCATAGTTTTTGTTAAAATCCAAGGAATTTGCAACCCACCTGCAAAAGATAACAAATCACATTAGAGCTGAAGAGACAAACCGATAGATATTTAAACTTTTCCTTAGCGTAACATTGTATTAACTAGTGCAAACAAGCCACAGACTGCATTAAACCACTCAAGGAGAAGCATCAAGCTGGATTACTATATTGTTCTCTATCTTAATAATGCAAAAGTTGTAATTTGAAAACTGGTAGCCACCGGAAGCAGATAGAGAAGAACGAAACCAACAATGAAACACAGGGAAGAACGCTAGAATAGAATTTAATGGGAAAAAGAGAACATCAGACCAAGGAGGTTTAATTTATATCTAGTTGTTAGAGTTCGTAAAACCATGAAAAAATAAAATAGAAAATCAGCAAGCAACAGAGACCATTTAAGTCACACATTCGGAAACATTAAAAAAATTTTAAAAATAGAAAATCCTCAAGAAAGCAAATTCTGACTTTCTTGATACATGATTGTAGGTATAAAATGGGCTGAAAAATGTACAAACAAGCAAAATGAACCTTGAGCAGCCTATAGGACATCATGACCACAGAAAACCACCATAGACAGACAAAATAAAGTAAATAAATCATAAATGAAGGGAGATCAAACCAGAAAAAGTTCAGAAAATCCTATAAGTGGGAAAAAGGAATGTCTGTCTGAAGAAGAATCAAATGAAACATAGTTTGTTGGAGGAGGAGACTTACTCTCTAGCCCGTTGGAATTCTTCATTCAGTCCCATTATATATAATGTATCAAGAGAATCTATTAGAGTTGCTCCAAGGCCACCAAAGCTATCAACACCAGACTTCGATTGTGGCTGGTAAGCATAAAGTATCAGCATGTTAAAATTAGAAAAGTTGTATACAGAATAATTTTTAAGTACTCTAATCCAAAAGATCATAAAGAACCAAAACCATGGGCAAGGATAAGAAACTTTAATCAAGCAAGGAAGAACAATAATAGAAATCGTGTCTGACTTGATTACAGAAGACTAAGACCTTTCCATTACATAAAATGGGCAATGTCTCATAAAACCTTTGCTGCAAACTTATAGAATAGAAAGCATACCTGAAGTTCATCATGTCCCCAAGCATACTTTACATATGAACTCCATGCATGAACCATTGCATTTTTCACTCTCTCTCTCCGTTGGATGGAAACAGGGTCATCTGAAACATTGGTAGTCCTTGCAGTTTCATCGTCATTCTTTATTTTCTCAATGTGAACACTTTTGCCATCTTTTAATTCTTCGAGCTGTAGATTCGCATAGAATATTATACCAAAAGCAATAACAGCAACTGAAAATTATAAATAAAAAAGCATGTTATGAATTCTACTTTTTGGATTTACTAAAGATTATGCAACCAAATGCAGAAGCAACTCTTTCTCGATGATAATTAATGTTCAATCTGACTGGCTCAACAGCTGACAAGTGTTGTCAGTTAACATAGCACAATTGCATATACTTCTGATAACTTCGACCAACAGCTAAAAGTAATTGGCAACCTCAGTGACCTCATACAAGAAGCAAGCTTGATAAAAGAAGCTTACTAGTAGTTAATGTTTTAAGCAATATTTTAATGACATCAATGAAATCTGTAAACCTAGTCAATGCAAATAAATAAATAAAATAAAAAATATCAAGAATATATACATCTTTAGGGTGCTGAACCTAGAAGAATATTAGAGTAAGAAGAACTTGAACGACATACCAAATTCCTCAACCTACCAACTTCATCATTCAACTTGGAGACCTCCTCCTGCAAACATATGACAGAGTTTGCTCGAAAATCAATAAGAGCCCATATCAATCAACTAAATTAAAATAGAATTTTATCATAGATCTCAATAGCCAAAATAGGAAAAGAAACAAAAGTAGAATCTCATTTTTTTTAAATCTTTATAGCATGTAAATAAGCATGCATGAGAACATGTAGACATGCAGGTCCTTCAGCACGCATGAGGACATGTACATTAAAAAGTGCGAAGAATATTTCTACAAGATCCAATATGCGGCAGATGAAGTAAATGTAGCTAGCTTTGTTTGATGCCAAATAACACGTACATCGTTTTTAAGTTTGAAGTCCATCAATAGAGACCACAGGTGCATCAATATTGTGCATGAGTATTCATTAGAATTTTGAAGTTAAACTAGAGAAATAAATATCTAACTAGAGCAAACAAGAACTTGACAACCAGACAGACAAACCAACTGCAGAGGGGAAGATCCCAAAATGAAGTCCAGCTATCTAGCTTCAAGAGTGATATAGACTACTTTTTTGGAATCCAAAAAAGAAAATAATTTCCTTTGGTACACAATAATCTCTATACCCTCTTCTTAAACTACATGGTAGGAGACCTGAAGCAGAGTTTTGGGAGATACTCAAGTAACCATCTGTTAAATTACAAATTGGATAAACACAGCAAGCCATAAAAGACACAAGTAACAGATTATCAGATCATGACATAGTATTCCAACAGGGGAAAAAGATTAACTTTGAGCACGGAGGTGCCAGCATGATGTTATTAGGTGACCACCAATGATGTTTTGATGTTGGGTTAGATACGCATTCATAAAGTTCCATCCTTTTTGTTGAGTCAAGCAATACAAGAAAATGCCAAAAGATCAGAGCAATAGCAACCGAAAAACAAACATTGTATTCATTCTTTTACTGAAACACAAACGAAGGGCCTAGGAAACTTCAGGCCAAGGCCAGACCTTTGGGAAGCGACAAAACAAAATGGCATTGATGTAACGAATTTCAAGAAAAAAGAAATTGAAATGCTGAAAAACAAATTATAACCTCATGTTCACGGACTAGAGTTTGACGATCCCAGACTAACAAAGTGCCACTGACGAAAAAGATAAATAGCAAGGCGAGACGTTTGGGACGCTTAAGGTAATAAGCGGGATTTATGTATCTTAACCAGGTAGATGAGGATGAGGATCTACTCCTCGCCATTAATCCTTCCTTCCCCTTCCTTTTTTTTTTTTTTTTTTTTTGATTTTCAGAATCGCTATCTATCTTCTAATCTAAAGAGGGGGGGAAGATGGTTCTATAATCGTGCAAACATTCAAATTCGATCTTAATTCGAAACAAGAAACCTAGAGAATTGGAAAGGATAGGCGGATCGGAAAAAGAGTGAAAAGATCTGGGCCCCGTATCTGTAGATGATATTAGATTAGTGCAGTAGTAAGAAACGGGAGAGGAAGCGAAAGAGAAGACGGAGACCAATTGAGAAAGATCAAATCAATAGTCGTAGAAACACAAACCACGGTCGCCCGCACCGCAGAGACCAATTGAATTCAACAACTGGCGTTAACTCCACGTCCCCCGTTGGTCCCCTCCTCAACCTCTCTCTTCCTCTTTTATACTTGATGCTTTTTTAACTCTAATGGTAGTACATAGAACAAGATAACTGGTCCAAATGATGAACCACTCCATTAATGCTTTACCCAACACATTTTTATTTACATACTAGTAAGAATTTTGCTACTAATATATATTTAAATTTATATAAATGCTCATAACTAATGTATAAATTGATGGATGGTAATGATCATCTAGTAAATTTGCTAAGAGTATTTCTTAATGGGACATATAGATATTTAAAATACAAATTATATTCTCTCAATAATATATTTAAAAAAATTATGTGATATTAAAGAAACAAAATACAAATGAACTTTAATTCTTGTTTGTAGTTTTAAAGAAATGATAGAGATAGGAAGAAGAACAAAAATACTTCTTCCCTATATCCATTTCTTCTTGTACATTTAGGAAGAATCAAACTCTTTTTCATTTAGGTAAATGAATTGGGATGATGAAACTCAAACAATAACAACAAACTAAGCTCATAAAACTCAATGATCAATGCTTGTCTTCTACTGCACTACTTCAACTTCTCTTGCCACTGGCTACTCATCGTCCATTTCCTTTCAATAATTAACAGTTGCTCCGACTTTTTTACTATGCCCACCCACACCATTATTAAGTACAGCAAAACAACTCATAATTAAGAGGAGAAGACCTCCATTCATCACTGTCTGAAAGAAAAAAACAATGAGAAAAGTGAAATGTTTAGTTCATTACATGAAATTTATCATTACTATTACAATTACAAATGTTTATGTAACAAAACTGCACCATGTCTTCTCTTCTCTTCTCGCACCATTATGTTCTTTTTCCTGTGATAGACCGCAGCAACAGGCATATTGGTTATGATGAATCACTTCTTTGGACAGCGGGTTTACTCTTGGAATTTCCAGTCTGTAGAAACATATATTGACAAGCCATTTCGGTAACACTTCCTACAAGTTCCATTAGTGTACAAAAGAAACCACGGTTACAAATATCATCCAACTCCTCATTCCTGGTAAGAGAAGAATTCTGCCCCGCCAATGGTGCTGCCTTAGATAGATCCCCCAATGCTCCCTATATTCATCCCAAAACAAAGGGCACAAAAAGTGTTCAGAAGAAAACACACTAAGAAACGTGAAAATAACAACCATATTTTGAACTTTGATTACTTCCCGTCGAAATTAGAGCAAGAAAACCCAGAAAAAAGAAAAATAAAATAAAAGTGCATGAACAACTCCTCAGTATCCATTTCCAATGCATTTCATTACGTATGACAAAAAACAAGAAATCAAGACTGCATTCACTTCAAATGTCCTCCATAATGTAATGCAAAATCCAAAACCAAGCCCAAGTGCAATAGCTAGTAAAATACTTCACCACCCAAGCCAAACATTACCATCCCCGTGTACGATTGAAGGCTATTGGAATTGGGTTGGGCCTGGTTTTTCAAATAGGATTGGTTATTCACGTTAGGTCCACTGAATTTCACATACTTCAGGATAGGTTAGTTGGACTAGGGCCAGGCCCATGACCCAACAGGTGTTGGGGGGGGGGAGCCCATTCGACTATTGTTCTATACTTAAAAATATCTCCATCTCCAACTAACGACAATGACTATGACCATTGACTGCTGGTGGTGGTGGTAGGCGGTGCAATGGTGTACGTCGTCAGCCTTCCACGCCACTCTCGTGTCATGGTTATGATGAACCAATAATACCGTCCGAGGCGGAGGCAGAGGAGATTCGTGGTATCCGATGAGCCACCTGGAATGGAAATAATTTCCTCCTTGCTGCCTTATAATAACTGGCCTGGACTGGAAGCAAAAGAATAAAAAAAAAAGTTGTGATGGTGATTTCTTAAGAAAAAAGGAATAGCAAAAGGACAGCGTGATGCCACATACGAATATGAGGAGGTGAAGTTATGCCACGTGTCCCTCCAAAATTCTTGGTCCAGAATCCCTCTCTCTCTCTTCCCTCATTCTGTTTTTTTTATTTTTTATTTTTTAATTCGAAAGTTGGTAGAAGATAACCAGATATTTTTGGTGGCTCACCCCCTTAAATAAATACAAATACTACCACTTGCAGCATTTGGTTAAAAATAAATAATAATAGGCCGATTTTTCAAAAAAATAAAATAGTAATACTAAACTGGGAAGTGATTTATATTTTCTGTATTTTCACTATCTTTCTGGTTTCCAATTTAAAATTTTATTATTAATTCTTATCACTTATTATTTGAGTCAAGTGAATTTTATTTAAATTTTAAAATTTTGCGTTCAAATTTAAAAGAAAAAAGGTGGTTGGTTGGGAAGGTAAACACCAGACAGAATAATGGAAATGAGGAGGAAAACAGAAATAGAAAGGGACTTTGAATTGAAGAGTTCGAGGGAACCGAGGTTTCTGTGGTGGATAGGACAGGGATCGCTTGCCGTGTCCGGCCGGAGCCCCGAGAATATATCACCAATGAAAGGGAATGTATGCCCGCTGTGGCCCACCCCATTTTCAATTTTCAAATCCAATTTCTTATACTCGTTCAATTTTTTTAAATTTTTAATCACACGTTACCTTAATCTAATTGATATTTTTTAAAAAAATAAAAAATAAAAATGTATGTACTTAGTCTCCGTACTAGCGGCTCTCTCGCATCCACCAATCTACCATCTCCACCCTCCCCTCCACATATCTTATTAATTTCATACTTGGTTATATTTTGTTTTAGTGAGATGATTTTTTTCTCTCTCTAAATCTCACCTCCAAGCTCAAATCTTTTCTTTTCTCTCTCAAATTCAATTCACCGGCAAAAAACCAACACTTGGTTTCCCTGTAAAGTCGCCACGTTAGATTCATAAACAAAATTGAACCACAATTTGATTTGATTCTCCATTTTTACTGAGATCAGATCAAGGCCTCCTATCTCTGTCCAATCCCCATCTTCACTCTCACTCCATACACCTCCCTCTACATTCTCATTCTCATACACCTCTTTCTTCTTCTTCTTCTGCTTCTTACCAACCATTAGTACGTAGATGGTCCTTTACCCAAATACCCCAACCCCCGTCTTCTTCTATTCTACGTACACTTGTTCCATCCAACTCCCTAACTTCTAATACTATTATTATACCCTTCTTCTTCTTCTCCCTCTTCGTTTTTCTATCACTGCCCATATCAAAATCACCATCCGTCAATCGTCCTGTCCCTCGGCAAAAACTGTATCATAATGATGAATGCCGTTGCTAGATTTTGCGAACTATGTCATGCCCAAGCTGCTATCTATTGTCCCTCTGATTCCGCCTTCCTCTGCTGGGCCTGTGATTCTCAGGTTCACCGTGCTAACTTTCTCGTAGCTAGACACGTCCGCAGAATTATTTGCTCCCAGTGTAAAGTCATAGCCGGAAATTCCATATCTCAATCGTCGGGATTCTTTTGTGCTTCCTGCTCCCCTGTTTCTTCCGACTGGCACCATCATCTCGATTCTCTCTCGTCTGCATCCCAATCGGATTGTGCTTCCAGTACCATGTCGTCCTGCGCCACCAGTCAGAACAAAAGTGGTTCTCCCCGCTGCAAAGTCGATAGATCAGTTGATCTAACGGCTGCTGGAGGCGGCGCCGAAGTCATGTCCGGTCAAAAAAGAACGAGTCAAGGCAGGTCGGTCATGGAGTTGAAGGCTGAGGGAGTTTTGGTATATTGGTGCGGGAAACTTGGAGTTCCTGCCGGTGATCGAGCCGTACGGTTAGGGAAGAGTGCACTGAGCGTTTGTTCGGTGAGAATGACATCTTTGCCCTTCAGAGTGACACTTGCGGCGTCCCTTTGGTTTGGGTTGAGATATTGCGGTGACAGATCGCTGCGTACATGGCAAGTACTGAAGAGGCTGGAGGATACATCGGGAGTTCAGGCTAAGCTTATATCAGCCGCGGAGTCCAAGCTAGAAGGAGTCCTCAAAGTTATTTCTAACGGGAAATTAAGAGACCGCGGAAGAAGGAATCATCAGCTAGAAGAAGGCTGGGCGGAGTCGGAATGCTCCGCCTGAGTATCAATATGCCGACGGCGGCCTGGCAGCGGTAGTCTAGTTAGTTTCCACTAATTTAGTTTTTTTTAGTTGAAATTAATTTTTCTTTTTGGTTTTTTCCGGTACTATCTTTTGGATCTTTGGAAATATTTGGCAGGAGAATATTTGTTCATGCAGTGGCCCAAAAGATTTGGGCTTTACTAGTTAGTTGTTACATTACACTTTGGATTACCCACTGTATTAAACTTTAATCAACATAATGGAAACGTGTATTTTAGTTTATGACTATTAGATCGGATTTAGTTTTTTAATTGTTACTTATACAGTTCTTTCCTTAAAGAGATGGAGGCTTTTCGGAAAAGTTAATGATTTAAATTATATGTAGAATCAGAAACTATAATTCTAATATATAAATGTATACAACTCTTAGTTTTTTTTATACATTAAAAGGAGACCTTACAGATAACAGAAAAAAGTACATTTTTTTTTAAATGTTGATTAGAAGTAATCAAAGTGTTGTAAGTATTTTTATGATCTCGATTACAGTAGAGTGATATGGTGACGTGACATTTTATGTTAAATTCTCAGTATGAATTTCTCAAAACTGTTTAATGTGGGTCTTGTACCATACTCTTCTCGAATTAGTATAAGATTCTTGGATACCGAGTTATAAAAAAATAAATAAATAAAAGAGTATTTCTCTCATCTCTTTCCAACATGTGGTGGAAGATTAAAATTGATATGCTTGTTTATAATACTTTGAAGGTGTGACAATATTGATGGGATGTTTTTGTTGCATTGGCAATTACTTGTGAGAATAGGATGCCATTTTTTCCAGGTTTGACGGAATCAATATCATCCCAAATTGAACAATAACTAGTTGAATCTTCTCCGCCTCTGCCTCCTTCTCCTTGGGTACACCATTTTCCTGGAACCAATCCGGCAGGCGAGCGATTCAGAATGTCCCGATCAATTTGGTCAAGCAACGGATCATCTTGTTCAAAGGGTCGAGCAAAAGCAGCCGGGATTGACACTAATTGATCATAACAAGCCGCCGATAGTAGATGATCACTACTACTGGTAGTACCATTTGATCTGAAGAGAATGTATCTGAGATCAATGTTGGCGACGATGGTGTTTTGAAATTCTGGGGTATTGCAGAGGAGGGTGTGAAAATAGGAATGGAGTGGAAAAGCAAGATTGGCTGAATACATGAGTAGTTTCCGGGGAAGATTGTCTAATCCTCCCTTCACACAGTGCTCCATGAAAGATCTGCTCAATACCATCCATGGAGAACCTGTGTAGGTGTTGAAAGCATCAGCCTTTTCTCTGCTCTGTTCCCCAGAAAATATGGGAATCTTCTTCTTCTTGTCTTGTTTAGTATAAAGGCTTGGATCCACCACTATCTCCTTATTATGATCACGAGTTCCGTTGTTAAAGCGTACAAAATTGAGATGCCTGGTGGGCAAGGAAGACAAAGCATAGAGGATATCTGCACAAATTAATTAAACCTCTGTATCAAAATCAATCCAGTATTATCTCATATTCAAAAGTGCATTTTGTATAAATTAGACAGTTTAGTTTCGTTTACCATCCTGTGTGAGGATAGGATAATCGGAGGAGCTTAGAAGTGTAAACCAATCCCAATCTGCATTGATTCTGAGAAGCAAAGCGGCAGAATGGAGCACTGCAGCAAGACTAGAGGCTCCGGCCATTTGATTCTGAATCAGATTGACAGCGTTAGTTTTGCGGACAACATGGACATTTCTAAATGCTCGGAATTCCTTTTGAGATTCAACTGCAAATAGCAATTCGATCTTTTCGTAATAATTTGAAGAATGGAGATGCAGAAGATATTGATTCCTTGGATGATATATCGATTTGAGAAGCCTCAACATCCTTTTACCATCTCCCAATTCCCACCCAAATATGCAGTATGCCACTATTGGAAGGTGTCCAGGACCCTTTAATGGTATCTTGATTGGAATTAGTCCTTCATCTATGGTAATGGTGTCTGAATTGTACCCCTTGCCGCCGCCGACTACCAACAGTAGAGACACCACCACCACTGCAAATCCCAGAAGAAGCCAGATGAAAAGGATCAGAAGAAACACCATAGGAGGAGATGATGATGATGAAGGCCTAATAATTTGAAACACCATTATTATTTAATCAATCAATTAATGACTATTTCTTGTTGGAGTGAGGTAGACGAAGAAGAAGAAGAAGGTGAGACAAGAACAAAAACTCTTGATCACCTCTACTAAGTAATATTAATTTAAGACAATTATTAATACTACATTGTTTTTTTTTTTTCTTTTTGGAAGTTTGACATTGGATCATTGGATCAATACATGGAATGTTCAAGTTGTTCCAATTAGCAAGACACCATAACTGTCAGTCAACCTTGGCTTTGCATTTGCAGGCCAACCTAGTTAGAATTATCTTCGCTTCACTGTTCTTTTACACCTGTCTCTTTTATTTGTTTTTATTTTCATAATAATTGATTTGTTTGTGAATTTGTGTCACCAATAAATGTCAGTATATTTCTCTAAATGATTATGGGGATACAAAAACTGAAAACAACGCATCCCAACACAAAGAGAAATAATTGGGCCCGGCCCGTAAAGACATAATGTTAAGCAAGACTTGGGTCTAAAATGCCCAAGAATCAAAACAAATGCCAACAGCCCTCTAAAGATATCACTTTCCTTGTTTTTCCTTAAGGTTGTATTTGTATTGAAAAAAAAAAACACGTTAGATAGACGGAATAATTCTTACCTGGCGATGATGCGTTAAGACTAAGGAAAGCCATTTCTTACTGGGGGAGCTAAAAACCTTCCATTTTAGCAGAAGCAAGAAGCAGCCGTTGTAGCTGCAGATTTCGCTCTTTTTTCTCTTCTGTATATAAATATAACTGCAAAATGCTGCTGCTGCTAATCTTGTTTTCTCAAATTCAACAAGCAACGGCAGCTACTTTTACTTGTTGCTCGTAATCATTAGTCATCTACTCCTCCTACATGGACATGGCGGCTTCCTTTTCCCTGTCTTCCTCCATTGAAGCTCTTTCTACCTCTACTTTCAATCCCAAGTTTGCCAACATAACCCCCTCTTTTCATTCTATTAAACCTAACAACTGCCCTCTTGGACTTGGATCTCACAAGATTAACTTCAATTTCACCGCTACCGCCGGCCCTCGTGTTTTTGCGTTGCCTCCTCAACTGCCGTCTGACCAGGGTGGTGACGAGGACCATGGCCATGACCATGATATGGGGAATGATAATGGCTTTGGTGTTCTTCAATCCGAGTCTTTATCTAATCTTCAGGTACTACCCACCATTGGCTATTCTTTTTCTTTTTCAAAAGAGAGCTTCTTTATTCTCCCCATCTTTCTAGTCGCTGGCGGCGTTCAGCTTTTTCCCCCACCCCCTTCTTTTTAGGCTTTAGGGTTTATAGCAAGGAAGATTTTATTTTTTGTGAAGATTGAACTCTCTGTTGGTTCCCATTTTGATTCTTTTGGATCCAATTGGTTAAGCGGGGGTACAAACATGCTGTTTGCTTGAGTTGATTATTTGAATTAAAGAATGTTATTTCTGTTAGCTTCTGTGTTCAGCTACTATGCTTCTTAATTCTTTAAAAAAGCGGGGAAAAAAAGAGCTATCAACACTATGCTTCTTAATTGGATCCTTGATTTTGTGATAGTTAAACTTCTCCTTATGTGATACTGTGTGTATGTCTGAGCAATGTCAGAGGATCATTCCTAGCATGGTGTTTCTTGGAACATCTTAAATCTTAAATCCTCAGTGATTCGTTGCTTATATCTACTTGAAAGGAAAGTCATGACTCGAATTCGTCTCCCATTTCTGAATATGCTCTTGGTTTATTTACTTATTTCCCTGCCGAATAAATCCATGCTTCCTGAAAGAAGCTGTCATGTCCGGGATGGTGTTGAAATGCAGAAATAAATCATTCCATGACTATTCATAAAATGGTACGTCAACGGGTACTTAGGATTTTTTTATGATAGTCTCTATCATGTTCTGTAGGGTAATTCAATTCAAAAGCAAACTAATGAAAAGGATGCAGATAGAAAATCGAATGTTGTGACACCTCCTGTGCTCTCTCATGGGAGCACAACAGGGGGAGGCACACGGGCTGGAGCTGGACTTTTTCGAACTCCAATATCTGGGGGAGTACAAAGCGCCACATCAGCTCATGGATTACCTAGACCAGCTTTAGCTGTCCGTAATCTCATGGAACAGGTGAAAGTTCTTACAAACTTTGTTCATGGTATGGTTAGAATAGGTTGAAATGAGTTTCCTCGGAAGCACAGTTTTATTTTTCTTATATTTTTGGTGCTTTTCTTTGGGAGTGCATTTCCTTAGTTCTCCTCTTGAATGAACTATTATTCAGGCTAGATTTGCTCATTTATGCACTGTGATGTCTCAAATGCACCATAGACGAGAAGGTTATCCATTCGGCTCTCTCGTGGACTTTGCACCGGATTCTATGGGACGTAAGTTGCTAAAAGACTAGTATATTCTTTGTTCGGATCATTAGGCTACCCTTTGTATGACCTGCCCATGCTGATTTCCTTGAACCATGATGATTACATAAGTAAGAACTCTGCCTTTCTAGCTCATTTGTGGCACTGGTTAAGCATAAACAATCTCATCGCAGTACACCTAGACAATTGGCTCTTAACCCAAGTGCTTGTCATTCTTTTTGAACAATGACAAATTATTCAGTCAATCTCAATGCTTATTTGTTTTTATTTGTTTCCGTAGATCCAATATTTTTGTTTTCGCCATTGGCCATTCATACCCGAAATTTGTTAGCTGACCCAAGGTGCTCTCTGGTTGTGCAGGCAAGTAACTACTTCACAACCTTCGCAAATTTTCATTTGTCTTGTGAATTTGTTTTTGACTATTGACCATTGTAGATCCCCGGATGGAGTGGTTTGTCAAATGCAAGGGTAACTATTTTTGGCGATGTCTTCCCGCTTTCAGAAGATCAACAGGTGACTATCTTCTAAACCTTGTGAAGTAAAATATCCTTTCGTGGCTGTTCATATTCTTTTGGGGTGGAAGAGGGATGAATTCTCATACAGCAAATAGCCTGCTTGTGTATTGACTTACAAATATTAGTATGAGTATGACTTGTGCTCTTATCTGGGCGAATGAGTTTTGTTTTCTTTATTTTCAGAAGCAGGTTACTTTCCTGTCATTCCTGCTGCCTTTTTAGCTATACATGTGTATTTCTAACCTGATTGATAATTTTCGTCCTCCTTAGTCGTATTCTTTTTCAACTCTCTATCCTGGTTAATTGGACTTTGGAGAACACACAATGCTTTATTGTAACATGCATCTCTGAAGTACTAAAGTTTTCGCTAAGATATCCGATTCAGACCTCTAATAAATATGGAATTAATATCTGTATTATACTATGTGCTTGTTTCCACTCTTATTGACTAGACTGTATTATATTTTTTGAGTTTTTCTGTGTTTGTATCATCAGGAATGGGCTCATAAGCAATACATAGCAAAGCATCAACAAGGAGCTTCACAGCAGTGGGGGAACTTCTACTACTTTAGGATGCAAAATATAAGGTTAGCCACATAATAGAGTATGGTGTATTTGAAGTAACTCAATTGCATTGGTTCCTGTTTACCTTTGCCATGAGTCCTACTTCAATTGTCATTACTCTAGCTTGTTTCAGTTTCTGAAATTAGCATATATGTTACGTCTCTTATATAAATGGTATTAGAATGCAACTTCCTTTGCAAGATGTTTATATCATTAATGGTTTTTTGACCATTCAAAGACCTTATATCTAAATGAGCTCTCTTTCGGAAGTTGAGTTGTCATTACTCAACCAAGTAATGAAAATCAAACATTGTATTGGATTTATTTGGAAGCTTTTTTTAATCCTTGCTGGAGAAATTATGGTTACGTGTTACCAAAAACTAAAATTTTTATTGACAGTGATATATATTTCATTGGGGGCTTTGGTACCGTTGCTTGGGTTGATGTCAAGGAATATGAGGCCGTTCAGCCTGATAAAATTGCTGTTGATGGAGGTGAACAGAACTTGAAGGTACTTCTTTCTGCTCTCTGAAAATTCAGGCTAGGGATCTTCGTGTATGTTATTACTGTTCCTTTCTGTTTCCTGTGCTTCAAATGCTTTCTCTTTCCATCTCTCATAACTGTTGCCTCACAGTTTAATTTCCAGAAGCTCTGTGCTATTTTTACATCTGTCTGTATTCTAATAGTTGATTTAATATTGAATGTCTGCATTATTTCAAAGAACAACTAGTTGTTTTTATTTAATGAATCATCTTGACATAGGATGATCACATGGTATGCATGTAGACATAGATGATGCATCAGAAATATTCCTACATATATTCTTATGGATACGGTTTATTTCTCAAGAAGTTGGGTGTGAAGTTTTGAGTTCTTATACTTGATGAAGAAAAGCGAATGGATTAAATAGAGAGGTGGACACAACTCAGATGATGCTAGTGCTGGTAAATGTTTTAAAAGATGCTTATAATCTTTGTTTTCCTATTTGCACAAATAGGAACTGAATGCAATGTTTTCAAAGCCTCTGAAAGAGCTGCTGTCAGAAGAAATTGAGGTTGATGATGCTGCCCTTATATCAATAGACAGTAGAGGGACAGATGTTAGAGTTCGTCAAGGCGCGCAGGTTCAGTATCTTCTGGGTTATCATTTGCCAAAAACATTTCTATATTTCTGTTGAGTTTTTTGTGTTTGTTTTGGCAGTTCAATATACAAAGGATATCATTTGAAGATGGGCATTCGGTGGAAACAGTGGAGGAAGCTAAGGAAGCCCTTTCGAAGTTAATAAACAAAGGGCGAGTGGACAATTTGCGGAAATGAAAAGTTGAAAGGCTGCCTTTGAATTGTAATTGTAAAAGGTGCAATAGTAGAGACGAGGTTGGGAGGGAAGGAGCAGCCAATCCATGAGTGACAGTATTAAGAAGGAGGTGTAATTTTACAAGGGTTGTTTGCTTATAATAATAATGATGTAAACGTTAAGAGGCATATATCTTCATATGTGTAATAAACTCCTCATCTTTGAAATCAGTTGGCTTGAAAAGGGCGCCGATTGGCCTGTTTCGTTTATTCTTTTATGTTCTGAAATTGGGTGGGAGTTAGGGAGGCAGCCATAAGCCCATGCTTAATTACTTTTCTTAGCTGAGATGGTAGTTTGTGTTGGTATTTGCTTGTTTAGTTAGGGGCTTATTTTCTTCCATGAAGTTAACAGTAACAGTGGTGTTAGAAAAAATGGGGAGATTCAATTCAGGAGCTTAGTTAGCAGAGAGGAAGAGAAAGGTAAAAAAGAGAGAGACAAAGCCAAAGGGAAGGGGGAGCGATCAGATCATCAATAATAATCCAAGCCTTGGAAGTGGAACGCCAATCCGAAAGCTCCATTCCTAATCTCAAACAAGGCAACAAAAACCAACTCAGAGGGATGTTGCCTTTGCCTCTCGGCCCCCCCCCCCCTCTTTTGCTCTGTCACTCTAAGACTCGAGTAGTAGAGTAGAGAACCCACCACCAATCAGTGCTGCAGCAAGCAGCAGACCTCCCTTCCCTTCCATGGCTGAAATCACTACCATTTCTTCTTCCTTTCATGGATCTTCATCATCTTCTTCTTCTTCACCAATCACCAGAATCGCCAAGGATCAGCTCTTTTCCATCCTTTTGCTTTTGCCCGTAGATTCAATCCTCTGCTTTGCCATGACTTGCAGGAGATTCAGTTCCCTTGCCTCCTCTGATGCTCTCTGGGAATCTGTCTGTCGTAGAGATTGGGGCGCCTCTTGCGTCGATGCCCTCAAGTCCTCCTTTACAATTACCACCCCCCAAAATTCAGGTACTAACTGGATTAAACTCTATCGCAGCGTACAACAGTTGGATTCTGTCTACTGTCAAAGGCTCTCATCTTCAGCCGCCGATACCACTCACGGACATGATGTTCTCCCCAACCCCAGAGCTTCTCATTCGCTTAATTTTGTTTCTGGGTTTCTGGTTCTCTTTGGTGGGGGCTGCGAGGGAGGTCAGTCTTCTCTTCAGTGGTTTCTTCATGGATTCCCTCCCTCCTCTACTATTGAAATCTTTGTTTGATTTTTATCAATAGACTTTTTTTCTGCTAAAGAAAGAACACTTCTTTTTTGCTTTAAAAAAAAAAATTCTGCAAATGCTAATGAAAGAACCATTTCTATCATACGTGCTTGATTCATTGTCCTGAACTGAAATCCGTCTGGTTGGAGCAATTCTTCTAACTAGGAACACTTTTCTATCTAAAAAGCTTCGTTTTATGTGTGTCTTTCGAGATCATGGAGGCCATGTTAGTTAATTACTTTCAAGCATCAAATTACAGTTGCTCTTCTTCAATAGCTTATTTTACTTCATAATAGGAGTGTCCTTGGCTCGAACTAACAAACTTCAAAAGAAAAGAAAATTATGCCGAATGATTACCTTTATGTTCGTATTTGCTGAAGCAGCAGCATTCTTGTTTTTCCATCTCTCGTGACACTGAAGTGGAGTAGCAGTTTAAGTAGCAAAATGATTATCTTCACTTGTTTGCATCGAATGGTCTTCTACATATGTGTTCTGTTCTGCCAAGGGGATTCTAGTTTTGTCCATCGTTGATATTCTCAAATTAACATCATCAAACTGTGTTGTGGATGCAAATTCTACTTTGAAGTAACTTGCGAGATTCCTTATTTTGGGGTGTGGTTTGTGATCTAATGTTTTCTCCTGCTCCCTATTAATTAGGTCGGCATCTTGATGACACTTGGGTAGCATGTATGAGTAATGACTTGAGGAGAATATTGAACTGGAAAAAGATCAGTTCGGGCATACCAAGTGGACGATTTGGTCATTCATGTGTTATAGTTGGAGATTTCCTTGTCCTCTTTGGAGGGATCAATGACCACGGGGGCCGGCAAAATGATACTTGGATTGGACGAATAGTAGTAGAAGAAACATTAGGTATAACATTGTCTTGGAGAATGCTTGAGGTAGTAGGTTCTGTTGTTCCTCCGCCTCGTGGAGCTCATGCTGGATGTTGCATTGACAAGAGGAAGATGCTTGTTTATGGGGGGATTGGATTGTCTGGTGTGAGATTGGGTGATACCTGGGTTTTAGATCTTTCAGAAGATGTTACCTTTGGAACATGGCGAGAAATTATGACTCAAGCTTGTCCTCCATCTCGTTCAGGGCATACATTAACTCATATTGGGGGAAGCCAAACAATTTTATTTGGTGGGAGAGGATTGGGTTATGAAGTGCTTAATGATGTATGGCTTTTGGAAGCATCGGAGGAGGAGGAGGAGAAGGAGAAGGGGTACTGGAGATGGATTCAATTAGCATTTGATATGCAAAGTATACCACAAGGATTTTCACTCCCACGAGTTGGTCACTCAGCAACTCTTATTCTAGGAGGCCGATTACTTGTATATGGTGGTGAAGATTCATACAGACACAGGAAAGATGATTTTTGGGTATTGGATGTCAGTTCCATATCAGCAGCTTTGTCGTCTCCTACTAAAACTCAGAGGCCAATTGGACTACTGTCTACGAAGATGTGGAAAAGGCTCAAAACCATGGGGGATGATAAACCTAATCGCAGGTCTTTTCATCGAGCTTGTGTTGATAATTCAGGACGTTTGTTGTATGTGTTTGGTGGAATGGTGGATGGGTTGCTTCAACAATCAGAATCATCAGGATTGAGATTTGATGCCGACCTTTTTCTTGTGGAGCTCGTTCTTGAGTGAGTCCTTCTGCATTTCTGGATACCACTTCATCAGTATTATTATGGTTATCCACCCTTGTGAATACTATGTCCATGAACACCAGCTATGTATAGCTAGCATTTGGTACTTACTCGATAATAATATCTCTGCTTTGAGTTTGAGAGAAAAGGGTTGATTGGGATGAAGAAGATGAAAATGGTCTCCCTATTGTACAATGGTTGACTGAGAAAAGGGTTGTCTAAGGGGCTGCCTGCCTGCACAATACAAGCACACTGTTGAAAAGGAAGGCATGAGGCGAGGCAGGGCAGACACCACCAAAGAAGACTGACTGTTACAATCAGGCTTCTGAATTACACCCATTTATGTACACATGTTTTTCGGGCGTTAGAAGAACATTGCTCTTGTGTGTGGTGCTTTCTGCACTGCACTCTTCTTCTCAGCTCTTTTGATAGTGCAAGAAAATATAGATTGGAGAAATAATGTACAGGACAGCAGTATTCAATAATAAGATGTAAAATGTGTGTCTGATATTTTGGGAGACAAGCAAAATGAAATGTATTCTGTACAACACTGCAGAAGAGATGAATACAAATATCATTTGCATAAACCTCATAATCGATCATTTTTATACACTACAGATACAAATTATACAATCCACCGTTTTTCCTAGTCATGCTCTCTCTCTCTCCCTAAACATTTGTCCTGCTCCCTTCTCCTCTCAACAGTAGAGATTATCAAATTAACCAGTAAGGAAATCTGAATAAAACTTCAAAACTGCAAAGCTGAAAGAATGACAAATTAATGTAACAAAAGAATGGCGAAGGATACGTCATATCATAGGTGCAACTTAGTTTTCCACATTTCCCCAATGACTTTTCTTGGTGCTGGATCATCTGGACCTCTGTCTCTTTGACCTGATGTGAAGTAGAGCCATCCATCCCAAAAACCAGCAAGAGTCGTCTTCACACGATAAGGTAGTTTCCCAACAACAGACCATTTCTTTTGGGAGCCAGCATCACAAGTGAAGCCAAAGGCAAGGACATTTCATTAGATAAGATTAAAGAAATTTTTTTGAAATAATACGAGCCATATTTCCAGTTAGAATATAAGATATTACACGAGCTAAAAGTGAAAAAGAGACGTGAAGATTCAGCTAATGCTTGATCTTCAAGTGCAATGTTGCAAATTCAGACCAAACAAATTACCTCAACATACTTGACAAGTCAATTCTGAACTATTATAAGTTGCAAAACAATTCTCTTCTTTAGAAACATATGGCCCAAAACTATTCCGGCTGATACCATATACATAAATAGATGCATGCATGCCTGCATGCATCATACATATATGTACTTGTGCATGGGCACAAGCATCCCTCTGTGTGTTGTGTGTGTGTGTGTGTCAGAGAGAGAGAGAGAGAGAGAGAGCTTTAGAACATTGTAGGAGAATGAAGAAGCAGCAAAGCATAATACACAAGATAAATAATCAAGAAGCAGTAAATCATAATACAAAAACAGAAATAAAAACGTAAATAATCGCATGGGAAATGAAAGAAGTACCATGGTGTCAAATTGAAACTGGAAAACCTCTCCAACAAGTGTCATCTTCTTTGTTTCAGGATGCTTCTCAGTTGTGCCACCAACAATTACAATAGAATTATTAACAATCACCCAAGCAAACTCTATATGCGAATCTGGCTTTGGCATAGGAGGTAAGACCTTCCATTCCATATCATCATCCAGCATGTAAACGTCAGAATATACCACCTGCAGAGATCAAGAACTCCACTTTTTAAAACATATCCTTGATGTTTCAGGCAAATGGTAATGTCATTCCATGGAGGCATGATTGATTCAGTAATCAGATATGAAATATTTCTGTCACCTTTAAGAGAAATTCACAAGAGTACCAGTAAAGACCAAGAGAATGCTAATGTAAGCAATCCCATAAACACAAACTGCAATTCTTTAGCAAGGTCTCACTCCCTCACATAATGGATCGTGATTGGCACACATTTTCTTTTTTATCATTGACATATATGAAGAATCCCTTTTATTTATACTGATGAAGCACATACCACATAATCACCCCTCAGTAGAAGGTACAGGAATCGGATTACCTCACTTCTACGAGAGCATTTGAAAATAGGCGATCCAGGTTTTGCCATAAAATCACCCTCTTGACCACCAATAACATACAAGCGATCATTAAACACGACACAAGCCCTGCAAGAGAGGCAACTTTTTTAAAGCTAACATTGGCAGGTCAGTTGCACAATCCACATATTTTAACCAAATTAAAGGTCGAAATTATCCAGTTAGTACTGTCTTTGCAAGTAAGGTCAATTAATAATCCAAGAGTTACTTATTAGTCCACAAAATTTTTATGTAACTACAGCATTTAACAAAGGAACAGAAGTATTGAATCTCAGAAGGTCAAAGAACCCTTTCCCCAGTTTCTCCCCATATTGCATGCACAGTCAGACAAACAGATAACTAATTCCAGCAAACCAAAACTTCTTCTGGATAGAAACAGCAAAAAACCTGTGAGGTCCACCACGTGGAATGGGTATCTCAGTTCGCCACTCCTTCTCCAAGGCTTTACCATCTTTTACTGCAATACTCCAGTGCTCTAGTCCAGGAGTATGCCGATTCTCTTTGCTGCCACCCATCACATGAAGTCTTCCTCTCCAGAGTTGAGTTGCAGGTGCATATCTGAAATGATCTGGTTAGAAAATAATGCTTAAAGGAATCTGCAGAAATTATTAGAACTACAAAATATGCGACAATTAACCAATTATAAGTAATTTATGTTTAGAAATTCAAGTGATAAAACACTTGAATTAATATATCTATTATATATGGAGAATATATTACACAAGAACATACTCTCAATCTTTCTTGGCTCACCACAATTTTCCCTCTCAATCTCACACCAACTCAACTCACAAACTCACCAATATTTACTACCTTGGATCACTCACTCAAGCTCACACATGAAGCACTCAAGCTCACTTGCTTTGCTGCATCACACTTGCTCACACACCATTAATTGTAACAATCACTCCCTATTTATTGACGATTTCCACCGACCGCTAATGTTGGTTCATGCCACTTCTCCACATTTCTAGAATGGTCAGCCTTTTTAGGAACAGTCAAGAAAGCTCTAGAAACTCATATTGAATGCAATTACTTTGATGCTTCTAGAAGAGAGAGAGAGAGAGAGAGAGAGAGAGAGAGAGAGAGAGAGAGAGAGAGAGAGAGTTGGTGAACTCTGTTTACATTTTACACTCATGCGAAAACACAATAACAAATTGCTACCTTTTGAAGTAATTTCTCAAGCGTTTGTCCTCACTGCAGATCAAGCTGATGTAAAAGCTTTAAGGAATTCAATGAATAATGCTGACAAACAAACTTAGGAATTAGCCTATTGCTTAGCACCAAATTGTTCTCTACCATAGGCCCAAAATGTGAAACAATATTTTAACTCTTCAGCTTCAAAGTTAAAAAAAAGGATAGACAAACTGATACAGAATAGTTATCATCACTTGCCCAAAAAATATTTTATTAGCATAGATTGGATTAGTCACATTTCCATCAATGTTGCAAACAAAGGTCCATATGGAGGCAAGAAGCATATCTTTACCAGCATTCAGATAAAAATTACCAACAACTAACGAAGGTCCAAGATTAGGGCATGTAGTCATTTTTGGAGTCCATACCTAGGAACTGGTAAAGGAGGAAGGTCACTCCATTGCTTTGTCTCTGTATCAAGCACAAATGTACGAGCAGTAGGGCCTCTACACTGAGGACCATATTGCCCTGTCACCACATAAATATACCTCCCATCAGTCACCATTCCCAAATGCGAATGGGCCATTTCTTTTGGCATATCAAATCTTCCTCCCCATGTATTATCCGTAAAGTTGTAAACATCAACATGAGAATGCACCTATCAAAAAAAGACATTATTAACAGATTGTTAGCGCAATGCAATAACAAGACAAATCAAAAGTTGGACCTAAGTTTTGGATCTTTATCAAAGAACAGTGGGAAGAGAAAGATTGAAGAGCAGAGTGTTAAGGCATTCGAGCACCAGGAAAGGCAATTTTGATAGTCTCTGAAGGAAGTTAGATGATGAAACCGTTAATTGAAATTAATGAATAGAAAAAACAAGGGAGATTCTAACATAGTCGATGGTTCCATATCCAGCAAAGACAAAAAGGAGATTTTTGATCTGTATAGCAGCACCATCGAGACGAGGCACGGGAGCAGGTGCCATTTTCTCCCATTTGAGCTCCGGGGCGGGCAAATCAGCAAAAGTTGCAGAGAGTTTCCTCTGGCGGAGGGCATCCTTGTTTGAACCTTTAACAGTTCCATCCTGCCAAAACAGGAGTAGTTTCAGAGCGTGGGCGTTTTGTAATAATGAAATAAAGAAGAAAGATGAAAGCGTTAGAAAGAACCTTAGGGAGAGCAGGGGCGGCGGTGGTGTTTTGAAAGGAAGGAAGGACAATGGTGCGGGAGGTGGACTGGTAGACAGAAGAAGAGGAAGAAGATGAAGATGCCCATAGCAGATCCGCAATAAAAGCAAACCCCAGCAGAGCTACGCATAGGAATACCAACTTGGTGGTTTTGTGTTTGCCGCCAGTAACTGCTGTCCTCACCATTACCATCACCGGGCACCGCCTCCTCCTGATCTGCGGCACACAGACAACCGACCGAAGAGATACTTGTGATGTAACAGCAACAGGGGGATCCAAATTTCTGTTATAAATAGGATGGGATGGGATGGAGTGAAATGGTGGTAATTGCAATCACAATCCAAACCTAACGAATTCGCATTCGACTTGCTTGGCGCTGCTAATCAAAGAAAAGAAAAGAATCCAATAATCAGAGTCTCAATCAAGAATCAAACTATAGAACCAAAGAGAGAGAGAGAGAGCTACAAACTTAACTTAGCTAACTGTAAAAGAGTAAAGAAGTGAAGGAGACAGAGCGCCGAATTGATCAAACCCAACCCGAAACGCGTGGGTAACAACGGGGAATGCCAATGCCAATGGAGATATATCGATCATAAATGTAGCTGTTTTACCCATCCATCACTTCACTTGCTTCAATTTCGATATTTTTAAACCCAATTTTTACCTTATAATAATCAATCACAAAAAAATATAATAGACAATTTTGAAGGCAATTGTTATCATCTCATAAATTCATAGAATTTTCCTAATCTATGACACGACCAGGACGAATGAGAATTTGTATTAAAAAAAAACTATATTATAGTAAAATTTCGTGTGTTATGCTTCCATTATATTTCGGGATCAAATTCCCAACTTCTAATTAAGAAATCTCATAAATCCTGTCACTGGCATATGGATAGATTTGCTTGCATTTAACAAGCCAAAAAGCTGAGTGCATTATTATTTATTAAGTTATTGGTTATGAGTTATGGGGATGGGAATGGATGTGATTGAGAAGTAGAAGAACATTAGAACAAAAGCAGCAACTCCAACAAGAATAATAACATCATCATCATCATCCATGGCATGACATGACCATGAATCAATAACCAAGTTACGGATTTGAGTTTTATAGCATCCCTCCCTCCATTACTACTCTATCTCTATCTACTATATAATCTAATCTAATCTATCTTACCCCTCTCTATATAACACACATTTATATATATTATATATATTTAAAGTTGAAAAAAAAAAAAAACCCATTCTATTTCTGATTAAAAAGTAAAAAAAAAAAAGCTTTCTTCATCACGCTATAACAACAAAAATCAAATAATAATAAATTCAAACTTCTCCCTAACTATACACAAACCAAGCCAAACCAAACCAAGCCTCCTCCTCCTCCCCTTCCCCAACTACCATCTTCTCATACCCCAACCCATTCTTTCTTACTTTCAAAATTACCACCCTCCCCTCTCTACACCTCCCTTATTCTAACTATATTTCAAGAAAACACATACTTCCATTAACAGCACTTTACCCAAATAACCCCTTCTTCCTCCTCCTCCTCATCCCCTACACCCCACATCCACATATGCCTATCAATTAGTATCATACTGGGATCACATCTATCTTTGATGCATCTTCACAGCTCAAAACAATTCCCTCCAAGCTTGCCGGAAATATGCATTTTGTCCACTGGCATCCTGTTGTGAATGCCTCCGGTGGTGGAACTATCATCAGTACATTTTCATTTCTTTGCACCACTCCCATCACGCTCACTGTGCTTCCCTCTTTAATATACCTACAAGCACACAAAACAAAGCCCCCATTATCATCTCAGCAGATACTTATCAGTCTTTTCTACGATCCAGTAGGATACATATCAAGATTAAAAACCAAAACACAGATTACAAAACCCTTTCCAAGGAAAAAACCTAAAAAGCACTTCAACTTCATCCTAAAAACAAAAATGGACAGAGTAGTTAAAAAAAACAGCTTTCAAGAGCATTCATTATATTCGTGGCCCACAATAAGATGGATTTTACCCTTCCTCCAATCGCATCCTGCGATCATCACTTGAAAGATTCCGCTCTCCCAGCCATCTGATAAATTCTGGAGATAACTCTTTATTAGATGGATCAACTTCCACCACAGCAGATTCTTCCACATATGGAGTCACCCTCGCACCATAACCAGTTTTAACTAATGCTCTTAAGCCTGACTGGAAATCGGAGATGTAGAAGTCAACCACATGCCTCTGCAAGAGAACAAAAATATTAACAAGTTATGGTCAGTTTAATTTGATCTGAGCAACCCTTGTAGAGTTATACCAATAGATGCATCTAGCGGACTTTGAAACCACATCAAGAAAATAATACATGACAAGATTTAACAAAAGCACTAAGTTCAAATCTTTCTTGTGAATAAGATTTCACATTTTATGATGAGTATCTAATAGTTTCATTCTCCAAGTTTTAAGAACACTTGAAGAATGCTGTAAACAAGAATTTACAATGTAGCAATTATTTTTCAAACTTAGAAAGAGGAAAATTAATAAAGCCCGTGGTTGGTATTATGGGGATTGAGCTCCTTGCACAAGGAGTAGATAAAAACTGCATACAGGAATACCTATCACACAGGCATGCATGTCTATGTTAGATACTGGAGGAAGAAAATCCAAGTAGAAAACTCACTTCTGAAGACCTAAGCCCCCATGTAAAACGGCGATGAGTAGGATTTGCAGTTTTTGAATCCCAGCCTCGATACTCATATAAACTTGTTGAGGTATAGACACATCTTGGCACCTTTTGGAAGGATGATTCCAGGGGTACATTTCCACAAGTCACCACCTTCAAAGTAGAACCACCAACAACTCCAATTATTATAGCTAACAAATCATTATTCCAAACACGTAATACATGACAATGGAATTCAAAGCCCAGCGCAATCCTACTGACAAGAATGGTTATCATCCATACTTACCCCTTTAAACAATTAGGCTGCAATCCAAACAATTATAATAAATCTCATTTCTATAGCCTTAACATACCATATACAAAATAAATAAACAAATATCCATATAAAGCTGCTTAAGCCCATTACACAGAACAAATCCCAACTTTCAATGTCCATAACTATTGCTTATAATTTGTTCATTTCTGCACTCCCTCCTAACCCTATCCACGAGACAGGAGTAAAAAGGTAAAAAGAGAGATAGGAAGGGGAGTTATACATTTTATGATAAGAAAATGGAAAATAATACCTTAATGGTGTTCAAGGAGGTACAGGGGGGTCAATAGTGCTAGAGAAGTACCAAGAAATCACAAAATGAAATAGGATTAATTCCAAAAACACCCTTTACTTTTAGTCAATTGTCAATTGAGTACCAGGACTTTTAATTTGACAATAAAGTACCTAAATTAGGGATAAACTTTTAATTTTGACAATCAAGTACCGAAATTAGGGTTCAACTGTTATTTTTGTTGGCAGAACCCTAATTTGGGTACTTGATTGTCAAAATTAAAAGTTTAGATACTCAATAGACAATTCACTAAAAGTACAGCGGTGTTTTTGGAATTAACCCAATGAAATATTGACCTCTAGAGAGTTAGAGTTCGCACATCCAAAGCAACCAGTTCCCAAAGAGCAACAGTAAAAGAATGATGACTACATAAGGTATGAGCATTACAGAGAACTTACCCCTGAAACCTTGACATACTGTCCATTTTTTGCAGTTCTCAGTTCCGCATCTGGATAGCGTGCAATAAAACTAACTATAGCTCTTTTTCCCCAACATGAATTCCATATGAATAGTGCTGCAACAATGCAAAACAGCACAACAACAACAATCAGTAGAATGGCATTGTGCACAGCTCCAAGGATAAAGCCACCAGCAATGAAGCCCATCACAAATAACAAAATCATTGCCCACAGGATAGGCTTTGGCAAGTTCCTTTTGAAGGAGTAATCATCATCCTGACTTAAAGTGGTCACAGCTGGGTTGTTAGCAACAGAAGGACCATGTACTTTGATGGATCCCATTGAGTCCAAAGGTCCAGAGACCTTTCTTGGAGCTCCAGATGAATTCAGTGGACCAGAAGAGATAGGTCCTGATGTGATTAGACCTGTTGCAGGGAGAACCGGGGGTTGGGGACCAGAGTTTTGCCGAGCAAGTGGCGTCACACCACCAGATTGAGGACCAGATGATTTTTTTATTGGTTCCCCATGCTTACTCAATGGACCAGAATTTGATTTCTTCATTGTTGTTGAACCAGGTAGCCCTGAGGATGATACCGGACCAGAGGTGGAATAACTGGCTCTAGAACCAGCACTAGGATTGATAGGTCCTGAATGTGATGCAGCTCCTGTAAAAGAACCAGTTCTTGAAGGAGCATTGGTTATAGGCCCAGATTTCCTTGACTTAGAACCATCCACGGGAATATCAAACATTTTTCCTAGCTCCCCAGATTTCTTAATATCGCCACCAGTGTATGGCATGGCCACGGAGCTCATTGTTGGTGTCCTTTCTTTCGGCTGCTCAGGCCGGCCTGATACATAAAGGCCATTGCTGAGCTGATGAGAAGGAAATCTAGAACCCATCAGGCGTCCTTATGGGGCATGCACAGTGGAGCACCAGTTATTGCTCTTCTGTACTCCAGAGAAATTAACGTCCAAATAAAATGCAGTCAGTCGAAACATTTCTCACGATATGGCGCTCGAGGACAAAACCATAGAAATAAGAGAAACACGTTAAGTATGAGGCACTCTAGTTAATAATAATCCCTGACATGGAGAGAGAGAGAGAGAGAGAGAGAGAGAGAGAGAGAGAGAGAGAGAGAGAGAGAGAGAGGGAGAGAGGGACATATATAAAGTACTACTTGGCAAAAGGAGGTGTTTCCCTCATTTATCTAAGAAAAGGATGAACAGAGAATCATGGAAGTCATGGTCGTCACAGAAACAGAAAGATAAAACAGTAGATCACCAATAGAAATGCATCTTCACAAACTTGAACAAACGATGAAAGAAACAACTTTAATATTAGCAGGTGGGATGAGTTACCACACACAACTATGCTTTGGCCTATATCTATAGGCTGAAGTTTGCAAGAATGGTAATAAGAGAAATTATCATTGGAGCAGTGGCCTAGTTCAACCCACAAACCATTAACTCAAAGATAGCCAAAGCTACAACTATAGTTAGGAAGCTCCACAACAATTTTTTTATTTATCTTGGGAAACACACCCATAGAGAGTGCATGTCCCAGCAAGACCCGAACATAAGGAAAGGTTAAACGAAGTTAGTCATAGCACAACAAATAGAAAGGAACGGAAAGCGTGAATAACGACAAAATGGCAATAAAGACACACTATGCATAAGAAGCAACATCCACTCAAGCATATTTTCCATAAAGTCAAAGGGATTGGGTCTGCCAGAGATGTAAATGGAAACATCTGGAAAGAAGGAAACGAACTCAACTCCCATAACTAGGTAAGCAATTAAAACACATGAACTGCTACAAACAGATAGCACAGAAATTTTACACAATGGATCTAAGTAAATAAAGAAAAAATCATCATATCCAGGGTAAACCAGCATATCATGCAGCAGAAAGTCATCCATTCTCAATTCAATAAATCTGCTAGTTACAATTGAGAATGCAAACTCACTCTACATAAATCCACTCTTCACAAATGAGAAGTCAAAGCCAAACTGTAGACATGGCTGGGGAAGTGTAGATCAAACCACATTGAGGAACATTTCATTTGATATCTATGAATAGTAAATCCATCAACCAAACGGACAAAAAGTAAGCATTAGGGTTTTCAAGGGAAGCGGTAAAAGAGCAACAGTAGTAAATATCCCATCATTTCCAGAGTTTGACAATCCAGAAATCCAAATCAGCAAGACGACATAAACTTTGCCCAGACAAAATTATGCCTAGCGTACAAATAGAGATGGGAAATTATGAGCATAGATTTGTTCATCTACAGAAATACGCGGGCGGAACATCTATTGCAGCCCTGTTGAAGTCCCGCATCCTAAATCAGCATAAGCATTTCATCCCCCAGCCCAAAAGCTAAACATAAAAAGACCCAGAAGAAGATCGGGCGCAGAGAGTGCAGCAAATGAAAATAAGTAAGTAGGAAAAGGAAGATTAGTGTGCAGAAGAGAAGAAAATTAATTTACCTGAAGTGGAAACAGAGTAGAAATTGGGAGACGCACGGAAGGAGTGAGAGGAGAATCGAGCGAAAATATTGTGTTTAGTAGAAAGAGAGAGAGAGAGAGAGGTGAGTTTTTTGGGGGTTGGTGGTGGTGTTGTTATTCAGTTAGTGATAGTTAAGATTAAGATTGTGGCGTTTGGTGCGATCCCATCCAATCCATCCATCAACGTCTGCTGCTGCTGTTGTGTTCTTCTTCTTCTTCGAATTGCTGGCTGACTTGCAGTGCTTCTTGCTATTATTTCTTTCTACTCACTCTTTTTTTCTTTTGTTTTTCAATAGATACTAATTAGTACTACTTGAGAGAGCCGCAACGCAATGCAAGTTGAAGTTAGTACTAGTAGTGATGGGGTTTGGCTTGGGTTGTCTCTTCCGGCAATACCCTCCAAACCAACGCCACCTTCCAACACTAACTTCTTAACATATCCTACTTCCCTTTCATATTAGGGTCACACCCTCTTAAAATTCTCACTTTACAGCTGTCAATATTTGAATTTCAATTATTATCATTAATTTTATAATTCTAAAATCAACTGAGCTCAATAATTATTTAATTTTAATTAAATAAGATAAATATATATATAAATATCATTTAATGCATTTTAATTTATTAAAACAACATATATTTTAAAATGCAAAATAATATATAAACGATAAATAATATAAAACATAGGCGTAATCTTCCCCCTCTCCGTCTAAAAATAATTTAGGTTTATTAAGAAAATCTTTAGATGGCGCAATAGATTGTTTTGGTTGATATATGTGGAAAAAAAGTAATAATGTTTCTAAAAAATAACTATCTCATTACAAATTTTTTTAAAATGGCAATAATATTTTCTTTTTAAGGTATATATAGAAATATTACATCATCCCCAAAGGAAGGTTGTAAATGTCGTTGTTAGTTGTTAGGGATAGATGGAGACCTCTGGTTTATTATCGATCTTCTCCTATTGCATCATTGGATTCCTTTTCTCATTGCCATAGTTTGTTAGGCTTAGTTGTATCACGAACTTGTGACTAATTTTAAGCTGAGGTTGAACTCGTTTGATTGGGCTAAGTTTTGAGTATTGTTTAACGTTAACATTGTTTTGTAATTTTTTGAGTTAGCTCGATTGTAACATTATATAAACATGGTGTTTATATGTGTTTTGAAAATTTTTATGATCTCTAAAGTTATCAAAATAAAAAGAAGTCAAGTCGTTAAATTTAATACCCAAAGACTTAATAAAGGAATAAAAAAAGGAAAAAAAATCAAAATGAAAAAGCCTAATGTTGATCATTAAAATATTCGATAATATTTTCTAAAATACTTTGATTATGAAAAGAGTTCGAATCATCTTTTATATCTTCTACAACACGCTCAATAATATTTTTTATATAATATATTTTTATTAATAAATTTACTAAATAAAAAATAAAATTTTTTAAAAATATACATTAAAAAAATTATAAAAAGAAAACTACATGAACAAAGGTGAACTTTATCTTTGCATTTCTTTATAGTATTGATCTTTCATTTATTAAATTTGTTTACATATTTATAATGAAAATTTTACATATTTATAACCAACTCGTGACATTCCACCATACATAACTCAGTGCAATTTTTAGTAAATTCTAATAATATATATTTTATTAAAAATAAACGAGTAAGAATAAAAATTACTATTGTGTGTTACATTTTTTAATACTCTCTGATATATTTATTTTAATAATAAATTTTATTATAATTGATTTTTTTAAACAAGTAATGAAGAGTGCACCGAGACAATCCTGTGTGAAAAGCAAACGGGGAACGGGTAAGTGTTAAGCAACACGTGTAGGGCCAGTAGGAGGGTTAGCGACTCCACGTTGCAGCTCCATAATCATTCTGCCAAACAAACGTAGGATGATGGATGGCATGGATCCTTTGATAAATGATGATTAGCAGCGGCATCGGCAGCAACACCAACAGCTATAATTAGTACTAATTACTTTGCCGAGGAGGCATATTATCAATCATGGATTACCACTACATCACCACCGTCAAAGCTGCAGTTGCGCTGCTGCTTCTGATCTGCGTTCGCCTGAGTTCTCCTGAATCTGACGGCGTCAAGGACCACCCGCCGCCGCCACCTGAGGATCATCCAAAACGAATACCTGATCCTACCATTATAGACACTGCCAAGACTTTGTTTTCCCTTCCAAATACTAGACTCTCACTTATCCGGGCAGCTGCTTCTAACTATTGGCTCAAACTTAATCACCTTTTTTTCAATAAGCACGGCAGCGGCAGCGACGGCGACTCTCTCTCCCCTACTGCTCCCACTTTAGAGTAATGTCTAATCAGCTCCTCACTCAGCTCATATATAAGCATTTTCAATCTTCTTTAATTTATTTTCATAATTTAGTTTCAGGGAGAGGAGGCGGGGAGATGATGATGATGATGGGGGAGAATTAGGAGCCGGAGAAAAAGTAAAAGAGGCTATGGTGAAGAGTCTGGACAAAAGCAAGGCGGCCATGGAAGACACTGCCAGATCAGCTGCAAAATTGGCAGGGGATGCAGCGGAGAACGCGGCTCACAAGGTTAAAGCCACTTTATCATCTTCCAAACCAATCAGTGCTGAATCAGAAGACGAGCTCTGATCATCAGCCACGCCACGCCATGCCATGCCATGCCGTCTTCTTTTAAACTTAATTTCGAAGCAAATGCTATTGTTAATAATAGCATCGAATAGATAGATGACATTTTGTCATGTTCAACCAAGCGGGAGGAAAGCTGTTGTTACGAGCAGCTGGTGGGTGGCAACAGAACAGAGATTGGTTGTCTATGTTTTATTTATGCTTGTAGTATATGGTGTGTGTATCAATGTATTATGTGTTTTATAGACATGTTTTTTCTGTTCAAGTTTCAAAAATTGAACTAATCCGTCAAGTTTAGCTGCATTCAAAGCTCATTTTTAGTGAAAATGAAATGTGGAGCAGAAAAGAGAAGAAGCATGTTATGATAACCTCCATTTTCAACACAGGTTTCAAAGCGCTGCAGAGATATAACAGGAATCTCCCAAGAAACAAAACTATATAAACCCACAAACATCAAATTTGGCAGAGTTCAAAAACATGATGAGAAGAAAAGACCAAAGAACATCTTATATAATATGTGTTGATGTCGCAAAGGCAGTCGCAAATTTATTTTGGACTAATGTTAGCCCTCCCCTCCTTACATCAAGTATTCAACGGGGTGTATTCAAACACCAAAACAAATAAACGGACTTCCAATTCTATGCTTCAAGGAATTAGCAGGTCATCATTTTTGCTTGCACTGCAAGAGAAAACACCCAAAAAGAATCTTTCAAAAATGAGTTAAGAAATGCCAAAATGCAAATAAATTAATTTTAAAACCCAGATTATTTCAGAAAATCTACAGATCATTCACCTCAAAGATGCAGCTCAACGCATAAATGACTAACCTGTTGCCTTGAGTTCCCAACTCCTTTTTAACCGTATTTTACATACTCTCAAAATTACAAGCAAACATTCAGTGATTAACTTCTAATATAACTTGACCCAGTAACAACAGGTGGTAAATAGACAATTTTCTTCACCAGCAAGAGAGTTCAAAGAGAATTACAACAGCAATCCCAAGCCCCAACACCCTACAAGCCACAATCTTTCCTTAAGAGTATCTACCATAGTCTATAGAAGAAAAAAGTACTTGCAGTTTCACTGGTTCTCTCAATATTTCTTTCTAACCATTGTCAGTTTACACCATTGTACTTTAACTAAAGGTACACAGAACCAGGGGATCAAGAAGCAGCAATACTCCCTCCGTCCCATAATATAAGATACTGTAGAGGATTTTCATGTTGTCATTTTACACCCTTGTACTTTAATTGAAGGTACACAAGACCAAGGGATCAAGGAGCAGCAATCATCCCTCCGTCTCACAATAAAAGATACTCTAGAGGATTTTCATGTTTTGTTGATTTACACCATTGTACTTTAATTGAAGGTACACAAGACGAAGGGTTCAAGAAGCAGCAATACTCTCTCCATCTCACAAATATAAGATACCCCAGAGAATTATCATGTTTCATAATACTATTATGAAACAGAGGGTGGAACATTTATGCTCTTTCCAAGAGATTACTGGCAGGAAGAAAGTGAATATCTTAGAATATGTACAGTTAGTTCTATGCGGTCAGTTACCTGAGTGAGCTGATCTAATTCCTTTGCTTGAGGCAATAACTATTATATCCATTAAAGGAGGCCTATTTCAATATAATAATAAAGATGACGCAAGGGCATAGGAAGGTGGAAACAGACGAAGAGTCCAAGACCTTCGTTTAAAGAAGGGGGGAACTGAATAGGACACAAAGAGCACCAAGTTCACTAGACAAACTCAACATATAAGAAAAGGTCATATCTCCCCCAAGTTCTGTAAAGTAGGTAGTTCAAGACCTTGCAAAGCAAGCTTAGTAATCCTAAAATGCAGATTGTGTATAAAATAATATACATCAAGCAGACATCCCTGAGTAGAGGATTCCAAGAAGCTCCTCTACTCACGGAATGGTATATTCTTTACTCAATTTCTCAAACTTCCAGTGGAGAAACAAATCCATCTTCTTCAAGTGACACTGAAACAGCACATTGACTTAAAATCAAGCTTCAAGGCTACACCTTTATTGTGATACTTGATCATATATCAACTGATGCTGCTAAAGCAGCAATTAGACATCATAAGGGCGCAGGCAGAGTAAGCTATATAGGATGGGAGGTGCTTCAGGATGAAAGGAACGAGCTAAACCAAGAGAATCCCATATGTATAGACTATTGCTCAGGTATATTTAGCATATCCAAGAAATGAAAATAAGGCCGATTCAAAGCCCAAAGCTTTTCAGAACTCACGATCAATATTGAGCTTTTCAGCTAGTTGCAATTGATTGGAAGAGCAAAAGTTTCTTTAAGACGCTTAAAGAGCAAAAGAAAGATGATCTTCAACAATTGCTGAAATGAAATCATTGGACGAGTTGCAAAATTTAGGAAAACATCCCGCGTAGAATAGGCGATCAAATTTCATCAAAAGCATAAGATCCGAAAAAAGAAAGGAGAATAAAATTTCAACTACCTTTCAGAGAGGAAATGACGGAAGGCGTCTGCAATCAATGATGATCACCACCGTGCTGCTTGTGCTCAAGGTGGCGACGCTCCTCAGGAAGAGCTACAAGGTAGGAGAAGATCATCCCACCGAAGCAGACGTGAAAGAGAGGATCAGGAGAGCTAGTCTGGATGTATTTGGCGTGATAATTGTCCAATCCCCTCTTGACGGAATCCTTGACGAAGGCGACAGACAGCATAGGCTTGATCTTATCAGGCACCTCCTTCACCTTCAATCCCCTTAGCTCGTTGAAGAAATTCCTCATCGCCATTGCTGTCTTCTTCTTCTTCCTTTGGTGCTTAGATTAGATTTCAGATCCAACCCTAGCCAGCCCTCGTTTTTTGTTTTTGTTTTTACTGAGAAGGAGAATTTCGGGTCGGGTTTTCTTTCAACTCCAGATTTGCTTAGGAGATATCATGGGCTGACAAAGCCAATGGCCCAATAGTTAAGCCCAATCGGAGCTACATCGGAAGTCCAATAGCTAGTCCAGCTAAGCCCTAGTTTTGAAGGTTTCCCACCGCCACACCACCTTCTTTCTCCGCACCGCACCCACACCATTTATCAACATGTTGTTGTCCGCAGGAGATCATAACCCAATGCCAGTACTTTCTCCTTCCTTCCTTCCCTTTGGGCTCAGCTCAGACTACAGAGGAGTACTATAAATATACGCCCTCGACTTCTTCAAGCAGCTCGTATGGCCCGTTTCCTTTCTCAAACCCTAATACGAAGATGCTCTTCTTCTATTCTCTCCTCCAAAACCAACGATGGCGTTCGCCTGATTTCTTCTCGGAAGCATTCAACCCAGCCTGAATCGAGTTTTCAGGTGGTTGATTCTTCCTCCTTGTCTGAGCTGGAGGCCTTGACCGTCAGGAAGATTGAGGACGCTATCCACCATATTATCGTCAAACGATCTACTCCTGATTGGTTGCCCTTCGTTCCCGGGGCGTCTTATTGGGTACCGCCTAAGCGCCGCAACTTTGGCATCGCTGAGATCGTTCATAAGCTTGCCGTTGCCAATGCCCTCTCCCAGGAGGAGGTCATGTCCCTTACTACCGCCTTTGGCTGGCCTTCCTCAGACTTCTATATCCAAGGTATGCTCCGGATTTTCCTTAGGATTTTTGTTTGTCTGTTGCACACTATTTAGGATCAGAGCTCGAAAAAGCATTCCTTTACCAATGACGTCATCTTTTCGCTGTCCTTTATTCTGCTGTATGCCTAAAAGAGAGATACTTGGTGTCATAGGGGTCACATGATGCACTTTTCTGAGTTGAGTGCCCAAAACATTTCTGGGTATGATGATTCTCATCTGTATAGGAAGATCTGATGCCCCCTCAATCTCCTCCTCAATAGTGTACATCTAGGTCACGTTCTTGGGTTATAGTTTTCTAGTTTTCCAATCTGTACCCCGTAATGTTCTATTGCCTATTCTCTTGTTTGAAGTCTAAGTTCTGTAGTTACATAAGAAATCTACACGTTATGTTTTGGTTTTTATTTTATTATTTTGATCCTCGTATGTGAGTGTTTTCTGTTCGTTTGTGTCCAACTGATGTCGCCTGTGATGACGGTAAAAAGGTTGTACTGAATCACATTTACTGTAATGTGGATATTTCATTGAACTAGGACGGTCTGAGGCTATATTTAACTTATCTTTCCCAGCTTTTTTTGTTTTAGTTTTGTTTCCAAATAGCATGTCTCTTCATGTAGCTGCTGAGTTTGGAACCCTGACCGTCAGCTAGATGGCCCAAGTCTTTTAGGCATCTGTTGCAGTGTTTTTGAATGATGATATCATCTCCACAGTTATCCCTGTCTGATTCATTTTGCTGAAAACCTGTGAACTGACAAAAACACTGCTGATGATTTTGGTTACTTTGGATCTTTACTCAATTTATTGTACAGTGTGTATTGATATCCTCCATGGTGCCCGAGTGAGCATGACTAATGTTCAAATTTCTTGCTGCAAAATTTCCATGCAAACTCTACAGTATTTTCCTTTTGGTCAAATTTCATTTGTATCCTACAGTGTTTGTGAATGACGAGGAAAAAAACTCACAGTTATCCCTGCCTGAGATACTTGTGAAGCAGAATTTGTGATCTGACACAAATGTTGTATGTCAATTGACTAGTTGGGATTCATTAAGTTGTTTGAAGTACCATAGTTAGGCTACACTGCGTTGGTTTTCCCAACTAGTGTGTTAACCAGCCTTCATTATACTAGCTGTTTCCAATCTATGCTGTGGATACCAATCTGGCTATTAGCTTCTTATTCTGTGTTTAGCCCTGTTTAAATCAATGGTCAATTCTCATGTGTTCTGGTATTATTTGTTAGCTTGACTAGTCTATAAAAGGTTTTGGTATTCAGGTATTCTATTTGAGCTTCACTCATCCTATCCCCGATGAAAAATGATGCTACCAAGTAGTACTGGGGATTAAATGAACATCAAAATGATCTCATCGCATTAACTATCTATTTGTTTGCTTTTCATTCAAGTTATTGTTTGAGTTTCATTACTGAAGCATCTGTTTTGTTGCAGATGCATCTTCACATAAAACTTTGACTGCAGAATCATCTGATAGTGCATCCCATTCTGATGATGATCAAAACTGACTCCCGAGTCTGCTCTGCGGTGCTGTGCTGGGTTTATACCTCTTTTCCTGATTTTGCTTTTGTTAGATAATGGAATAAAGTGTACAAATTCTCTCAGATAGCGTAGTGTCTTGGGTATGCGGGGTGCAAGTCACTTTTGTAGATACATACATATACCTAATAGTACGCTCCCGTTCCCTCCAGCAGACAGTATGTATATATGCAGGAGTTACTTTGCTTGTAAAGTATTACATGCTATTTATCAATATTTAAATGTTATTTGGATTTTTTTTTTTAAATGAGAATACTGGGTGTATGTTCTTGGTGCCTGGATTACATTACAGTACAAATTACCTAGATTTATTATGGCATTAAGATTAAGAATTTTTATGCTGTTCTTGGATAGAAATTTAGTTTGTAAAGTGTTTCTTTTGCAGTTTTTTTACCAGGTAAGAATCTTTGTTAGAAGTGCTATGTGATCCAAATATAGTGACAGAAAAAATCTTTTTTTTTCTCTGTATAATTGCATTACAATTAGCTATGGGAACAACTATTTAAATGAATGGATGGAGCACCGGAAAGCATATACAATTAATCCATTACATGCCGTGGTATTACACAGTCGAAAGAAACAGATACAAACTTGTGAGAACCAGGAACTGCTGCAAAACTCATCTTCCAAGCATTGCGATGCAACCCTGCTTCGAAACACCAAACCAACAGATGATGTTATGCAAGAACATGAGATTTCAGAAGGCAAGAAAAGATTGATCTCAAGTACAAAGAGAGATGCCTACCCCGTACCCAAGTGTACAAAACATTATAAGTAGTGACAAGTTTCATGGGGAAAAAGAGATCATGACAATAATTCTCATCAAAAAACGAAATAGAGTTCCATTTGGTAATTGACATAGTACAACATATAAACCCCTTCACAAAAAAACCAACATGTTGCTCTTCTTCCAAGATTATAGAATGCTCTAAAGTAAGCAGAATAATCCATATTCACATGGTGAGCCCTGATATTAATATGTGCAAAAATTAGAGCCTATTCCATGTAAGAAAGAAAGAAATGTGTGAATATGTTTGTGATAGTAGCCAAATTCAAGAAACACTGCAAGTTACAGTTCAAAATCGTTTACTTTCAAACTTTCAAGTTTTCAATAAAACAGTCATCTTCAAGAACTTCCTTTCTTACGCCAGTAAGCTGGCAGTGTTCATCACTAGTTTGAGTTGGGTGATTTCCATGTGGTTTACACATATAGTGTTGCCTAAAGTAAGTGTAACTTCAACTGCAGGAGACATCTCTACCATGAATTGCTCTGCATGACACTTGCAAACACTTACCACACACCCCTCAAAACTGACAGCGAATCTAGTTGCTCACACATCTATATCACATAAGGGACTTGAAAGAAGCTCAGACCACTCGCTCTAATTGAGTAAAATGTCCTAACCTTGAAAACTTGACCATGGATGTGAGATGATTGACATGTAGAAGGTGTTCTTCATGGTACGATTCTAATCCCAGGTAGACTATACACATGTCCTGGAGGGGGGACCTTTAATCATTCATGGACACCATAACAGGTTGTAAATGAAGACCCAATTTCCAACCATCCATGAAGGAAATTTCGTCAACCCTGGTCTGGGTAAGGCTCCCTGAACTACTAATATAATTCTTTAATGAGGACCTTCTAATCAGGATTGGTGATCGTTTAGGGAACGGATTCCGGGTAGACCGAACCACTATGTCCCAAGCAAGACAAATATTTGCTAGGATATGTGTTGAGATTGATCTCCAGAAGCCCCTTGTCCCAATGGTCCACATTTTGGGCCATGGACAGACAATCAAATATGAAGATCTTCATATGATTTGCTTTGAGTGCGGTCCGGTACAGCCATCGGTCAGATCCGTGCCCGAAGAAACTGCCGCCTCCCACGATAGGAGATTGGGACTTATGGCCCCTACAGAACATTCCCAACAAAATCAGAGGTATAACTATGAGGAAGCAACCTTTGGCCCCTACCGCCGGCGAAACTTTGGGAACAGAACACAGCGGCAGACAGAGAATGAAAGGAGAGAGAACCTAACCATACACAAGCACACAACGGTCCAGTCCAACCTGAGTGATGGTGATGTGATGGGGGTAAATCCTAACATGTGGACCTAAAGCTGACATGCCTCATTCAAGCACTGGTCCCATGTGACTCTGGCAGTAAATACAAGACAAACACTAGTTTGGATGCGAGTGGCTCTAGGTTCAGGGATTTAGTAGAAGAGGAGTCTACTACTCTGGATCAGGTGAGATAGAACATGTGAAGGAGGCCGTGATATAGAGATGAGATTTAAGAACAAACCTAGAGCATAAGCATAAGCAAACCATGGGGGAACACCTGCTAAAGAGCAATTGAAGTTAACATCATGTTGTCCACTTCAGCAACATGACTTCCTATGATGCAAGAATTTTTATTTTTATATTTTTTTAAAAAAAAAACTGCCTTTTCAATCAAACAGAATGTAAAACCCAGAAAGTGCTTATGAGATCTTCTTCATAGGCAGAAATCCTCACCTTAATAGAGGCCCAACATCCTTAGCTCAGTAATATGACTGGGGTCCAGGTCTGGGACATCTTTATTGGATTCTCGGTCTTCCACAATGTACTCCTGTCAAAAGTATATTAAATGTCAATAAACATAAAGCTGAGGTTTATAGCAGTAATTTCAAAGTTGACACCCAATTTAAGCAAAATAAGTGTTGCCATTTGGTCAAAGTGCAAATTCTTTTACAAATACGTGCATACTTTTATACAAGAAAAGAAATACTCTCTCCATATCAACTTATCTATCTCCTGGACATACTTTTTCTGTTCAAAATATTTGTCGCTTTAGTAAATCAAAATATCCCCATTTACTGTTATTGGAATTGTACGATCTAATAAATGCTTAGATATAATTCTAATAAGCTCATATTCTCAAGTAAGGACAATTTAGTCTATTCAATTTTCAATTAAGACAACCTAATCATTTTCTTAATAGTTGTGTTAATGGCCTATGTTCAAGATAAATTGAACCACATGGAGTATTTTTTTTAGCAAGGCTTCCTTGATGCAATCACCCTTTTCTTTAAAAGACTAATTTCTAGCTTAGTATGACATACAACCTTTGTCAGCTCTTGCTTAGCAAGTACATGGTAGTGGCGTTCATTAATCCTCTGTCCACAAATGATAGCAATGAAGAAACCATAAAGCAGACCCACCAATACAACTGCCAAAACTGTAGAAGGAAACAACAGTTGATAAGAGGGATGTGAAAGATGGCATATATACTTAATTAAAACATACAAAAAGAGTTCTCGTTTGTTTCTCTAGATCATTCAACTAGTTTCGGAAGGATGTCTGTGAAATAATTGCAAATACAAAAGCCCTTAGCTACCAAAGAGATGCAGATTACCAGTCCTTTATTTATTTGACAGCCAACCCAGAAAAAGGGTTCCTTAGGCAACAACTTATATTTGTTTACATTATCTTGAAAGGTTTCCTTGGAAAGAAGCAGCAACATCCCAAACTAGTAGTGCACCACATAAAATGGGATGAATGGGGTACAAGATTTCATCTGGAACTTATCTCAATATTTGTATTTTCTTATTATTAGATGTGGATTTTGCTTGTCTATGTCAAGTTGCCCCAGTCTAAGGTCTAAGTACTGGCTATTTAGGTTCTGAGTTACGATGTTAAGAATCCAGCTATTTTACAAGACTCCAGACTCTTGTTTGTTTTCAACAATTTGGAAAGTGAATCTTCCCAAATAGTTCCTTCAATGTCTTAAACAGATGAAATATTTTAGTTTCCAAACAAGTGCATGTCAACTGACAATACAGGAACGTTAGCATCTGACATCATAACAAGATGAAGCCAATTGCATGAACTGGGATCAGAAGCAGGTTGTTTACCTGCCATTGTATAAAACCCATATGGATGTTCTTCATAACCAAACATTGCTCTTAGTTCCTCACCATAGAACTTGTAGACCAGCATACCTAAAAATGCTACAATCTGTATAATGTTTCAAAGTTAACAATTAACATATGCCGAGGTATTTTCATGTTGAGCAGATGCTATATCTACTTTTAGTTTCAGAAACAATTTCAAGTAATGAAGAAATGTAAAAAATGAGAAGATATACAGAACAAGTCATCTAATCTCCAATGTTTGAGTTGTGTCCATATATGCCGCAAAAAAATTGCTGCATTGACTAAATTTATGTTGTCATCAGATATTCAGGCTAAGGATTATAACAATACACATGCAGGTAATCAACTTGTTTCTTTCTGGTATATGAATTTTCAAAATCAATTACATCTTCTAATAACAGAAGAAGCTGAGTTGAAAATTTAGTTCTTTCAGAAGATAAGAACTGCACAAATACCTTCAGAATGTTTGCAGGACACGGGTTACTACACAATCTTAATAACCGGCAAACAGTTTCCAACAGAACAAAATCCAGTTATTATGAGAAAAAATTAGTAAGGATCCGGGAAAGCTCCTCCAACAAGAGAACTAGTTCACAAACTAAAGTGAAATCCGCATTTTCTTGTGAATTGTGGAAATGAAAGTAGCATCATAAAGGACTTAGATAAACTGCTTTTTGATCAGAGTGAGAAGATCTCAGTAAAACAATCAATTTCTTACCAGCTGAACAATAATGAAGATGAATGCATGGTCCCTTGCAACGAGGAACTGAAATTTTAACCTTAACCACCAACGATCAGGGGGCACGTTTGCACGTAGTACAAAAACTGCCCTGCACTCTGTACAGTGAGCGAAAGCAAATCCCTCCTGCATATTGTAAAAAATGAAAATAAAATGGTTATACAAATTCTACTGTTAAATATTTAAGTAGCATACATCAGATCATTTAATCTGTCTTCATATCATCCTATGTTGCTAATACTACAAATACATAGATGTGAGAAGGAGGAAAAAATCAAGCTCCGTTATTCCAGCATCCGATTAGGAAATTCTAAATATTTACAAATCCAGAAACTCCAGAGAATGAAAAACAATATCAAAAGTTCAGTTCATGGCCTGGTACCACTTACCAGTGAATAGATACCAATAAAACTAGCCCAAAAAAAAAAAAAAAAAAAAGAATAGAAACCAAGTACACTGTCCATTTAGGTCTCTGTCCAATTTATCTCTGTCCAATTTACCTTATGAGAAAGACATTTTTTACTTATGATAGGAATCCGTCTTAGAATAGTGAATCAGGTTTTTCTCAGCTGTTGCAAATTGAGCATTGCTACTATACTCAAGGCGTAGAACAAAGGGAAGGTATATTAATGTAGTCCACGGCTTTTTGTAAGGAGAATTAGCATTGGGAACAGTAGAACTTAAGAGGAATTTCTTTTCTCCCTTAAAGCATTCCAAAATTAAGATCTATGAAGAACAAGTGAAACAACTCTTTCCTAGCAAGGATGGAGCTAGCAAGTAACACGTCCCCAATCTTTTCAAGAAGGAAGCTCCATGGTATAGCTCAGGAACAAGTCAGTTACAGAATAGCATTTTTTTTTTGACAGATCAATAACTATTATTTCTTTCAGGTTTGTGTATATTGAATGAAAATGTACATTCAAGTGACATTAGAAAAATAAAAAATTCATCTTGAAAGATCAGATTTTTTTTCATTTTTTATTGGAAAAATTATGAATAGATAAGACATGAAATATTTTACCTTAGTCGATCTCCAATTATCAAGACATGATCTATGAACATACTTCTGGGTTCCTTTACAGTGACACGGTGCAATCAAGTCTTCTCCTGAGAGTTATCAAGTTTGTCAATTTACACTGAACAAATAGCTATGTCTAATAATAAAAGAACATAACTATTGAGCATTTTGCAATACACATGCTCTTATACTCAGAATGGAAAAAGCATCAACATTCGCTGTGATGATGAGTGGCAACATGTAAAATATTTAGCTACAGATCAGAAAGACCTCCAATATCAAGGCAAATGCGGCAAAGTGATTGGTCTCCATGTACTAAGGAAGTGTTTTCATCTGCATCTAGATTTGGTGAATCACTTGTAAAAGTTATTTCGATAGAAGATGAAGATTCCTCAGATCTCTTAGCAGTAGTGGATTGAGATAAAATGGGCTCTGTTTCTGAAATATCCTCTGTTCGACTATCATTTGATACTAATTGCATTGCTGAAACCCTTCAGTCCAGATTAAACCACAAGAATCATAGCCAAAGCTAACATTCGCAGAGACCATCTCACCAGAACTCAAATCCTGCAACCCATAGTAAGATTAGTACAATGAAGGAAACCACCAACATATAGTTACCCATGTAGATATTGTATGAAATTAATTCTTGTACTCTCCATCTTTTGGATAACACAATCATCTCATTAATTGCCTCAAACACAAGGTTGCTGAAAACACACCAAACAACATATCCTTCTCAGCCAAATCTTGCTGTTGATCACCCAATTAGAAAGGCCATGCATTCAAATTATTGAACATGGATGTCACGTTTGAAAATTTCCCAAACTTAAAAATAAAGGCAAGTATATTCTAGTATCATTGGGGGAAGTAAAAGAAAACAGAGTAAGATGAATAAAAGAGCTTAAGTAATTCACCATGTGATCTATTGATGATTACTCTGCGACTTCTACCCACAAGCCTGGAAGAGACAAGACAAAATGACTCACCCAGTATCGTGTGAGTTACATAGCTTCCCTTGGTCAATGAGTATGCATGCTGTGCTATGTATTTTTTTATTATTGAACTGACTAATTGCAACACATACGGACAATTAATATTCTTATATGCCAACAAACTATGCAACTATGCCCTTTGCATAGCAACTTGTACTGCACTAGAAATAAATGATGTGCAATCATTTTCTTATACTTTTCTAGAACTGATGAAGCCCAGGGTAAATTCCTCAGAAAATGATGTGAATTACCTTATTCACACATCTTTGGAACTAATAAAATACAAAATAATAATTGACTAAATAAGATGGCAAAGCTATAGACTTTTTAGTCCTTTTTCAAATGCTCACAGCAGAAAATTTAAGGATGTTTATAATGATGTTATTATTCATGACTCAGTAAAAACCAAGAAAAATATAAATACTTATAATACTCCCACCTGCTTATAGAGAGTGCTGAATTTCCATTTATTTGACATTAATAAGGGAAAAAAAAAGACCATAAGTAAGTAATCAAACAAAACAAGACACCCTAGTATTATTTCTCTTGCTTGCAAAGAGACAGGCAGGGGGATTATTCATCAGCCAAATAATACTTGAAATGCTTGAAAGGGGTAAATCTCAGAGCTGCGCAATTATGTCATATTTGAGAGAATGAAAAACTTGTGAAGTGCTGAGCACATTCAATTCAAGCGCACTACCCTCCCCTTCCCTTGGAAAAATTTCAAATTAACCAGAGTTTTACAAACAATAATACATAATAAGATTTAACTCGAGGAAATGAGATAGTACGTTGTTGAAGAAAGAGGACCGTAAAATTGCGATGGTAAATGAAGAAGGCATACCAGAATTCGTGCAATGCTTGAACATCCTGCTCTGCTGCTTAGATTCCAGATACAGATAGATGCATTATTCATTCATTCATGACAAGATTTTGACTTGTTTGGTTTTTGTTTTGGGTGGAAGGTCTCCCAGAACTAGCTTTCGTTCGCCCAATGCGACCTTCGTGCAAATTATTAAGTTATCCTCATACAACGCATAAGCTTGCTATGCGTTCAACTTAAAAGCATTGAGAACATTTGCGGGTACGACAAACGGGTCAAACAAAAACCATTCCAGGGGCACCGAATCTGAACTGATGAGGATTTCCCCTCCAGTCCAGTAAAAGAATTAAAGCGTCCATCTCCAACCAGCGGCAACTTCACACTTTCGGTGTGTCCTTGTGATCCGATGGCCTCCGTAGACGGAGTAGCAGCTTTAACAGGAGTGCCGGACCAGACTCAGCTTCAGCAGCAGCAGCAACAACAACAACAACCTCCGAGGGTGGTGGAGAGACTGAACCCAGCTGTTCAACAACAACTAAACCTAGAGTCAGTTAAGACTCGAGCTATCAGCCTTTTCAAAGCCATTTCTCGCATCCTTGAAGACTTTGACGCTATTGCTCGCACCAATGCTGTTCCCAAATGGTTAGCGTTGGTCCCTTATTCTGTCCACCTTTTGAGTTTGTTAACTGTGATTATTTCCAAATTGCTTGGTGTTGTTTCCCGTTGCTGACAGGCAAGATACGTTGGGGCAATTTTCTATGGTTAATCTGGAGCTGTTCAATATTGTCGAAGACATTAAGAAGGTTTCTAAGGCTTTTGTTGTGCATCCAAAGAATGTAAATGCTGAGAATGCTGCAAGTAAATTTTTTTCTCTATTCTGAACGGCTGTTGATAGTCTTATTCGATCACATCTTAGCTGATCACTTATTCTAGTATTCTGTAGCTCATTGGAATTACACACACCTATACGAAGTATGATGTATGTGCTGTAAATTAATCTTTTCAAAAGATTAGACATACAAGATTTTTTCTTTTTGGGTGGCTAATGAACTGATCTAGTTATTTCCCTGCAGTTCTACCTGTCATGTTGTCATCAAAACTTCTGCCAGAAATGGAAACGGATGACAACTCAAAGAAGGAACAGTTATTACTTGGAATGCAAAATCTCCCAGTACAAATGCAAATTGAGAAATTAAAGGTGCCATAGTTGTATGATAACCTCTTTTACTTCTGGGTATCTTTCACTCAAATGTTCCATGCTTTATTGTTCGTAGACTAGAATTGATATGATTGGGGCAGCCTGTGAGAGTGCTGAGAAGGTCATAGCTGATACTCGTAAAGCCTACTTTGGTACCAGGCAGGGGCCTACACTTCTTCCAACAATAGACAAGGCTCAAGCTGCTAAAATTCAAGAGCAAGAAAATTTACTTCGGCATGCTGTAAATCATGGCGAAGGTGCTATATTGAAATCTCAAATTTCACATTACCTGATGAGCACAATGGAAATTTGACCTTTTTGTTATATTTTAAATTAGTCATCATTTATTACTGCAGTCTATGTAGGAGTTTTGCTTTTAGTTTAGCTACACATGCATCTCTACAATTTTTACTGGATGAAGGCTCTGTGAAATTTCTGAGTTGAAAAATGTTTTAAAAGGATAAGATTATGAAGGGAAATTTACAAGGGAACTGGAGGAATCCTGATTGCTGTTAAGTGTTGTCTTTGATTATAGGAGGACAGATATTCCAAGTCTTGGTGGTAAAAGTAGGAGGAAATGAAAGAAAGAGAAAAAGAGCTTATTGTCCTGAGTTAGAAACAGATACATGCACATGTACCAGCACCTATATAAAAGAGACAACTTGGTAATATCGGTAATGGATGGATTAGTGATTTCAGTTTCCTTTCTCCCTTTCTATGGGACTATTGAAATATATTATCATTGCAAGAAAAATTATCGATGCACTAGTATTTTGTGGGGTTCACTGCTATTTTCTTTCTTTCTTTCGGTTTACTCTAAAGACCAGATGCTAGCGACCATGAACTTAGATGACCAAGAAATTCACTTATAGTGATTACAACTGTAGCATATGCAATAATATAATTAAATCTGAAGGCACTATCCGTATTTCTAACTTTAGCAATTGACTCAGCTGTTTTCTTTTCTGGATGCTGAATTAAGTTTATCTGTACAACTACTCTGCTTCCTCTTGCAGCTTTTTGTGTGATCTAGGCTCTTTTGAGAATTGACAGATTAGTCCATGTGCAGGGTTACGTACACCTGGAGATCAGAGACAGATTTCAACTTCACTTCCTGTGCACTTGGTAGACATAATTGGTGAAAGTGCCCAGACTTTCACAGATTCATCTGGTATATGGTCAATTATCTGTTGGTATTAAGCATTCAGATATTCCTTTCATCAACTGAGTCTGTCAGTTTAATCTTCAACTTAGGGATGTACATGAAAAGCACTCCTCCTCTGGCATCAAACAACAGTAACAGTCAGGGAAATTTATTACAGGTTAGAGTGCATTCTCCGATACCATCCTGACATACAAAATTGCCTAGTTTAGATTGTCTTTCTTGGGGTCCTTTTGAAATCAAATATTGTATACCTTTATGTGAACAGAAATAGAGTCTGCTCTAATGTCAATACCAGTTCTTGAGTTTCTGTTGTCGCATTCTAGAATTGATTTTGTCTTTGACATCATTAGTTTTTGCATATCAATATGTCACTTATTGTGAAGTATATGTTTCATTTGCTTGGATTTCTTTTTTAATTCTGTGAAGAATTCATAACTTTGTGGAGATGAATGTATATTTTTTGTTTAATTGAAGAGAATAAAGATTTTTAATGAATGAATATCACTTCATCCTTTACAAGATTTGAGCATTACTATAACTCGATACTTCTGTGCCTGCAGCTTTATATGCAGTGTAAGCAGGTTCAGATGTTATCATCTTTTTGCAACTCTTTTTTTAGCTGTATGAATTGTGGTAGGAAGTTGAAATTATGCTACCTAGTATCTATTAAGTTCTTACTGATACATGACCTCTCATGTTTCGTAGTTCTGTCTTTCTCTATTTAATTCTGATGATTTCGGAACAGGCTTCTGGAACACAACATATCGGAAGGGCAGCAGCATCTCCTTCTGCTGCCGCTGGAAGTACCTCTTTTGACAATTCAACAGCTTCTCCACTTCCGTATGCCAATTCTCCTAGATCCAGTGCAAACATGATGAACACTCCATCTCCTCAGCAACAGTTGCATCAACAACAGCAGCAGCAGCAGCAATTGCAGCAACACCAACAAAGGCAGAAAATGATGCAATTACCACCACATCAGCAGCAACTCCTAGCTCAACAGCAGTTTAGGCAGTCTGCAATGGCTGGACTTGGGCAGGTACAGCTTCAGAATCTTCTTGAATGGTATTAACAATCCCCTCCTAGTTTCATAGCAGGAACTTCCTTCATATTGGCACTTGTCATTCCATTTGGATGTTTCTGGAGTTTTTTGAATGCAAGCATTTCATGCATGATAGAGCTAGCACCGTGTCTTTCTAGCTAATCTATGAACAATCATCTATGCATGTACTACTGGTACCGTCACTAGTTTCTTCACATTATGAGAGAATACAAGTTAATGTGTTTTCCCCTTTACGATCTTTTGCTTTCCTGCTGTTTCAATTCCATGAATAGTGGGCCGTCCTGGATTTGTCATATTTTTAACTGTTTGAGGTTTCTTTTCATCTGCTTCATCTGACTTTTGGACTTGCAATGTTTGTGCAGAACCAACCAGGACAGTTGCATGATCTGCAGGGCCAATCTCAGCAAAAATTCCAAGCGGTAATACAGCAATGGACGTTCTTCTCTCTGCTCTCCATTGTTTAACGATTTAATTCAGGCACTCCTTGTTCTTTTTGAACTTTTATCCTCATTTTGAATAAACTTTTTCATGTGCTATGTCTGCTGATTTTCATAACCATACTTCACTAGTTCAACTGCCGCACTCAGCCAGATTAGCTGCATTGTACTATGTTCCATTCTATTTTCAATTTAATGATGTACATGAAATTGGAAATATTTGAAGTCTTAAAAGTCAATTCATTCCCCTTGTTTTATTTGTGTCACATGCCAAGGTAAGAGAACAGACATTAGGGCTCCTGCTTTGTATGACTTGTTTGAGTGGTTGTTGTCATGCACCCTGTTCCCAAATATGATGAGGAATCTGAAAATTCTAGGGATATGGTGATCCAGTACTCAGGCAAACTCTTAGCTGCATTTTGCAGTGGCTGAGATGATGATGGTTACTTTTTCTTTTTTCCCCTATATTTGACTTCATTGTTCACAAGGCCACCTTGATTATTTTATTTATCCATTTTATCCCTTCAATGTGAAGTTTCAATAATTTTATCCCTGACTTCCGACGAAAACAAAAATTTTGAAAATGGTTTGCTAGATTATGCAAAACATTCTTTTCAGAGGCTTTTTATTTAACTTCAATGACTTCAAGATGCTTGGAGCCTTGGAGCCCTTCTCTGCTTTTTCCCCTTGATTGATCGTTTTGCTCTATATTGTATGCACTACTGTTTGGATATAACTCTCTGTTATATATAGAATCATGCAAGATCCTTCTACTGTTAAAAGAGTTGAAAGGAGCCTGGTAACTGGATACTTCTTTCTCTGTTTTCCAGTATTTGTGCATCTTAGTTGCTTATGGGTGAGGAATTAATTTTGCAGCACAAGTTCTTTGAATGCTCTCCATTTATTTATTTATTCACTAATAAATTGTGGGCTTCCCCAGTTACATGGTCAACATCAAATGCAATTCTCTCAGGCACTGGGAGCCCAGCCATTCCAGGGTCGGCAGCTTGCATCTGGGGCCATGCAACACGGACTAGGTCAAACCCAACTCAACCAAGGAAATCAATTAAATCGTCATCTAAATCAGTTCTCAAATCCTGGAAATAATGCGTTGTTTAGTGCTGCTCAGACAACGCCGAACTCTCAGATGGTAATTAACTGCTATTATTATCTTTTGATTCTGTCTTTTAAGTTGCACAGGTCAATTCTCTACATTTAAGTCGCAGTATGCATTATTTTTGTTTGCATTTTCCCTTTTCATCTACATTCCCATTTTCCCCGTACCGACAGATTTTGCAAATGATCATCCCTTAAAGTAGTTGCTTTATAATCCCAGTAATTCTAGTTCTCTGAGAACTTAAACTAGTGTTTGTTTATTTTTATTGGAGGGGTGTCTATGTTAACAGAATTGCAAATATCATGTTTTGTTTCAGAAATCATGTAAGAACGAAATTTGCAATTTTATATTTTATTTCCAATATAGGGAAGGATATGTATGTGTCTCATTTTAGCTTTTTCTTTTCAATTCCAGATTTCAAACATGTCAGCTATGATGCCATCCCAAACCCTGCTGCCAAGAATGCAGGTTAGCTTTGAATTTCCAAATATTTTGTATTTGAAATTTGTCTTTTTATCAGCAATGGTTAGTAGAAATGCACTCTGATACCATATTTTGCTGGTTTCAGTTGGGAATGTCTGGGGGCAATCGGACTCTTGCTTCCCAAAATTTGAGTGATCAAAGTATGAAATCTACTCCTCTCTCCACTTACCTTTTAGATTGATCCATGGCTTGGCTTTTCTTATAGTAATAGCGAAAAACATAGGACTGTGATTTTTCATGACCCCATCTAATTTTCCCTGACGATTTCAGTTTCATTTTTGTGCTTAATATAAGCTGTAATATCCTTGCAGTGTTTAACATGGGGGCAGCTAACCCTGGTGGTATGATGCCCCTCCAGCAACAGCATGGTTCGCAAGGTGCATTTGGAAACATGCAACAGAACATGCAGAATTTACAGCAAAACATGGTGCCCCTTCAGAATGCGCCTCAGAATCATTCAAATTTTCAACAGCAGAGATCACAAAACCAGCAGTGATCAATGTTTTACAACATTATTAAATGTGTTCAATTTTGTTGGTGGTTTGATAAATGGTCAATAGCTTCACCAGAGGCTGGAGTGAATGAATTACTACTGAATTATAAGTTCTTATGGGTATTCCAAAAATGTGATAAATGTTCTTTCAGATGCCATAGTATGTAGTAGTACTTTTGTGTGTGCATTGAGATTGAGAAAAGAAAAACTGCAGAGAGAGAAGAGTAGGAATTGGTAATACTAATAATAATAATAATAATAACAATAGCGTTGTTTGAATAAATTTGTACAACTCAGCTCAGCCTCATATGCATGTGGAGGAGAGTGGTTAAATCAATGTCTTTTGACGTAAAAAAGAATTGCCGGGAATCATGTCTTCCGCCTGCCTGCGAACCTTGTTCAATAGGTTGCCCGTATGTCCGGTACAGATATAAATTATAAAGCTGTTGGTGGGTTGAAGGAAGGAATGGCCGGGGTGAGTGGTGTCAAATGGGGAGGGAGCAATGCCTGCAGCACCTCAGGACCAACCATTCTAACCTGCAATTTCGAATCAGAAAGAGACATCCATCATCATCTTGGTAATTAAATTCTTCTGGTTTGATATGGTTCTACTTCTATTTGTGATAAAAGGATAATGAGAGAGAGAGAGAGAGAGAGAGAGAGAGAGAGAGAGAGAGAGAGAGCTTACAAGTCCTTGAGACAGGAAGAAGATGATGGTCTTTTACTAGAAGTAGAATCTTGAGGTGTAATGGTGGTGATGAGGTGTTGCGACTGAAGATCCAATGAAAATGCAGAGGGAAGTCGATGAGGTGTGGGAATAATGGTGGACTTGTGGTGGGTAGTTGAGAGAGGAGGAAAAAGCAGCAGCAGGGATTCAGAGGAGGTGGTGTTGTGGTGGTGGTGATCAGGGGAAGTAGGTGAAAAGGGAGGAGTGGAAGAAGATGGAGAAGAAGAAGAGAAGTAGTATCTCTGGCAACCTGGTCCCACGCTTATGGGAAGTGGAGACGGCGGAGACGAGCACGGACTCGGAGAAGGAGACGGCGAGCCATTCTTCTTCATTTTAGCTTCTTCTCTCTCTCTCTCTCTCTCTCTCTCTCTCTCTCTCTCTCTCTCTCTCTCTCTCTCTTTCTCTCTCTCTCTCTCTATTAATGTTAATGTTGTTGAATATATATATATATATATATATATGATGGGAGATTTGAAATGCAGGTATGACCAGAGCAAACCAAACAGTCTCAGAGGCAGAGGCGCCTGCCTACCATTCCTTCATTCATTAAGCTTCAATCAATTTTTTTTAAAGCTGCAATTCCTCCTTGTTAAGAAATTTAGGGTGCAGAGAAGAATATTAAATGCTTAAATTGATTATGTTCTTATTCATTATGATCTACCTATTTATAGGTTACAAAGTATTCTAATCCTAATCAATATAGGATTAATACTGTTATAATAATAGCATAATACAAAATTTCCTAATATAGAATCAATATAGGATTCTAACCAAATAGTCTCTCATAGATAATCTAAGAGAATCACATACTGATGTGATATCTCTAACACTCCTCTTATAGTTCCTCCAATCCAAGTCTACTATGCAATGCATGCCCCTTATAACCCAACCCAACCCCTTAACGTCCCTCCTCTTCTGCTTGCATGCAGCTGCCTGCTGCTTATCCATCATCATTCACCAAAACACAAAATCTCTCTCTCTCTCTCTCTCTCTCTCTCTCTCTCTCTCTCTCTCTCAGTGTTACTAATTATGTAATTCATATCTATCTTCTTTCATTCTCAATCTCGATCTTAGTCATAAATTAATCCTATTCAAGACAACTAATTAAGACCACAAAGATTGATGACTTCTATTTTGAATTTTGATTGTAAATATTGTATATTTTTTGTTGCTTTGATTTCTTTGGTGTGGGTTGTTGCTGCACATATATATAGTGCCGAGATGCTCCGATCATCATATAGGATTGTTTATTGTATTCATGAGGGTGGTCGTGGCTTGGATAGAGCTGAGCGAGCTAGAGGCAAATGCCAGCGTTTGATGTCCAGGTTGACGTGGTTATTGTTACAAAGTATTACAGGGAAAGCCTAATCTTATATTAGCACCGTATAATACAGAAACAATTACAATAGGAGCTTGGCAGACTTAATTCTTGCATTCATCAGTTTGCCATGCCAAAGAATACTTCTATTTATACAAAACTAATTAGTTACAATCAAACCAATCGAGGGTTGCCATGTCACCCCACTTCCCATGATTTTTCACTGATCATGTGTCTCTTCATCAACAACTGCAAGGTAATTACTGATCATGGGATAAGGAAGCCAAGTTGCCAAATCTGCTACAAAAATTGGTAAACATCAATAACTACCTCATAATCGCCTCCAACTGCTAACCAATCCATGTTCCAAGGAGTTAATGGACCAGACTCGAGCCATGCCTTCCAAATGGCTAACCAATAGAGTCTCCCGTGGACTCAGTTTCCCTCTAGGCACCTTTCCTCGAACCAAATGTCCCCTGCATGAGCAAAACATGCAGAAACATCATGCCAAGGCTAAGCCACGTTGAGCCAGCTTGCCAGGGACTAACAATGATGCAATTCATTGATGATTGGTTCTCGGTGTCTTTGCTTGGGTGTGTTTGTGCCTATGAGTAATTACTAATATGTAAGGGCCACATATATGTGAAAGACTCCTCTTCTTGCCGACTTCGCGTTTGTAATAGCTACCGAAGTGGTTTATCTACAATTAGAAAGGTTAGAGTGGTATTGATTAGTTAGTTTCGGAAAAGGGCACTAACTTGCTATCACTTTAGACAGCCTTGTGATAACTTGTTGTGGTATGTTTACATTACATCTTATGGTCAGGAGCTTCTCTTCTTTGATGTGAAAGAGAGATGACAATAGTTCTAGTTGTGGCGTCAACTCTTCGAGACGCTCGTTGCCCTAGTCTTGGTGGATTGTGCATCCTTTGCACTAGAGCTAGATTGCTCGGCTCTTGTGAGCTAGTGCAAGGTCAAGGCTTTGAGTGGCTACGGTAATTGAGTTTGGATTTAGTAATTTCCTCATCTTTGCGTAGTTTTTTGTTTTCTGTTGGGCGGGTGTTTATTTATTTTTGTTACTCTAAATAGTTTGATACTTTAAAATTGTCAAGCTGTATGTGTATATCGTCTTATAACTTTGGTCTATCTAGAGTTTACACTCTTTATATCATTTTTATATATATTCAAATATACTATCTAATACTCATTTAGGTGCCTCTCATATTTAAAAAAAAAAAAAAGTATTTTTCATATCATTTAATACATTTTCAAATACACTATTTAATACAAGTTGAAGTGTTGCATAGAAATTTTGTAGAGGACATGTATTAGACGATCGTAGTCGAATAAAGGGTTTGATATATTAAAAAAAAGGTCAAAAGAAAAGAGAAAATAACCAAACATGAGGAAAAATTACATACGCGATACATAAAAAAATAATAGGATTGTTGATTAGCAAATAAGAGTATTTTAATATTTATTTACTATTTTATAAAGAAATTGTAATTTATAATTTACATAATAATCTCCTCTTAACTCAATGAAACCAACGTATTTTTGTAATTTTTGGCTATTTGAAAAAAATTGAGTGGTATTTTTGGACAATCGAAATAAATTGAGTAGCATAATTGATTGAAAAAAAAGAATAGGTCCTAAATTGTAAAAATATAATTATAAGAAGAAAAAGAAAAAGAAAAAAAAGGATAGAGGCTACCTACCTAGAAGACTTGAATGACGTCAGGTCATAGAGTCATCTAAATATCATGAATGTGGGGGGGTATTGTATTGTATGTACCTTTTGTGTATGTATGGTTTTGTGAGTGCGTATATATAATAAAGCACATGCTATGCTACTGATACTGATACTGATACTGCTGCTGTTGCTACAGATTCAGGGAGAGGTGAGTTTGTGATTTAAGATCTGTGAAGTCAACAGACGACGCGAAGCTCCCCTCCATCTCTGTATCAAAGAAGAAAGGGAAGAAGCAGAGGAAGAAGAAGAGCAGCAATTTGAAAAAGCAAGAGTGAGATTGAAAATGGCGGACTCCAACACTGTCCACTCTCCCCTCCTTACCTATGCATCCATGCTTTCACTTCTTACGCTCTGCCCTCCCTTTGTCATCCTCCTGTAAGTCTTTATCTCGTGTCCTTGATTCTTTCTTTTATGCAGCTGCCTTTAACAATTCAGACTTCAATTGATTCGATTTTCGTATATAATCCAGATTGATTCAATGTTGATTCATAAATCTAATTTGTGCAATATTTCCTTTGCTTCTCCTCTCCTTTTTTTCTACTTCGATTTCTTCCATTATAATTGCTTAGGATTTGATTCCTCCAGGACACCTGTATTGTTATATCAAAGCATTTAGATACCAACAACCTACATTAAATCATGAGTCTTACCTGGGCCTTAAATACGCTGATTGCAGATGGTATACCATGGTTCATGCCGATGGGTCTCTCCTTCAAACCTTTACTTATTTAAGGGAGCATGGACTCCAGGGTTTCGTCAATATTTGGCCCAAACCTACCGCAGTAGCATGGAAGATCATTGCTGTTTATGCAATGTTTGAGGCTGCACTTCAGCTATTGTTACCCGGGAAAAGGGTGGAAGGCCCAATATCTCCTGCTGGAAATAAGCCCGTCTACAAGGTTTTCATATCATTCATGTTTTCTGCATTTCTCTCATTTACTTAGCTTTTTTCAACTTCAGTTTTATCTCTGCTACTCAATTTTGGCTTCATTTATCTTTCATATTTGCTAAGTTCTGGACTCTGAGTTTATTTGCTTCTTGCAGGCAAACGGTTTGCAAGCCTATGCAGTGACATTGACTACATATGTTGCTCTTTGGTGGTAAGATTTTTTTTTCATCAACATGTCTATTTACCACAGGCATAATCATCTTATGTATGCATCTGCAACATTCTCTCCCTTACTCAACGCCTTATATGATGTTGATTGTTGGTTCTAGAATATTCATAGCCAGCATATATATATATATATATATATATTTACCTACCATAGATATTAGATCATACCTAAAAGGGTTCTAAACCATGAAGGTTACTGGTCTTGTGTACATAATTGTTTGTAAAATTTATTGTGTTATTTGTTGGTACTGTTTCTTTACTGTCTTTTTGTTGGTATTGTTATGTCTCATTTCTATATTTAACTGATGTACAAGTATATTCTTTCTCGTTATGTAATACTAGGGAGCTTTCAATACTGAGTTTTACGACAATGATTGCATGCTGGCCATACCCACAAGCATCTCTGGCCCAACCTGCTAACTAAAAAATTAATTCAGTTTCATTTACATTCACTTCTTTCTGTTGACACTCAGGTTTGGAATATTCAACCCCGTCATTGTCTATGATCATCTTGGAGAAATATTTTCAGCACTGATTTTTGGGAGCTTCATCTTTTGTATATTTTTATATATAAAAGTTGGTTTCTAATGAACCCATACTTCTGTCTTTTCCTTTCTGTTTGATGTTGTAACTATCTAACAAGTATCTAATGCATTAAGGGACATGTTGCACCATCTTCCAATGACTCGGGTTCCTCTGGAAATGTTATAATTGACTTCTACTGGGTAAGGATCTTTTGATCTTTCTGGTATTCATAAATTGGTAATTTAACTGTCCTTTCCCTTTTCACCTCTTTTTGATTTGGGAGTGTCTGAGATATTACTTAATTATTATCTGTATTATCCTCTGTACTTTTAGATGTTTAATATTAATGCTGTATAAAGCTGAAGTTCTTCCTGACAAGTTATGTTGAGATGAGAGAATTGCAAAATGTGCAATTTATCATTGCTTCTGCTTTTATTGAAATGTGATATTGCCTTACTTGATTAACATCATTGAACTAGAGATCTGATACTTGTATTCTTCCAGGGCATGGAACTGTATCCTCGAATTGGCAAGCATTTTGATATAAAAGTCTTCACAAACTGCAGGTTTGGAATGATGTCATGGGCTGTTTTATCTCTGACCTACTGCATTAAGCAGGTTTCTACTTCTGCCTTTCTTGTCAAAGTTCATAATGCTCAAAGTTTGGTGTGCATGATTCTTCCCTTATCCTGTGGCTCTCTATATAATTGATTGTCAGCCATGTCTGTTTCATCTTGTGGACACTTGTAAATAAATCAGTCTTCCTTCTAAACCAGAAACTCTTAGAAACATTTGACTCCTTCTATCCATTGGCTTTCCTTTATGCAACTTTAGATTACAATGTCCTAGGCAGGCATCTTGGTTTGTGTGAGAGTTTGCTTCTGCAATCGACATTCATGAACTTTTATCTCAGTAAATGAAGCTCCTAATTTGAAATGCATGGAACAAGCTTTAAACTTGTTTGATTTCATTATAGATATGTAACACATACGTCTTTTTAATCTTCCAGTATGAAACTTATGGGAGAGTTGCTGACTCAATGGTTGTAAATACTGCTTTGATGTTGGTGTATGTGACCAAATTTTTTTGGTGGGAAGCTGGATACTGGAACACAATGGATATTGCACATGATAGAGGTTTGTTTATGCTTCCCCTTGTTCGTTCCTTTTTTTGCCTTCATTTATTTCAGAGGTTCTTTTTTCTATTGAGTCTCACTTCCACAATTCAGAAAATTTGCTTCTTCATTTTTTCAGCTGGTTTTTACATTTGTTGGGGATGCTTGGTGTGGGTTCCATCTGTCTATACTTCTCCAGGAATGTACCTTGTTAATCATCCTGTGAATCTCGGAGTTCAGGTACTTAATGACTTGAAAATATATGAAATGGAAACAAATTATCTGTTGTTTCATTTGTTTAGGCAATAATTGGGCTTCTGACCTTGGCTGAAATTTTGATATGTATGACTCAGAAAGCTTTTTTTTTCCCCTCCCCAATGGAGCAACAATGAACTAGTGAATGACGTTAAACACTTCCACAGACGAGTGAGAGAGAGCCTTTAACATTCCTCCAGTAGGTTACTTATCTTGTATCGGGTTAAGCCACCTAAATGTTCTTTAATATGTTATTTACTATGATAAAATGATAAGATTCAATCCGTATTGCCTACCCAAAAGGTTGTTTTTTCATAGAACTTACAACTGAAATAACTAGAATGAGTATCTAGTTTCTATGTGAATTGATCAAATTGCTAAACAGCAAAAAAGAAGTATGAGTATCTTGCCTCTCACAAGTGAAACTTCTTTTTCTGCTTTCCAGCTCGCACTCTATATTCTTGTTGCTGGCTTGCTCTGCATATACATCAACTATGACTGTGATAGACAAAGACAAGAATTTCGCAAAACAAATGGCAAGTGCTTGGTTTGGGGGAAAGCTCCATCTAAGGTACATACTTATAACTAGGTTTGACTTGCAGGCAAGAATACTTCTGTGTTCACTAACTGGTTTATGCAGAGTTTCATGCAAAAGTAGTTTTCTTATTCGGTGAAAAAACTAAGTCAGGGTAATGCTCTTTCAGATTGTTGCCTCTTACACCACAACTTCGGGTGAGACAAAAACCAGCCTTCTATTGACATCAGGATGGTAAGATATTCCAAGTAATATTGGTTCCATTTTGTTGAAAATGAAAAACTATACTACCCATTGATTTACATTTATTTTGGCTTCGACATTGAGCATTAGTACAAGTAAAATGGCTTTCTACCCTTCGGTTGCTTAAAAAGCGCAATTTGAATTTCTTTAATTTGGGATACTTAACTGTATCAACGTGCAATATTTTGTCTGAGTTGGCCTTCGGGGTGTGCTATGAAGTACATACATTTCACTAGGCCCTTTGGCTAATATTATTGTTGCTATCTCTGCAGGTGGGGTCTGTCTCGTCACTTCCATTATGTTCCAGAAATATTAGCAGCTTTTTTCTGGAGTTTACCTGCTTTGTTTAACCATGTAAGCTTAACATAAACAGAATAGCCTCAGTGCTAAAAATTCATTTCTTATTATTTTCTATCTTACGTTTTGCACCTTTGACAATTAAGTTTCCTTTATTTATGATGTTCCTATGCAGTTTCTTCCCTACTTCTATGTCGTGTTTCTTACCATCCTTCTTTTTGATCGAGCGAAAAGAGATGATGACAGATGCAAAACAAAGTAAGCAAAAACAAACTCTAGTCTGTTCGTATCTCTACACAGTCCTAGTTCTGTTGAAAGCAATAAATGGTAACTGAATTTTGTTTAAACCAATATGAAGTGTGGACATAATACATTGCTGAAAATTTTCATCCTTCACTGTAGTTTAGGAAGAAGTTTTTGTTCGACTAGGAGGCTTGCTTTAATATTTACTATCGGAGCATCTAATAGTGCTATCCATAAATTGCAGGTATGGAAAATACTGGAAATTATATTGCGAGAGGGTTCCGTATAGGATAATTCCTGGAATATACTGAGGTTTTGCTGGGGGTTGAATCTTCATCCTTCCTTGGGAGGATTTGTTTCTGATTCTGTTTGGGATATTTAAAAATTATGGCAGCTGTTGTACATCTTCAGTAAACCTTAGTTTTTGTCTCTGAATTTGGACATGTGTAAGTATTGCTGTAATTCGGGAATGGGAACTTTTTTTGAGATTTAGTCATTTCGATTTCGGGTCAATCCTCCTAATGCATTTATAATTGCTTGCTTTGGCTGGCTTCCTTGCTCATTGTTGATATTAGGGCTGTAAACGGATCTAGACCCTCAGGGTATCTCAAATCCGGACCCGTACCCTTATAGTGAAACTTGGACCCAGACCCGGACCCATACCCTCCAGAGTATAAAATTCTGGACCCAGATCCGACCGTCCAGGGTTCAGGGTAGGTTACGGGTATACCCGTACCTGTATGACATTTTTCTATTTTATTTCCCTGTTAAACAAAAATATGTAAAACAATGTATAATTTAAAAAATAAAAATTTTAACATGATTAACATAATTTCTTTAACATTTTTTTTAACAAATAAAATCATTAAACATCTCTAATTCACATAATTAAAAGTTTAAATATATGTGATGTGAGTGTAGTTGGTTGGTAGGTAGGTAGAGTAGAGGTAGTAGGTTAGGGTTAAAAATAAGAGTAAAATAATATGTTAAAAAAATTATAAATTATATATTAATATAATATAATATATAAAATATATTATTATTTTATTAATACGGGTATATGGGTATATGGGTCTGGATATCATTATACCTTATCCGGATCCATATAGCAGTATAAATACAGGTCCGGGTTCGCGGATATAAAATTTAAACTTTACCCGCTAAAAATAGGTACAGACCCTTACGGGTACGGGTAAGACCCGCCCCGTTTACAGGTCTAGTTGATATCTTATGGACAATAACGGGGAACCAATTGCCTTCTTTTCTTATTGTTGCATTCCTCCTTTTCTTTCCACTTTAAACTCCAAATTAAAAATCAATTAAAATGAAACTTTTTTTTTTTTGAGATATAAAACTATAGTTGTGTTTATTCCTTAAAAAAATAAATAATTATATTTTTAAAAAATTAAGTTGCGTTTGGCGTCAAGCATATACTCTATCCGGTTTTTTTTATCTTGGATATTACACAGTTTTGAAGAATATAAAATTTAATTTTTTTAAATTTATTAAATATTATTTTTAAATTATGATGTGATAAATTTTTCTAAAAAAGTACATAATTTTTAATTAGTTATATAGCGGGTTGGATTCGGCACCCGATCTAAGTATATAACCCCCCCATTCCCCACCCGTTCCCCGTTCCAAAGCAAAACAAAGCAAAGCAAGGCGAGGGCATAAGGAGACGAAGAAGAAGGGAGATTCTAGTGGGTGCTGCTAAGTGCCCTTTTAATCCAATCTATACCTACAGGTGCTCGTTTACTCTTTTATTATCTCCCCAACTATTTTTCTGTTTTTGTTTTGATCTTTCATATGAATCGTATGAACTTAGATCCGCGATTATGCCTGTTTCTATTGATTCTTAATTACCGTATCATATTGATTCTGCTTTTCTGTTACGGTCTGTCGATTTCTGTCGGCGGCTACCGACGGTAGGTCTACAGGATTTTTCTTTCTTTGGATCCCCTTGTTTGAATTGCGATTAAGTTACTCTAGAATTAGATGATAGTGCGACTTGGATTTTACTGCTCAAAACTCATTATTATTGGATACAATGGCTCATTGAAATTGCAGAATTTGGTCTTCTTCTATATTTATCTGTCCAGTTCAATTCATAAATCTATCCTCTTTGAACTTTGACAATTAGGCTTCTCAATAATTCTTACAGGAATGTCCGCTTATGAGAATGTTGTTGGTGGGAAGCTGAAACTCAAAGGAAAGGCCTTGGATGTTAAGGCCGCTGGGATTAAGAAGAAGAAAAAGAAACAAAATAACAACTTTGATCAAATTTCTAAGCTTACAGATGACCGTCTCTCAGCAGGTTAGTTTAGTTGCCTTTCTTTTTCCCAAGCATGATAATAATGGGTCATTCAGTTCTAATCAATATTCATTGCACTTGTCTGAAGATTAAGAAGCACTGTGCTTAGCTAGCTCTTCCTGAATGGGGCTTTTTTGGTCCTTTTTTGTAATCTGGGATCATTGAATCATGAAACTTGTTGTGAGAACTAATCAGAAATTCTTTAGATTGGTTTGACCTCTCTGATGGCTTCTTATGAACATATGATTTTTTTTTTGGGTCAAACCTGGAAACCTTCATTAATAAATGAAAACAAGTTTACACGGATACATCAAATAGCCTCATAGGTTACTCAGACACAAAAGTGTTTCGCAAATCTAGTCTCCTATCTACATAGGCTTGATGCAATCCTTCAGCTTGAACTTTAATCCTAGAGAGCACACCCCTGATGTCTATTGGAGTGCTCCACCACATTCACAGTTAGGCAAAAGACTTTACCCCAATCTGCTGCCATCCCTTGCCAACAATTAAGCCCCATATTTTGCTCCAAGCAGAGATCTATCCGCTCTCGAACATGGTGGCTGCCATTAAAACTCAACCAGATACTGGGTTTAACCACCTCTGACCATTCTGTCAGTTGTCTCGCCCACTAACAATCCCTTAGAGCATGAAGTGACTTCTCTATCGTAATGCTGCAAATATTGCAATACTGACCAAATAATAGACTTCTAGTCATCAGTCGATCTTGCCGTGCTTTCCATGAAAGATGGAAAGCACGAAAGAAAACATCTCCCTGATCCCTTTTTTCCATAGGGTCTGTACCCAGCTAGCCACCTCTTTTAACCATCCTCCAACATAGCCCCAGGTGCGTTTGTATTTCTCAGTACTCCGGATGAAAAGGTCAGCCTCCTAGGTAGAGAGATCAGGTCCGGTGGTAATTATCTATGTAAGAACCCAGGTTATAAGGTTCAAATTTTTACAGAAAATCCAGATCCGTCAGCACAATTATAAAAGATGAAACCGGGATCAACACCTTAACACGCCTTCACAACGGCTTAAAACAGGCTAGCCCTCATCTTTCAATAATTATGGCCAGATCTAGACCTTCTAATCCAAACCTTGAATCGTTACATTAGACTATTATCCAACCAGACAAAATAAGGATCTTCACAACATAATTACAATGATATATATGATTGCAATGAGAGGAGAGGGAGAGAATTATAACAACTTCTATTGCTGAGGTCCTGCCCTTATGGATGAGTTTCCATCCTTTTATAGACAAATAAAGGGACTTTAACTTTTCTATTTATTCTAATTTACAAAAGATTTTAAATCCGCATAATGCTATCAGCCTAGTTTATTACATGTGGGTCCTATAAGGGTACAATTATTGTATAACAATAGTGTTTAATAATGCATCTTGTCTTATTCCTTTATCTCTTTCCTTGCTGCATCTTCAATATCTTTGACCATTTGGTCAATATCTGTTTCTGAAAATTCATCCATATCAGGATCTTGGGATTCCCCTGCGAGACAGTCTTCATTTGATGGTCCTGCCATTGATATATCTGTTTTATTATCTGTGAGCAAATTTTTGACTAGCTCCTTTTTTAATTCTTCCATATATGAACGGATGAGATCTTCTTTCGATATGACTTCCTTTTGCAATTTTAATTTGGTGGCAATATGATGGAAAAGGCTTGTGGATTTAATCTCGCCTTTATCTTTCATTCTTTTATAAGAATCATTTTTTTGTTGGATTTCATCCAAAATATTTTTATCATAAATTTCTTTGGTTTCTGGTTCGATTTTAATTATCCTATCCCAAAATCTACTATGAGTAACTCTTTTGAGACACGGAATATTTTGTTGGGTATAACCCACTTCTGGAGTCCATTTCCACACCCATGGTATGGAAAATTCTATAAAAAATAACATAGAGGCTATTTCCTCTGAATATTGTTCTGAACTAATATAATAAGCTATTCTGGGGATATATTAATCCATTCACCATATAATGGTTTGAATTTATCAGGGAGTATTTTCCCGGAGGTTCCATAAATGGTCCACCATTGTAGAAATCAATTTGGTAGGGGTTGTTATAAACATTCCCACATACTTTTATTAACCAAGTATATTTTTTTAGTAGGATTTTCATATAAAAATGCTTTATAAAATGCATCTATATAATTCCAATAATAATGATACTTTAGATTCAGGAATTATAAATTCCTTTTCTTTGAGAGGAGATATGCCCCACTCTTCCACGGATATAATCTTTTTTATTATAATTTTGCTAAAATTATAAATATTAGCAACTTTGGTACTAGGATTAAGTATGTGCTCATAATATTGTCTTTGTTTATAAGATGATATTTTCTAAAAATACTAAAATATCATCTTATCCACAAAATAATGGTTAAAATATCAAGTGGACAGATCTGCAGCTCCCCTAGCTGTATTCTTTTCTAAATAAATTGCTAACTTGGTGTAGGCGGAAGTGCAGATCTGTCCATTGATCCCAGTGAAGAGCAAGAGGAAGCTGTTGATGCTACCAAAGCCACAGGAGACAATGCTGCTCACTGGGACACTCATCTTACCCCTGCAGAGAGACGCTATGTGGAGCAAAGAGAAAGAATTGACATGAAAAAATTAGCCAAGACAGCTAATAAATCACACCGGGATCGGATTGAGGATTTCAATCAGTATCTAGCAAATCTGAGTGAGCACTACGACATTCCTAAAGTTGGGCCCGGTTGAGTGTAGGAAGAAAAAATATTTCACTCCTAACGCTGTTCCATTTGGCTTTGATGAGAGCATGTTATTTCTATTCAACAACTGTTTCTTTGCAAAGGATGCATCTCCAGTTGTTTGTTTTAACATCCACCAAGCAAATGCTTTTCTATATTATACACATGAAACGGTTGTATATTGATGTTGTGTACTTTTCATGCATCCGTTGTTTGTTCAGAAATCAAAAATTTGACATTTTAATGTTCAGAATTTTATCTAACATATCCTTTAGTTGTAGTTTTTGAGTCATTGTTTCTGTCCTCGAAATATGTTATTGGGCGATTACTTTTTGTTAAAATGACTTGCAATTGCAAGCAAAACGGTCAATTGCAGACCTAGCGTCCAAATGCAACCATTTGATTTGGATTGGGTTTTATTTCTGAACCAAATGAATTAGATTATACATGTGTTCCATAATAAATAAAATTAATTAGGGAAATCACCAATTAATAATTACATAAGTTTGTTAATTTCATTGCTTAGCAAATATATATCTTAATCTTTATTGTAGTCTACTACAATAGTCGAATAAAATCATTTGGTATCAATAACCAAACCATAATCCCAACCGAGGGAAATTCACATAACTTATTGCAAACCATGGTCACGAGTATACCATTACAGCTTATTATGACATGAATCAACAGCCAGAAAAAAACATAGAGAACAAAATGAAGACAGAACTAATTAAATAAAATTTAAAATACAAATATGGATCTACACTCTAAGGGTCTGCAGGAACCAATAATATAGGCAAATAAACATCAGATGCGAGCCTGACACTGACAGGGACAAGGGGAAAGAATCAACTGAATTCCAAGGTCTTACTCCAGAATGGATGAGATGAGAGCAAATTGGGTCTCCCTAGAAAACGCACATCCTTAGCTCATCATCACATCATCGAGTTTCATCCTCGAGGGTGCGGAAACCAGCAGTTAAATCATCATAAAGCTTCTTGAACTTGGCCACTAGTGCTTCCTCTCCTTCAGCTGGATCCTCGAATTTTTGGGACCTGATTATGAACAAAAGAAAAATAGGACAGAGCAGAGAAAAGAAATCAGAACCAGCCAATTAAAGGCTCAAAAAGTAGAATGGAACCAAGATACTAATATCACACTGTTTTGCTTACACAAGACTGTAAAATAGTTCTCCTAGCCGATGCTTAATGAGAGTATAAGTGATCTTCTGTCCATCCATTCCAGCTGCTCGCTCAACTGCCTGTAACAGGAAGAACGAACCTTAGCAGAACTCTTGGCCATAACGTGATCGAGTGTCAAAAATACTCTTCCTATTACTTTCCCATTTCTAAATACATATATGCTGTTGGACTCCCAAATTAGCTTCTAAAACAAGATCTTAATCAAGATGCAACCTCATTAAAAATATCATTCAGATTTAAGCAGACCACTAAATTTCAAGAATCTTCAACGTGGTACAAAATAACTATTCCAGGACTGTGAAAACACACTTTTCAACTTCTCAGGGCTTATAATGTGTCTCAAAGATATTTATCCTACCTTAAAATAGAAAAAGTATCATCACACAGGAAAAATTAAACAAATGAAGAAAAGATCTCTGCAAGTTTTACCTGATTGGCCAAATTATAGAAATGGATGATGTTGCGCATCATCCAAACAGATTTGTAGAAAGGACAGAATTTATCATATCTGTACCAGGATCACCATAGATGTCAGTCAAAAATATTATCAGACCAATTAAACCAAAGCACGTATATTATACGGTTGCTGCTTACGGAGTAAATGCATTCTGTGCAAGATAGTCTTCCCTCAAAAGCTTTGCAGTTTCCAGGGTGATTTTATCCGTCTCAGCTAAAGCATCTTTTCCCACTAGCTACAGAAAGCAAAATAGCCAAACCTCATTAACAGTAATTTCAAAATCAATAACTGACAAAGTACACAAACATAATAACTGACATGCATACATACATGGCACATATTTATGGATTTTAGATCAAGCTTATTGACAGCATAACAAACAAAGTAAAGACATGAGAAATGGACATGAATCATCGTACAAGAACCATTACTTTATAGTTTTGATAAGAATCTGAGGAATTGAGTAATAAACCATAGATCAAACTTCTTTCCAGCACAATTAAAAACCATAAACCTGAGTCTCATATGAAAAGAAACCAGAAAAAAACACATACCTGCACGATTTCATTCAAATCATCTTCTCTTTGCAGCACCTCACGGGCTTTGGTCCGGATGTCAATAAAATCTGGATCAAACTTTTCATAGAAGGACTCTAGAGCCTGGGAAAAAAAAAAATCAAAAGGAGCACCGAAAGCATTGTTATACCAACTAGAACCATAAGAGAAAGAGTTTATGTAATAAAAACATCAATAAAAAATCAACTAAATAATATGTCAAAGTACACACCCCTGAGTACTTTGAGTAAGATATAAGCCAGTTTACAGAAGGGAAATGTTTCCTCTGAGCCAATTTCTTGTCCAGGCCCCAAAAAACCTGAAAAATAGAAAGATTAAGAACATGGAAAGAACGTGGCAATGACAGTAGATAAATTCTTCATGAATTGGCTGTTGAATCTCTAGTTTTACCTGAACGATACTGAGTGTTGCTGAAGTAACAGGATCAGAGAAATCACCTCCAGGAGGTGACACAGCACCCACAATTGTTACACTTCCAGTTCTTTCAGGACCACCAAGGCATTTAACTTTACCAGCACGCTCGTAGAAAGAAGCCAAACGAGCAGCCAAATAAGCCGGATATCCACTATCTGCAGGCATTTCTGCCTGAACAACCAAAAAGGCAAATCTCAACATACTTCAGTAAATCCAATAAGAAATGAATTCCTCTGGCTACCAATCAGTTCATAACCAAAAACAATTACTCAGAAAACTTCATCTTCTCTCATTTCATAGTACACGACAGAAGGGAGAGAAGCTTCAGCGAAACCCCTCTCAAGTAGACATCAAAGAGTTGATCTATTGTCTCTCATGTGAGAAAGCAAATTGAACAGTAAAGCTACCTTGGAAATTACATAAGAACTTAACCACAAAACTAATCCTAAATTTCCACAAAACTAATCCTTAAGTAGAATAAGACAAGAACTTCAAAAGACAAACAAAATAGGAAAAAAAATGTAAAGAAATAATTTTTAAAAATCATGGTTGCAACAGGGTGGAAAATATACCAGACGGCCTGAAATTTCACGCAATGCTTCTGCCCAACGTGAAGTTGAATCTGCCATCATACTGACATTGTACCCCATATCTCTGAAGTATTCGGCAATAGTGATCCCTGTAATCAAACTTACAGATGTTTAGGAACTGAATACAAAAAAGAAACACAAACAAGGACCTAAGGAAATGGTAACTAGATTGGCTAATAAACGGGAAAACATGTCATTAATCATTAGAATAGTTTCAATTTTCACATGCCTTGAAAGTGCAGCTTCTGTTTTAAGTTTGGTGTTTCACAGGAACGATACTTTCATACGTTGTGTGAAACAGTAATGAGGGGTGTTCCAATGATTTCCATGTCAGGACTTAAAAAGGGAAAAAAAAGGAAGAACAGTAACCTGTATAAATTGAAGCTTCACGAGCAGCCACGGGCATATTTGAAGTATTGGCAACAAGAGTAGTACGTTTCATCACAGATTCCTCACGACCATCAGGCAATGTCATTGTCAGTTGAGGGAAATCCATAAGCACCTGAATTCATTTTCTTTAGCATAAATTCCCACCATGTCACAAAACCTAACAACCACAGAAACACATACCTCTGCCATTTCATTTCCTCTTTCTCCACAACCAACATAAACGACAGTGTCAGAGTTAGAATACTGCACAAATACATCATCAAAAATTAGGAAAAAAACTGGCTGACAAAGAATTAGTGAACTACATATGCAAAATCCAAATACAATTCATGAAATTCACCTTGGAAAGGGCCTGACTAATGACTGTCTTCCCACAGCCAAATGCTCCAGGAATGGCACAAGTACCACCAAGAACTGAAGGAAATAGAGCATCGAGAACACGCTGATACAACACAAAGCCATAAGAGAAGAGTTTACTTGGGTACTATTATGTAAACAAAGAGAGAAAATAGGGGGAGAGATCATAAGCACAGCAGTATAATCTAGGCTTGTATATTATCTACCTGTCCAGTAAGAAGAGGAGTATCAGCAGCAAGTTTTGCAGCGACGGGTCTTGGTGTTCGTACGGGCCAAGTCTGCAGAAATTCAAGTACACCAGTTTAAAGAGAGTAGTACATAAGTGACATACCAGAATACTTAATTGCAAGCTAATTACCTGAAGCATAGTGTACTGCTTTTTGACACCTTGAAACTCAAGCTCAAGAACGGTATCCTTCACAGATTGGAAGCTCAATTAGTCTTTTAAAAGGGGAAAAAAAAACCAAGATTATTGATTTGTGTGAACCTGCCATACATATAGATATTTAAAGTCTTGATACATGCAAGGCAAGAAAAGCTAGGTTACATATGCAGCTTCTTAATTATTTTTTTGGGGAAAAAGTAGATTTGTGACGAGTGTTCAGAAGCAAAGGAAATAACGATAATATGTAGCAAAATACTTCACTTATTTGCTAATTGAAGAAACAAATAGATTGTAACTTATATGCAGAGGGTGATAACAATAAAAGTAATGTACAAATGCTGATGCTGCTGAGCAGAAGATACTCATCAAATGCATCAAATCAAGGGGATTCATCCTAATACTGCCCGAAATATACTGATCTTCACTTGAATAAGTATCAATCTTAAAATTCCATATAACTCATTTTAAAAAGAAACACTGTAACCACATCGTAAAAATTGCAAACTCACGACTCAGCAGTGCTGCAAGCAGTTTCACTGACAAAGAAGTCATATGCCTAATGATCTGAATGGAGGTGAACTAGTATCAAGGGAATGGAGATTTGCAGACAGACCTTTAACGAGTATTGACCAGCTGGAGCAATATAGGTTATCTTTCCCATGGCATCAGGAGGAAGTGCAACATGGTGCTGCATCAAGGTATTCTCAAAGACGGACTGCATAGAGAATTCAATATGCAAAAGTTTACATTAATAAATGAAAATGCTTGATGCATTGCTCATCAGCACATTGGCTATCTCGAAGCTGATACAAAGTAAGAGCATTGTTAAACTTACAGCATACAAGTCTCCACCAGTTAACAGATCACCCTCACCTGCCCCAATGAAGTGATGAAATTGACTCGAATAAGTGATAATATTTGTTATAAGAATCGGCACAACCATGTACAACAGTAGTTGATTAAAATAGAAGCTGAACTTTAGATTTTTAACAAGTACCTATTTTCTTTGGCTGAAATTCCCAGAGGATGTCCTTATCAAGAGCTGGAACAGACACACCACGAGGAATATAGACATCCCCAGATCTTTTTGCAATAGTTTTTAAAGGCCTCTGAAAGGAAGAATTTTGCAGAACCAAAAATTTCCAAAATCAAAAAATGCTGTCTGGAAAAGCTAATACAGCAGAGCATGACAATAGCCACTAAATTAAGACACGCAAGAAAAATATGCCCAATGGGATAGTGACAAACCTGAATACCATCAAAGATGTTTCCCAATATTCCAGGTCCTAATTCAACAGACAAGGGCTGCAATGTCGAAGGAAAAGAAAGAAGTTAAATTTACCAGAAATTACTTTTTGATTGAAAGGTAGCCTTAGCAAAACCTATATTGCTACAATCTGAAACCCCAAAAAAAAAAGTTATCACCTTGTGAGTTCGTAGAACAGGATCATTAACCATTAGCCCAGCTGTCTCCTCATAAACTGCAGAAAAAGTAAAGCAATAATTAAATGTAGATACTAGGCCCCTGAATTCCCTTCATTTCAATACACGAAGTAACATTGACCCATAGTGGTAAGCATAAATTTATGGCAGACAGGAAAAATCCAGAGGAAGAACATTCTGCAAACACAATATACCTTGAATTGTGGCAGAATCTCCTTCCAATCGAATAATTTCACCAATAAGTTTGTCATACCCAACACGAACCAACTCATACATAGCAGCCCCAGCCATGGCATCTGCCACAACCACGGGTCCAGATACCTGTTGACAAACAATGCATACAAAGTGAATTGTTAAGTATTAAAACTAGAAAATCTTAAGAGAATCAATTTTATACAGTTGGAAGTCTAGTCTTAGATTTGGAGAACAGTGACTTAGCTCAAACAAAGAGAAAGCAACAAAAGAACAATACTGGTGTAAAAGTAAAATTCGCAAAGCTTTTTTCCATCTCTTTTTCTTTAATTTACTTGGTCAATGAGAGCTGAGGGGTGTATTTTACATCTAAAAATGTTTAAGCTGGGCAGGAGGTGAAGACCTGACCGGTTACCTGTAAGATGAAATTATTCAATTGAATTGATCTGCATCAAAAGGAGAGTGGGAGCAGGATTCTACAAAGCAATCATAGTTTTACAGGGGATTGCCTAGTAGCAGCTGCAGCTAAGATCAGATGCAGTTCCAATCCTTACTCGAGGCAGCATATCCATATAATTCAACAATATTACATCAATAATTTAGATCCAAAAATCGAGATATTATAGATCATAGCACATTATAGTTATTGAAGTCGCAATTGGTGGATCAAAGTGGTAATTAGTGACTCATCAGCAATTACGAAACTGAGAAGATGATAAAAATAAGACCTTTGATGCTAAGAAGATGACCATAGAATGGATCAAAGAGAGAATTTGAATATTAAGAGAGAAAAAATAACAGTAAAAAAAAGATGGATCGTAAGGAATGAATGACCTTTCGGACGTAACCGTACTCGCTCTCCTTCTCAGCATCCTCGAAAGTAGTCAAAGGGCCTCCGTATAGCGCCGGCATCTTTTGTCCGTGGAGTAGATCCGATGAAGGAATTGATTATAGTTTACAAGTGAATAGTGAACGTAAGGAACTGAGTCGGATGTGTCTCCGAATCGAATATCGGATTGGATGTGAAAGCCCTGCGATACAAACCCAACTGTCGTGATATGTATATATATATATAGAGAGAGAGAGAGAGAGTGTGTGTGTGTGGGGGGGATGTGGAAGGTGGAGGAGGTTGGGGTTTTGGCGCTTCAGATATTGCAATTACCACAGAGAAATAGAGACAGAAAGAGGAGTAAGAAGATAGGAGAAGACGACTTGGATTGGATTTTTATTTCTTAAATCCCATCAGACTATGTTGATAAAACTGAACTACGAAATCAAAACACCAATTAATAAATATAAATTATATGAAAAAAATGTAATTATTCGACAAAATTATTATATATTTAGATTTTAGATTTCGAAATTAAGTCTTAGTTTGATTTATAAAGGAACGGAGAAAAGGAAATGGATTTCATTAGAGGAAGTATTATTATTTACTTTAAAATTATTTAGTTGGAGTGAAAGGAGAATAAATCATAAATTGATCAAAATTTAATTTATTATAAATTTGAAATAAACTAATTTATAAAAAAATATAATAGTATTTTTAATATCAGTTCTAATCTTCCGTTTTCGAATGGCTGATTTGTTGACCCTCCATACTTACATCTTATTCACTTTTCCGTTAAAAACAAATAATGTAAGTAAGACAGTTACGTACTGATTTACTTCTTATCATATTCTCCTCCCTCGTTTTACCATAACCAAACTAATGATAATGTAAATATTTTTATTATAATTACAGTTAAGTACATGTTAAACAATTAAATAATTTATAAAAATTATTATTGAATGTTATGAAGTATAAATTGTTTAATTTTGAATTATGAATCTTAAATTTAAATACTGTATCTGAAATTTGAAGTCCTAATCTGAATACTAAATTAATTAATAAGCGATGATTATGAAAAGAAAATATAATAACTTGACAAACAAATATACATATTCAGATATTTAAAGTTAATAAAAAAATTTTACTTAAAATTTATAATTACAATTGAACAATTTTAAACAATTGAATGCACTTAAATATTAAGAACTAATCAAATTCGTTATTAAATATACTTAATTCAATAAATTTTTAATTAATTAATTTAATAAACATTAAGTTTAAACTTGAAAATGCAATAATTTAACTAAAGTTGAAGATGTATTTGGGCAAGACAATGCCTGAAAAAATAAATAAAATGAAAATAAAAGAAACGTGGAAGGCATCTCTACACACGAATTGGACCGCCTGAGCTACTTGACTTGTGATCCCATCTGCAAGCGAGTCAAACTCTTACCAATCATTATTACTTTTTTTCTTCGGTTTTTTGGGTTAATAACAAAACAAATACCCTGCATTTTGTGTTTATGTACAAAAACTTTTAATATATTGTAAATAACAAAAATAAAATTAGGATCTCTTGTGTTGTAGTATTTATTTTCTGTAAAATAGAAGGGGGATCTAAATGAAAAATTGGACTGATATTCGGAGCGAAAAAGAAAATAAAGAAAAAAGGGAAAGAAAAGAAAAGGAGAGGGAGAGAGTAATTGGGTCCCACCCCATTTAACGACGTGGCAGACGAGACCTTAGCCGCAGATTCGGGAACAGACAAACATGGTGGAGAATTCACTTCAGGGCAGAGGAGGGCGCATAAGGAAAGTAAACAAGTAACGGTGGAAAGGAAACCCCCCGACCTCAGCTCATCAGCAATTCTCAACTCCCCCCCACCCCCTCGAGCTCAGCAGCTACTACTCAATTACAGATTACCACAGCTAGTGCCCTGCCCCGGAGGAGATTCCATCAGGTTTCTTTCATTTTTTTCCTTCATCTTCATGTTCCCTTCCCTTCTCTTATACTTTTCTAATTTATATATACGGTGGGACATTTCCACCGACGCTCAAATTCGGACTTTATTTGGCTCTTAATTGTTTCTTTCACAGTCTCTTTTATCTATGTCTTGCTTGTGTATAATCCTTTTTCAGTTGCATATTCTTCTACGATCGAATTTCATATATGAATTTGGTTATGCTTGGACCTTGGTGGCGTTTCTTTACTTTTGGCTTAGTGGGGTTAACCAACTCAGCTGTGTGCTGTGCAGTTGACAGGTTTCTGCTAGTTGCCACTATCTAACTCCCTTCTTACTTGCCAATCGTAATAGTATGTTTCTTTGCCGGTTTTTGCGCATAACTTAGTCTGTTAGGATTAGCAATTGAATACTCCTGGCATCTGCAACAGGAGGAATGAATGAAGGATTGACTGTTATATTAGTGTGTGTGTATATATATATATATATATCAAGTAAAGATGAACAAGAACCATTCTTGGACCTTCCATCATTTTAGAATGATCTAATAGCCACTGACTGACTAGTGATCATTGTATATGTTAATAAAATTAGTTAGCAGTCGTTCACTTTTTTTGTCCACTATACACTTTGATGTACTTAGTCCTTCGTGTTTGTTATTTGAAGATGCAATGACAAACATTGTGTTCCTGTGTGTCTTCCTTGTATATCAAATTTATCACTCTAGTTTTTTTGCAATTGAAGTGATTTATATTTATAATGCAAAGGCTCTTGGTTAAAAATCTGGTATGAAATGCATTGTTCAAGTGAATGAAACTCTATGGCTTTCTATGCCACATGCATGCAATATGGTAGGACATTCCGTCTTTTCCGTTTGGAAGCTGATTCGTTTACGATATGGATTCTCCATCATTTCTATTCATATGCCTGAAATGTGTGGCTGTGCAGCACAATGTCAGATGAGGACAAAAGTGTGCCTTTAGTATCTGCTGAATGCCTGTTTGCTGAGCTTCCAGATCATCTTTTAATAGAAATCTTCATCCGTGTTCCCATGTCAAGTTGGGGGCAAATATCATGTGTCAAAAGACATTGGGCAAATCTATTCCGCGAAGAATGCTTCTGGTATGCTGCTATTATAAGGAGTTTTCCTTTGGCTGGCCAAGTGAAAAGGTGGCCGGGGCCTATTCCTCGAGGATTGAGCAAAAGGTCCAATACAAGTCTCTCTCTCTCTCTCTCTCTCTCTCTCTCTCTCTCTCTCTCTCTCTCTCTCTCATACCTGAGTGGCCTTATAAGCACAGTAATACCATCTTGCACATATTAACAAGATAACAAACATCTGCATTGCCTGGCACTATGTTGCTCGAAAATAAAAAAATTAGAGTGATCCATTATTTAACCATCAGTCTAACATGGAAAGAGTTTATGTTCTTTTGGAAATCTATAGGTGATCTGATCTTTGAATCTTAAGAATGTGTTACACTGTTTTCATCTAGAAAACCCCATCTCCCTCTTTATAATGTTTTATGGAGGATATCACATTTGTTCTTAAAGGCAAATCAAGGGTTTTCTACTTGACCGTTAAATATTCTTTTACGTTCCTTGGCTATATTTCAGGAGATATGCTGCACTACATATCAGTAAACATATTTTTGCACTGGATGACGAAATTGACGAAATCATAGGGCACACCTACTTGTTTCTCAAAGAGCAGCTCGAAAGTTCAGCAATGCCACTTCCATCTGGGGTACTTCATGGGACCATAATAGGTGGAAGGTTTGAATTATAATTTTAGTTACTTTTACTTGATATTCGAATTCAAAACTAACTGTGGACTGCTTTTCTTGGTAACAGATCAGTTTATTGCTTGTGGTAAGTCACGGGAGAAAGCTTATGAGCTGGCTTCCATTATCTGGTTGGCTGTTATTGACAACTTGGACGATACAGAGCAAACATTTTATCTGCTTAAACGTCTAGCTCTGGAGGGAGATGTAAGTAGAATTACACATATTAGACTTCTATTTTGACTTACTATTTGGTGCTGATTAGAGTGTTGAGATTCATCCATACAAGTGGAGTGAAGCAAAGAGAGAAATTAGAATCCAAAATCGTGGAGCGGGGTGTGAGATATCTACTGTTACTTGTTGAAGAAAGATTGGCTAGTTGATTTGTAATTTAGTCGGCTGGAAGTGGAACGGCCTTAGTTTGTCAAAGTGAAATTATAGAAGGTTAAGAGCTGCAAAAGTAGTAGTTATTTGACTGATTGTGAATAAAATGAGAATGAATTTTGAAGTTGCTTGTTTGCAGCTCATTTTAGCTCAAACAAGCGGGACAAGGACTGTCCCCTCTTGTTCTCTCATGTTATTGTAATGCATTTCTGGTCCTTTTTTCTTCCAATGTCATGGAAATTGTTTTGATTTTGAGTGTCTTCTTTTGCAGATCTTCTTGCCTTTTCCATACTCAAGATCCTACCAAGTGCAGTGGAGAGTATTTGAAAGGCTATTTACAGATCTTCGAGATTGTTTCGGCCGTGTTGACTATTATGACTTGCTTTCTTCTGCCAAACACAAATTCCAACTAATTCCATCAGCTTGGCTGGGATACTAGCCAATCCACTGGCTGCCTCTTCATCTGAGAATCTTGGATTCATTTAAGTGTACATTTGTGGCTAATCAATCATGTGAAATATTGTAAAGATGCTCTTCTCTACTACCAGCGTTATTGTGTAATTAAAGGGTGTTTATTGTTTGGTATAAACTAAAAAATTAATCGAATTGAATTGCATTTCTTTCTTATCTTATTTTTGTTAAAAAAAAAAAAAAATTGATTAGATCTTATAGATATGGTATAATCTCCTTTTCAGTTATTTTTTAATTATTTTTATAATTTTTTTTATTATATATATCGGGTGAGAAGATGAGATTCAATTTCATTATTTCTAACTTAATTATGTTCTTTTTACTATTGGGCTATTTCATTCATTCATGTTAGCACTTAGCCTCTTATTCTTCATCCCATCCCAAGTAATTTTTCTTTGTTTTTAGATATCTCTAATAGTATATTAAGTGGGTCTTTGTAATATTCTTAATTTTTAATATATTGTGCCTGTGAAATATTGTTTGACTAGCCATAATTGATATTCACTAACCGTAGAAGGAATGAAATATAGAAGGATATAATTTGCAACAATAATGTGCCACCTCTTATACTAAATTAATTAAAAAACTAATAAAATTAGTAAAAAAATCTTTTAAAAAGGATACTATTGAAAGGAAACATTGGTAAGAATTTTATAAAGTTGTTAAATTTTAAAGAAATCTTAAATTTAATTAAAAATTTAATCTATATTAACTTTACATGATTACTCATTAGAAAAACTCTTTTTTAGCACTTAGAATTATTTAATATATTTTTAAATAAAATTTTTTTTTTCGAATTACATATTTTTAAAGTGTATTAAAATGTATGTTAGAGCGACTTTAGTAAATTTTAATGTATATTAATTTTAATTTTTTAAAAGGTATATTATGTTTGCTTAGATATACTATAGTTTTTTTTAAAAGAAAAGAAAAAAGTAAATGCAGTTGAGAGAAGAGCGGGGAGTGAGAGGGCAATCCTGTCATTTGCAAACAAATCGAAAAGAAGAGAAAAACTTGATTGTTTGGTTTCGCGGCTTCGTTTGCGGTACTAGTTAGTGTTGTACAGAGTGGGAGGTCTTGGCGAGGTGACGGTGGGTGGCGGTGCTAGAGCCGGTTGTGGTGGTGTGGAGGTGAGGTCAGGTTAGAGAAGAGGAGAAGACGAGAGAGAGTGTTCCTGTCCTGTCTTTCTCTTTCTCTCCTCCGACTGTGTCTCTGACAATATTCCATTTTCCACCAATGCAATGCATATGCAGCAGCAGGCACAGTCATTTGTATTGTTGTATGGGGCTTCGTGCTTCAAATCTCATTTCTCTCTCTCGACATCACAAAGATCCGACAAACTAAGACGTATCCTATGTTCTCCTTATAACAAAGCTCTTCTTGAGAGGATTCCTATGCATTTATTTTCGATATATGGAAAAAAAGAAAAAAAAACTTTATACTAAAAAGTACTATATAAATGGAGTTTTCTTTTCCATACTGAGTTAGTATAGTATATGTACTAATGTAAACCAGCAGCACTGAGTGAGTTGCTGCTCTCTTCTTCTGCCAGTAGTACATTTAATGGCGTTTTCATTTACCAAAATTTCATTACCATTTCCCTTCCATCTGCCCTTTTCTTCATCTTTACGATGCTAATTTCGCTGCCTGCCTTGCCCTATCTCCTTAATTAAATCTTTCCTTTTTCAGATTTTTAGGGTTTTTCATGCTTGCTCTGCCGGACGTCCTGCTAACTTGCGCCTCATTTGTGTGTTGCCGTTGCTTGCCATTTCTTGTTTTATCATTATTCCTCAACAATGTGCTTTGCTTTCATCAATTTCTTCTCTTTCCTCTTCGTTTGCGGCGGGGAGGTGTTGATTTTTGGGAAGGATTCTTCAAAAAAGTTGGGCTTTTGAGTTTGATGTGCTTCTCCTAATAAATCCCCACTTTACTTTCCAGTCCACACACGAGTCGTGTGCTGCTTCCTGTTTTGAAAAACCTTGCTTTTGTCTAAAACCTAGTGATTTCTTTTCTAAACGGGGGATCTACTGGGTTTATGATTTGGTCATTGTGGTCCGGAGCTAAACTGCATTTTACTTTCTTTAGCAGTATTTGATTTCTCCTTCACCAGCAAATCTACTACTATTATTTGTTAAAAAATGAACACCACAAGAATGCTTTGCGATGCGAGTCGTCCTCCCTTATTTATTTATTTATTTTTTGCTGATCAGGTGAATAGAAGAGCAGAGACTCAAATTTAGCTTACTTCTTCTACAGCAATTGGCCATCATGGACTTCTTTAAGCTGAAAAAATTCACTAGAGGCAGAAAACCAATTCTGGGAGATGATGTTACAGAGGATAAAGCTGCTGCACAGCCAGAACAGGCAGAGGAGAACAATGTTGAGGGATCGGGTAAGTCGTTGGATGTTGATCCTACAAATACAGAAGCAGAGGACGATGATGACGATTTCATCACTAATGAGGTCAAGAGGAGATTGAAAGAATTAAGAAGAAACAGTTTCATGGCCTTGATACCCGAAGAAGAGTCCTCCCCTGAAGATGATGAAGATGGGGAGGAAGGAGAGACGAGCTCTAGTGAGTGGAGGGATGTGGAGGCAGAAGGGCGCCGATTCTGGTCTGGGTTTGATGCACTGTATGATCGGTACTACGAGCGTATGCTGATCTTTGACCGTTTGAGTGCTCAGCAGCTGCATGAATCCGGTAATTATTGCTGACGACAAATATCTTATTTCTTGGTAACTAGTGGTTCTGTTTACCAATATATACATCTTTTCTTCAAAATCGTATCTATTCTCTAACGTAAATACCTTTGGAAGTTTTGCAGCATCGTTTTCTTTTTGTGTTTCTGTAACTGAGCATTGTTCTACATGGGAAAGAATATTTAATGTTCAAGATTGCTGCTTAAGCCTCATTAGAGGATCTATCGTTCTGATGCGCTTCATTAAAAGTTTCTCTCAAGGTTTATTAAATGGATTGCCCATTTAAATACTCAGAAATTGTGAAGTGCAATTAATTTTGGATCTTTGTAAAACTTATTGACCAAAGGATACTACATAGGAATTAGTTGTGTCAATTTAAGGCATGTTAGCTGTCATGCCTATGCATTTCCAATTACAGAATGATCACATTTTCCAATTTATTTGGCGGTGGCTAGTTTCAGATGTTCTAGAGTTGTTTAGATACCTCAGTCCTGAGGTAAGAACAGAACATATGAAATGCTAGAAACTGTGAGAGCTAAGAGGGATTTTTCCAGCTACTGCTAGAAATACGTTCCTTTCAACGCTTCTACGTTTTCTTGATGTTGCATTGCTGAAGCTTTTGGACTGAAGAAAATGAAAATTGAAGAATCATTTTTTGGAGTTCTACTCTGATACAAAATATTTTTTCCCAACTCAAGAGATTCTACTGGAATTATGGATTACTGTCATTTAAAAAACAAAGAAAGAAGAATGTAGTTTTTAAAACTTTTAATGCTCGAAACAACCTGAAAAGTGATTGACATGCCTAATGCTAACATCAAATTTCAAGTTAAAGTTATGGACAAATGGTTGCAGATACATGTCATCAATGTCTTCCCCCTTTTTACTGGTAAAGTTGGTGCAAGTTTCGGTCTGGTAATGTAGTGTTGTCCTACTTCTGCTATTGCAGTTCCTACATGCTTTTGCATTGTCAAATGCAGCTTAAATTTGTATTTCAAATACTTTATTTCTGAACTTTGAATTTGTAAGATGATCAATTGTTTTCTGTTTTAACCATTTTCAAACAACATTGCGTATTCCTGAACTCAAGAGATTGCATTGTTCCTTTTCTTTGTGGTTCTCCCATTTGCATGTTTTTTAGGCTCAACCTGCTCCTACTATGCCTGCACCTGAGATTTTTATTTATTTATTTTTAAAAAAAAAGTAAAATCCAAGTAATTTGTATAGTTGTTGTTGTTTGTTTATTGTGCTAAATTTACTAGCTCTTTTTGTTCCAAATGTTTATTACAAAGTATTAATGACTCAATATCTTGCAGGCTCTCCTGTTTTGTCAACTCCTTCACCAAGATCTCCATCGAAAAAGCTTTCGTCTCCCTTTAGATGCCTATCATTGAAAAAGAATAAGGAACCTGAAGATGAAATGGAGCACTTGCAGAAGCCCGGGAGTGACCCATATCAAGATCTTGAAACAGCATATGTAGCTCGCCTGTGCTTGACATGGGAGACTCTTCACTGCCAATATACTCAACTGAGCCAGCAAATCTCTTGCCAGCCTGAAGATCTCACCTCTTACAATCACAGTGCACAGCAATTTCAGCAGTTTCAGGTTTTATTGCAAAGGTTTATTGAAAATGAACCTTTTGAGCAGGGAGCTAGGCCTGAGGTTTATGCCCGCGTGAGGAATTCATTGCCTAGACTTCTACAGGTTCCAAAGGTCGAAGGTATAAACCCCACATTCGTAAAGTTTGGATAAACAACTGATTAAAATTTTTCATTTAACTTCTATCATGCCAACATTAGATTCGTGGCAGTATTATGTCTTCTCTGAGCAGCTTATATATTTTACCTGTAGGCTCTGATCAGAAAACTCCAGAAGAAGAATCAGACTGGCTAGTGCTCGCGCCAAATCTAATCAACATAATTGAGAGCTCGATCCTTACATTTCAACAATTTCTGAAGATGGACAAAAAAAAAGCGGGCAGTGTCCGAAATATTTTTGGAAGTCAGAACCATCTGGATACACCCCTTCAACAGGTTCAAGTGTCTCTCGAGAAGGTGAGAGATTTGCTACGTATTTCCTGATACTTAAGAGTGAGACCAGCATTAAACACACAAGCATGCATGTCCTTAGCTTCTCTTTTAAAAGCTTAGATTTGTATGCTGTTGTTTGTGTAAATTTGTTTGTTATCATCATCATCCCTTGAAATGCAATTGCATATATTATATGATAAGAGAAAGTTAAAAGGGCAACTCCATCTAAATTGCAGAAATACATGAAGCTGAAAGAACTGCGGAAGAAGTCTTCAAAGAGGTGGAGAAAGAATAGTTGGCCTAGCGTGCATGAAGATGTGGACGTATTGCTGAGCATTATAGATATAAAAGTTTTATTTAGGGTGTTAAGGATGGGGTCGATCAGCAAGGAGCAGTTATTTTGGTGCGAAGAGAAGATGAAGAAGATCGATTTGTCAAAGGGAAAGCTGCAGAGAGACCCATCTCCTATGCTCTTTCCTTGTGAACAATTGTAATTGTAGGGAGGGAGAGAAGGACAAAGGGATGATGACTCTTGCTGCTTTTGGTTATTACATTTTAAATAGTACTAGAAAGAAAGAATGAATCTAGTTATATTTGTTTTGTTGAGCCAAGGTTAAACGGGTCCATCAATCAATCATTTTGGTTCTTAACTTTTAAATGACAAAAAGAATGAATGGGAAAGGGATTTGGGCATCCTAGTTTTTGTTTTGTTTTGTTATATGAACCAAGTGAATGGAAAGTACATGATGTTCAATTTGATTTGATGATGGTTTCATTTGTTCTTCTCTTCTCTTCTCTTGGGTGTTTGTTTTATGGTGTCTGTTGTGTAGTAGTAGCAAATGTTGTAATCGCCAGGCAGGCAGGAAGGAAGGCCAAAAACTAGGTACTAATCTTGGATTCTCCCTTGAAAATTCCGAACGAAAAATATACTAGTATAAGCATTGGGTCTGACGTCGTTTTCAGTTCTTACGGATTGGTTCATTTTATTCTTTAATTACTAGTAGTTATTGTTTCTCTTATTAATTATCCTCCCTCCCTCCCTCGGTAACAATTCAATAATGGCAATTAAGATAAGATAGGAGGAGGAGGGCTTTCTTGGTATTTCGACGGTAAAGTAAAAGGTCCTTCGGTCGGGTCAGACTCAGGTCAGGTGGATCGTTTTTTCCTTCCCCCCTTCCCAACCCAATTAAAAAAAAAAAAAAAAGTAGTTTATTAAACGAACGAAATAAAATAAGATCGGGAAGGAAACCCAGTTTACACTGTGGTGCCTTTTACAAGCGACATTTGTATTTTAAACACTCAACAAGAAAGCTCCTCTTTCTCTCTCTTCTTGCTTCTTCTTCTTGCTTCTTTCTCTCTCTCCGTCTCTCAAATGATCCATTCCTAATTGAGTTGTTTTTTCAGTATCTATGGGAGCTTCTTTCTGCTGCAGACTTGTGGAATCCTTTCTTGGAGTTGTAGTAGGGTGAGTCCCCTCTCCCTCCCCCCCGCTTATTTATGACGTATCTTCTATCTTCTCCTTTAGCCTTTGATTTTTCCTTTTTAATTCTTTTTCTGGGGTTTATGATCACTCCCTCCTTTTCTTTTTCTTCTCACAATCTCTAGAGGTTCTGTTTATATTTGAGCTCTACTTTTTCCACCAACTTCTATCATTAAGTTCTGGGCTTTCCAGTGTCTGTTGACTTTAATTTCTTCAATCCTTTTTCTTTTTTTTTTTTTTTGGCCTTTTCTTCATATTACGTGTCTTGTTTCCGACAAACTTCCCTTTGGTTCATTGTTTCGCTGTGTTTTACCTATGGAAATAATTGATAGTATATACTAGAGTATTATGTATGGAAACCTTACTTATGCCTGCTACTGATTAATTACTTGAATTTAACCCCCTCCCTCTCCAAAGAGTTAATTACTTGATGCCATTTTTCGTCTAATAATTTTTTCTTTTACTTTTCCAGCTCCAGTGACTGCAGACTTCTTTGCCAAAGTGACTATTTTCTTCAATAAATTTCTTTTCTAGCTTTGCGCGCAAGGACGGAACCAAAGGGGGTTCTCCATAGCATTTCTAAAAAATATTTAAGTGTTCATTTTTTCTTGAGTTTGTTTTTTTAAATTTTCTTACTATAGATTATCTTCCCAAAGGTAAAAGGTCCGTTCCGTCTATGCTAAATTGGTAGGACTCTATGCTGACTTAACAGAGGTTTGATTCAGTGCATTTTACCCTAATGCTAAAAGTCTTGCTTTTTTCCTTCATTTCTCTCTTAACATTATTCCCCCTTCCTTGATACTTTGAATTCAGAATATGGTTGATCAAGGTCATCAAGAAAGATTCAGTTTTTGCTATTTAGGAATATGACAAAGTATTGTTTCTAAAGGAGTGTGCCCTGTTATCCTTTTAAAGGGTATGGCTACTGAAAGCCCTGTAAGAATTGTGGAAAGCACTACAACTGGAAAATGGGCGTCTGTTAAGGATTCTGCATCATTTGGACCATCATTGAATAATTTGGTTGAAGATGAGTTGGGTTTGCTTCTTAAAGGGCAGAAAATTCATGGGGAGCAGAGAAGCATGGTTCCAAATCGTAGCGGTAGTGCACCTCCAAGTATGGAGGGTTCATATGCAGCCTTTGGCAACATGATGCATGGGCAAAGATCTAGTTGGGATTCAACTCTTACAAGTTCAGGGTCTGGTATTCCATATTATCAGACTGGGGAAAAGCTGCATTCTGATCCATCTAGTCTTGGAAATTCCTCCTCGAATATGAACTTAAATCGGGTTCCTCAGTCAATTATATCTAGAGAAGGTCAGCATCAAGCACACCACATTGGAGCTCTGAGCAATAATTGGAATTTGACATCCTCTGGGGGAAGTGTTGATGGAACTTTTCTCTTGGCTAGGAGTTCTCTTTCAACTCATCAGGAGGAGCCTGAGGATGAGAACTCAGCCTGTTCAGCTTCAGATAATTGGGCCGAAAGTAATAATTCCATCTTTCCTGAACAAATTATGTCATCTTTGGCTGGTCGTCACAAAAGTTTGGTTGACTTGATACAGGTATTCCTGATACAACTCTTTCTATATCTGAAGGTGAAGCTTTCAACTAAAAGATTTATAGTCTTTTTTTCGGATTAATCTTCCAGAACTATTTTGCATATTCTATGTTAAGGAGACGAGAAAAACTGCTTCATGAAACTGTTTATGTGAATGCAAAATGAACTTGTTTTGTGCAATCTATTTGTAAATAACTTTAAAATGTTAAAATTTGTGCTACTAGAAGAATGCCTCGCAGTCTCGATAATATTGGTGCTCAGTAAATAGATATGTCATGGTGGTCTAGTACACAGGACAAACTGTGTTCATCACATTGAAGCAAGACTTGATTTCTAGTTATTCACGAGCTGGTTGTGCGCAAGACCTTGAAGATGCACTGGTACATAAATCTTTGCAGGCCATAGTGCATAATGAATTCTGTTAGAAGTTAAGGGCATTTATGCGTATCTACCCATGTCTTGTTGATGGAATTGTTTCATGTTATAATCTTTTATAAAATTAATAATCCGGAGCTGCTCCTGGGAAAAAGGTGCTATTATCTATTTTATGTTAATTCTTTCTGATGAAGTTTGGTAATCATTTTACTGCTTCCAGAATATATTGGGTTAAGGCTTAATTGGAGTAAATCTTGGACATTTCTATGTTCTGTTCTTGGAATGAAGTGTTGCTTGCTGGTGGTTCATAGTTATTGCCAAAGTTGTGCATTACGTGTCCATAGAATTCTTAATTACTCAGTGATAAGGATTTGAATGATGCCCTTAATCTTTATAAATTTGATTATAGGAAGACTTCCCTCGAACTCCATCTCCTGTTTACAACCAGTCTCGCTCTTCAAGCCATGTTACAACTGACGAACCAATTGATACTGAGATTCAAACTCTTGCTTTAGATAATCTTTCTCTGAATATTTCGAAGTCAGCTGAATCAAAATCAGGCCTAGATCCTGCTGCTGGAGTTGAAAATTCGCACAAGTTGAAAGCCATTGATGATCCTTCTGCTGGTTCTCTGTCACAACCAGCTTATCTTGACAAATTGGGTAGGCCACCTTCACCGCAGCATAATGAAGCATCGAATATAGTCAAATGTGTTGGAGATGAGATGGTAAGGAGTCATCCTTCCATGTCCAATGAGAGGAACAAACGAGAGAAAATCTATGAGAAGAACATACTACAGCACCAGCTACCTTACCCTCTGCATCAAACAAATCACCAACTGCTAGGATCTCAAGATCAAGCTACTGGTCAAACTTTGAGTAATGTACATAATGGCATTGGAAAAGTTATGCATGGCAATGTCGAATTCTCATCAGCCGAAGTGCAATCAGTTCTACAAGCTCCTGGGCTCACACCACCTTTGTATGCTTCAGCAGCAGCTTATATGGCTTCAGGAAATCAATTCTATTCTAATACAAATCCAACTGCTTTATATGCTCCGCAGTATAATATGGGAGGATATGCAATAGGTTCGACATTTTTCCCTCCCTATGTGGCTGGATACACCTCGCATTCAGGGCTGCCCATGCACATCGGTTCTGGACAAAGCTTTAGTGGTCAAACAGCTGCTGTTTCAACAGGGGAAAGCGGTCGACTACTGGGTGACATGCAAGCGTTTAATAAGTTCTACAGTAACCAGGGATTGGTCGTGCACCCTTTTCAAGATCCTCTTCAGATACATTACTTTCAGCAACCTCTTGAAGATGCATATGGTCACCCGGCTCAGTATGGACGTCTGCAGCCAATGAGCATAGTTGGGGGTCAATTTGATTCTTATGCTTCACAAAAGGATCCTAACCTGCCATCTTATATTGCTGATAAGAAGTTCCAGTCGACACCAAGTGGCAGCCAGAGCGTATTCAGTCCAAGAAGGGTTGAAACGGCTAGCAACAGTTACTATGGAAGTGCAGCGGGCATAGGTTTCGTGCCACAGTTTCCAGTGTCCCCTCTTGGTAGTCCAGTTCTACCTGGATCTCCAATAGGCGGGGCACCTCTTTCAGGAAGGAGAAATGATCACAGATTTTCTCAAGCTTCAGTAAGAAGTGCTGGTGTATATTCTAGTTGGCAAGGGCAAAGAGGATCTGATGGCTTTAATGACCCTAAGAAGCATTCTTTTCTGGAAGAACTAAGAGCAAGCAATGCTCGAAAAATTGACCTCTCAGACATTACTGGGCGCATAGTGGAATTCAGGTACTGTTCTTAATGAATTAACTTCTATTTCCATATTTGATGACTTAACATAATTCCTGGGTTGACATATTGTTCCTTGTGCATGTTTTAACCTCAGTGTTGATCAACATGGGAGTCGATTCATCCAGCAGAAATTGGAAAATTGTAGTGTTGAAGAGAAGGTGTCTGTTTTCAGAGAGGTTCTTCCACATGCTTCGAAATTAATGACGGATGTTTTCGGGAACTATGTCATTCAGAAGGTAGGCAGTTGAATACTTTGTCGAATTTTTTATACCGTTCAATACAATATTTTCTCTAGTTTTTAACCCCACTTAACTTTCTGGAGCAGTTTTTCGAATACGGAGATCCTGAGCAGAGGAAGGAGTTGGCTAATCAACTTTCTGGGCAGATGCTTCCTTTAAGTCTGCAAATGTATGGTTGTCGTGTTATTCAGAAGGTATGTGGATCACAGTTGTCATAAGCAGTAGGTGACCATTATTCACATACCTTTCATGCTTGGGCTTTTTAGTGCATGCATTAGGTTGCTCTGCCAAAAGTTCATAATAACTACTCCATATTTGTGTCTTTGTCTTTCCTTATTTCCCTTTCTGTTGCCTTTTCTGAGTGTTTGGAATGTGGAACATCTATTCGGCTTTTGGTGCTCTTTGACTGACTTTAAGTTAGATGACAGTCATAGCATATGTAAATATTATTGCACTGCCTTCACCGGGCCTTTGGTGATCTAATTCCAGGCTCTTGAGGTTATTGAGCTCGAGCAGAAAACAGAACTTGTGCATGAACTGGATGGGCATGTAATGAGATGCGTAAGAGACCAGAACGGAAATCACGTAATACAGAAATGCATTGAATGTCTTCCTACCGAAAAGATTGGTTTTATTATCTCTGCTTTCCAGGGCCAGGTGGCCACATTGTCCACCCATCCCTATGGTTGCCGTGTAATTCAGGTAACGTTTTGTTATTCTGTTGGTTTTTCTAACTTCCAAACAGGTCCTTTCTTTGTTTTCTTCCAAATTTGGTTCTAAGCATTTGAGACTCTTGGTTTTCATAGAGAGTTTTGGAGCATTGCTCAGACAATTCAGAAACTCAGTGTATTGTGGATGAGATCTTGGAATCAGCTTTTGTGCTTGCTCAAGATCAATATGGGAATTATGTCACTCAGGTTCGTCTTTGTGGATAATGTCAATTTGTTAGCATTCAGTCCAAGATTTATCTGTATTTTTTGGATAACAAGGTAGAAACCTCCCAGTTTCTCAGATCTTCTCTTTTTACCTTCATTTGTATGAAGATTTAGGTCTATTTGGTGGTGCATTCTAAACTCCTTCCCAACATTGTCTCTATTGAAATGCCAAGTTTTGTTTGCAAGATATTCATGTCAGAGAGTTTGAAAGTTTCTTACTATGTGAAGGCAGTTCCATTTCCCATTTCTCCTTTAAAGTTCTTATTTTCCTACAATTGACAGATTGCAGCATAACTGTGCATTTTACTCTCTTCATCACAAGACGTATATATTAGTTTGGTACAGGAGATAAGAAAGAATATACAATTCCCAACTAAGATCAAGTAACTGCACCACAAGGGAAAATACAACTAAAGGAAGTATACTAGAAGATGTACCAGACGATCTAGAGTGCAGCAAAACTGTATTTTATTCTCCCAATCACTAGACTTGTGTACAAGTTTGGTACTGGAGATAAGAAAGAATATACAACCAGCCTAAGATCAAGTAATTTTACATATTCTAGAATCCCTATAATCAAAAGGCTGAAGAATTTTAAATATTTTGAATTTTCTTAAGATATGCTTATTCCCACTATACATTGTCTAGTTTTTTGGGCTATCTAGGGTTTCTGGTCTTTATCGGTTTGGCATGTGGAACATTTATTGGTTCGTAATCACGCGTGGCAGAGAATTGGAGTCTGGTTTGATTTGATTGTGTTTGAAACACAATATATTGCTGTCCATGTCTAAAAAATGACTCTTTATATTGCAATGGATCAAATATTTGTAGTTCTCCACCGCCCTGGTCCCCTCCCAACCCAAAAAAAGAAAAAAAGGAATAAAAGAATGAAACTAGTTGAGAACTATGTTGTGTTTACATCATTGTTTTTCTGTCTTGAGATACTGCTATTGGAACTGAGAGTGTTTCTGCTGTTTCAGCATGTTCTGGAGAGGGGAAAACAGCCTGAAAGAAGTGAAATTATTAGCAAGCTGACTGGAAGAATTGTACAAATGAGCCAACATAAATATGCATCAAATGTTGTTGAAAAGTGTTTGGAGTATGCTGATGCTGGTGAAAGAGAGAGCTTGATTGAGGAGATTCTTGCTCAACCGGAGGAAAATGATAATTTGCTTGTAAGTGTGTCTAAATTTTTTAAGTAACAACTTTTCATCATAAGTTCATCTGTTTAACACAGAAAATTATGTTTTTGAAATATAGCAAGAGATGTTAATATTCCTTATCTGATGAAGTTTTGGGAAAACCATTAATTTGAATGTAGAGATTAATTTGGAGGCATGTTTTTATTTGTTCACTGGTTATTGACTAGTGAAGACAAAGTTGTTCAGCATTCCGTATTGCTTTGTAGATTATTTGAGATGAAGGGGCGTGTTCTGAAACCCTTTTTTCTCTGGTTTGATTTCTTATTCTAGACAATGATGAAGGACCAGTTTGCGAACTATGTAGTCCAGAAGATTCTTGAAATAAGCAATGACGAACAGCGGGTTGTATTGCTTAACCGAATCAGGTTACATCTTGATGCTTTGAAGAAATACACTTATGGGAAACACATAGTTGCTCGATTTGAACAATTATCTGGTGAAGGTAATTTATCTGATTCAACATTTTGGCGGCGTATTATTATTTTTCATGTAGCTGAGATTGCGTTTGAATAATTTCCGTTGCAGAGAGTGGAAGCTCTGACTGAGGCGTAGAAAGGCACGGACACAGGTTGGTTGGTTTGGGCTGTTGCAGAAGGTCCTTCCTTTGTTAGTTTGGGAATAACATACATTAAAGTGGTGGTGGAAGTGATAGATAGTGTCATAGGAAATCTTAAATGTCACGATTGGTAAGGCTATTAGTTTCAGATTAATCAAATATTTGGAAGGAAAGCAAGCAGTAGATATTTATTATATGTATGTACTCACTCACGCTTTTTCCACAAGAAGTTGTATTGTATCTAAGTGTATATGTACAGTGTAACTTAATGCTGCGATTGTATGTATGTATGTATTAGGCAAGCAAGAAGATTGATGTGGTGTGATGTGTGCTATTGGGTGCCTGCCGTGTAGTAGTATTAGGCAGGCAAGGCATAGTTTGGTTTCCTTGGATAGTGTCGACTCAATCTGCTATTATTTAATTTTCACTGCCAGAGTAGAGCAGCAGCTTTAAGGCTAACAAGATGAAATATACTCTCTGTTCATCACTATAAATATATATATATATATATACATATATATATATATAGAGAGAGAGAGAGAGAGAGAGAGAGAGAGAGAGAGAGAGAGAGAGAGGGCATATTAGGTAGTTATAATGGTTTATATTTACTCCTAATTTATTTAGTTCTACATCTTTTTATCTACTTATTTTGTCTTATTTTTATTTTCTTTAGATCTTTTTGGTCCCAGCTATGCGATGGTGAATAAATATACGTAAATAATCGCACTAACTTATTTATATTTAAAGGGATAAATTTGTCTCATCAACATTTTATTTTCTTTCTCTATTTAAAATTTATAAATTTTGCTTTTTCTCCTTAAAATTTATATAAACTTTTACTAAACGATGAGGGATACATATGGGGGGAGGGAGGGGAGTGATAAATTTGGATTTTTGTTTTTATTTTTTAAATATTAAACCTGTAAAATTCAAAATGTACTCTCTTAGTTTTTTAGGGAAAGAAAGGTTTAAATTTTCAACGGGTGAATTTGTTTAAAAAGATAAAAGAAAATAAATTTAAATTATTTAGGAATTAAAAAAAAGTTGAAATTAGAATTTAAGGACTGAAAGGGAAAAATCTAAATATTTTGGGGACCAAGTAGGAGAATACTCCATTTGTTCGCAGAGTTGAAATTGTGAAGGGGGCAAAAACGTCTTTCACAGATATTCGTAACTTCCGGTTATTTGTCCGCCGTTTCCCCGCGCTATTTCTTTTCTTTTCTTTTCTTGTGCTCAAGTGAAGTTGGTGTTTCATATCCCATACCCTTGTGGTCGGAGCTTCAAAAGCCCTAACTTTCCTGGTGAATGCGGCGCGGTTTCTTTGGCTTTACAAACGGTCCTCTGGGCTGACAGCGACGACCTGAATGGCGAAGAAAGCGGTGACGCGGAGTGCTCTACTAAACCGATGGAAAGGCATTGAGGAAGAGGACGAGGACGATGACGACCAAATTGATCACCCTCGCCGGCAGCTAAAAGAAGAATGGTTTTTCCCCCTCTTTTTCTTCAATTTAATTTTGTGGATTCTTTTGTTCCTTTTTACGGGTTTGTCACTTTTATTTACTAAGTAAACAGTCACCGCATATGCTAAAATTGTCTTCTTTACAAGGGGTTAGACCAGTTGTAACAGGCATTGCAACTTTTCTTCAGGCAACTCATTGTTGCTTCCAGGAATATCATGACTTGTTAAACAGATTATGATGTATATTACTAAGCTTTTAGAAACGTGTTAACAGCAATACAAAGATTGCATTTGAATTTAATGCATTCTTCTGAGTCAGGAAAAATTGCAGTTGAAGGATGCGAAGCATCCCATATTTTCATTGTCACCATTTGATACCTAGAAACATGAAGGTACAAAAGTATATTTTTCCTTTAAAAAAAGAAAAACCAACTTCTTTATTATGACTGTGAACTTAGTGAATTCACATTTTACGTCCATGAGCTCACTGAATGGATTTCTCGGGAACACAATCATCAGAAATGATCTCTCTTATTATGCTATTGTCTGTCGCTAAAATTCCAATTCAATGATTTAATCGTTTTTTCACTCTGAAACTTCTTCTTTCTTTCTGGTCTGGTCATCAGTGTTATTGGTTTCTTCTCAACTATTTTTCACTGGGGACCTTGTCCATTGTTTTCATTCGGTTACCTGTTGATGGCCATGTTCAGGTTTTCCGATGCATTCAACTTTCTGATTAGCTTGCCTAGAGGCCAACATATTTGGTGCAGTTCTTGGGATTTGATGGGACCTCTACTGGAGACATTCTACAATTATTTTAAAGATGAGTCCGACTGTTCGCCTCTGAAGATTTTGTGGACTAGAATTTCCAATGAGACACGGGAGTGCACTCAGTGTATCTGTCAGCACCATCAAGCTCAGGAAACATATCATAAAGAGTATGAGCCTACTTCTATCGGTCCCCTTCTAGAAGTACTGCGTACTCTAGATGAAGAAAGAGTAAGCAGACACCTGAAAGAAATAAATGCAAGAGTCACTGAGGGGAAGTATGATCCACATCATAATGCTGAAGTTGTTTGTCTCATGTTTGAGGTACTTGTTGTCTTCTTTACTTCAATTGTTTCCTTTAAAATAGGGGCTTGGCCTATGACTTGTGTGATTCCTTTTGAGTATTTATCTTCTAGTATAACGGTGATAGTTGACCACAGCATCTTGAATGATGAACCAGTATATCGTTAAGAAACTCTCATAAAAACCCACTTTCCCAGCTAAATCTTAAGTCAGGGTGATGACGAAATGATTGGATGTATTGTACAGAAGCGGAATTGGGATTAGGCTGGGAAGGTGGAGAATGTTGAGATGGCTCTTTATGAACAAATATTCTCTTGCTAGACTATAAGTGCATCGAGTTCTGAATCTTGCTTGTTTCAGGGAGAAGCACTTGGTGATGTCCATGGATTGACTTGCATGAAAACCTTAGGAGCTTTTCGAGAACCAAAAAGAACTGATTATTTTTCATAAAATTGATTTTAGTTAGGAAAGGGGAAACCGAATTCGAAGTAGAAACTGTAAGACTAGAGTTGGCCAAAGATGTGATCTATTGGAGAATCTTCATCTTGGCCATGATATGTGATTCTGAAGTTCTCTTTGTTCGCTCAATGTACTGCATTTGTTGAAAATATGGTTACAAAATAAGTATTGACATGTTACTGTGAAATCATCAAGTATGGGCATCTTCTTACCTATTAGTTTTCCTATTAGAACTGAGAGGAATTAAACTGTGGCTGTAGGTACTGCCTTAGAATAAGAAAGACTCGAGATTCTTGGGTCCACATCATATCTACTGCATCACAGGCAACTAGTGTTCTGATTCTGCATTTGCGAGTTCCTGTATCTCTATTTTAAATTTGTCTAAGGTGAGACTTCGTCTTATTCAAGTAACTGACATGCAGTGAGTTTAAAAATAATTAAAAAAGTATCTGTTTCACCCTATAAAAACTTTGTATTATAGTTATCCCCTAATCAGTCCCATATTCTATTTTGTCAATGGAAGTGAGTTTGTCGAAGTAATGTTCCATTGTCCATTCCTTAGTATCCAAATGTTCTTATAGGATATATTCTTTTTAGATGTTGGGTTTGAAGACTACAAAATTTTTGAATTACAGGTATTAATGTTTCCTTACTTGTTGGAGGATCAATTGTTGGCCACTGAATTTGAAACATTTATTGAAGCAATTGATAACTCTCATGAATTAACATTGGCTGGAACACAGCAGTATCCAGTATGTTCTCCTGGCCTTCATCAACTTTACAGTTAGATTTTTTCCGCCCTATTCTCTTAAATGCAGAAATTGGCCCTTTGTGCAGGGAGTCTATGCATTATTTTTCCTTAGAAGCAGAAAAGCCCGATCCATCGGTTTTCGCCTTGCTGGACACATGGGTAAACTAAGGTATTATTTTACTTCATTGGTGGTCTAGTTGAAATTTTTTATTTTCAGTTGCAGTCCTTACTGCTACATTATCTTCTTGTTGCATTTCCATGCTTTCACTGGAGTGAGGATATCCTATTGACCTTTTAAGCATAGTAGTTAACCACAAGTGCAAGGTCTCCTTGTGGCTTAAATGCAAAGTGCGGGCTTTAAAGTGAGATTATTTATAATCAATAGTGTCAGATGATTAAACATGTCCTTCATCAACGTATTGTAACTTACAATAACATATTCAGATTGAAGCATTTAATTTTAAAGTAAACAAAGGCATGAAAACGACAGTGAAATTCAAAATAACACATCCAAAGGAAAGCCATGATCATCAAAATTCCCTCCGTTGGTCTCACCAAAAGAAACTCTTGTTTTTTCATCCTCCTCCCTGACAACAAGTTTAAAGCTAGAATAGAATCTACTTTTGTTTTTCGATATAAATAATAGAATATTTAGGGGAGGAGGTAGGAAAAGATGAGGCAAGGAAAGGGAGTTGGGTGGAAAAACTCAAAAATAATGAGCAAGGTTTTGTTTTTTGGGGGGGTGGGGGGTGGGAGAAGAGAGGAGATTGGAGGGAGGGAATGCTGAAAGAAGAAGAGAAGGTAGTTGTGAGAGAAGAGAAAGGGCATCAGTGGCAGGGCAGGAAGGGGAAGAGAAGTCTAGGAAGGGACAAAGAAAAGGAAGGAAATAATCACTGACATGAAGGGAGTCCAAGGCTGTTCGGAACCTGCGGAAACAAACTTTATGTTTAAGTTTTTATTTTAAATACCAATGCCTAACATCATTCAGTTAATTTTACCAGTTTTTACCACTATTATACATGTCATAACTACTCATATCATGATATAGTTATAACTTATAACTCAGATTATTTCTTATCCTATTTGTAAGTCATTGGCTAGTGAAGTTTGAATTTTAGAAATATATATGTATGTGTCTGTAGCCTTGGGAAAATGTGAAAATGTTTACTTTGTCCACTGCATCCAAGTTGTGATATTTGGACCTTTAAGCAGGATCAGGTATGGGGGTAGCCATTGGGAGGAGGAACTGAATACAGAGAAAGAAAAAAAATTAAAACACTTATCATGGGTGAAATTCCCTTGTTCATGCCATTATTCTATATTCTGAAATATGGTAAGTAAAATCTCACCCGTATAAGCAAATTTGACGGAGCGAATTAAAAGCACATGTACATTTTAGAGAAAACCAATTGATGTGTTGGGTGTATTTGAATTGCAACTTAACTCTAAAACCCTCAACTTATTTCCTGCACTTCTCTATTATGGGCCCCACTTTATTCTATAGATTGAAATTCAAAATAATAGAAGGAGAAGTTTTTGTTGTTCCTCACGTCTATAGTAGTAAACTAGCGGTTAGCTTTGTAGTTAAACTCCCAGTTGAAGTTTAAGGTGTTTCTGTTCCAAAAGTTTGTCAGATTCCTTGATGTTATCTAATGAGAAATGCTGTTTGATAGTTTGGAGTTTGGTAATATTTCTTCTTATAATCTTTTTAGGAAATCAATGGACTTGGAGCCTTTGCAGCCTTTGCTGAAGAAACGCATTGGTTTCTTGGAGACTGACATGGTGCCGTTGGTGGCAGAGGCTTCAAGACCTAGGGTGCAGTTGGAGCGGATATCTGTATGGCTTGGAATCAAAGCATTGTAGGAACCAGTTGGTTTCAATTCTTTATACGTAGCTTTTCTCATATTATTTTTCCTGCTAATACTAACTCTTTTATGTATCTTGAAGGCTTGGGTTCTTAGAGCCCCCGGCATTTGAGGAGGGGATATTAGATCGCTATCCTGTTTTCCTGAGTATTGTCCTCAACCATATTAGTGATGATTCTCTTGAATTTTCGCATGCAGTTAATTGCCTAAGACTTCTTTTTGAAATGCTTGGTAAGTTTTAAGTTTTTGAGATCTATTTCTCCTTTTTCATGAAATGCAGTTATTTTGTACTACTTAGTCTCTAGCTGATAGATTTATCCATTTTTTTTTTCAATAAGGATGTAAGCTTTGGTTGAGATCTACTCTGTCTGCCAGTGTTATGCGTAATACCTTGCTGGGTCAATGTTTCCATACTCGAAATGAGAAAAGTCATAAAGAAATTTTTGATCTTTTCCTGCCATTTTTGCAGGCAAGTCTAGAAAATTTGCGATTTTGTTAAATTGTAACTTTTTCAGATGCTGATTGTAATGTATTTAACCCAGTCTCTTGAAGCTTTACAAGATGGCGAGCATGAAAAGCAAAGGAGGCATTTTCTTTATTTTCTTCTGCATCAAGTGACTGTGAGCAGTAATTTCAGTATACTGATGCGACAAAAGGCTCGTCAGGTTATTTTCAGCTACCCTATTTACAGAAAAAAGGCCTCTGATCTTTCTATTTCAAAAAGCACGTCTCTGTTGTTTTATGCATTTGTCCAATTCATGCACGATTGTTCTTGCAGATGGCTCTTCTAATTGTTTATCGAGGTTACAGGATGAACCCACCATGCCCACCTTATGAATGTGCCCACATGTGGTATGTCCTGATAAGCTATTCTCCTATATATCTTTTATGTGTGCTGTGTACACAAAAATACTTTTTCATTCAGAAGTTTCTCAGAAAGCATGAGACAGCTTTTATGGGCCCTCCAGTAATCACACCCCATCCAACCCCTCGCTCATCTTCCATATAGGAAATAAAGAAATGACAATCTGTAAACCTGTACACTGGAATATCTTTGATGGTAGCTAATTTCATAATTAGTTGCATGATCGAGCTGGTGATGCAATCTTCTCTTAAAATTGTTCCAGGGGCCCTTCTCTCGTCTCTTCGCTGAGGGACTCATCACTACATAGTTCACTGCGGCAACCTGCATTTGATCTCATTCAAACAATTATAGTGTCTGATGCTTCTGTGTTGGTGGCTTCAGTACTGAAGAGTGATTTTAGTAATGACAAAGCCATACCTATTGCATGCGTTGATGAGAAGGATGAAGAGATGCTGTTTGACGACAATGTTGAAGAGAAAGACATTAGTTGCTGGAGTGAGTTTCATTTCCAGTGTCAAGTTACCTCACTTGCACATTGCGGGTGGATGTGCATCCCAATGTTATGGTTTGATGTTCTAGTTGGAATTGATCCCTTGGTTCTTCCGGTATCATTTTCCAAAGCTGTTTTTTGGGCAATATCTCGCTTTTCTATGTTAGCCCCAGAGAATAGCGTCATCCAAGAAACTTCAGTTGCAAATGGGCTGAGGAATTTTGCACCAGAAATTTCCCATCTTGTTGGGTGGAAGGTACCATCTGGTTCTGATGATGGTGGAGATGGAATGGAGCCCAAGAACTCAGTTGTGGTCTCAAAAATGTGCATTCCTCTTATAAGGACATTTAGGAGGTAGTTTTGTTTGGAAAAGAAATGCGTCATTACAATTTTTATAATCGGATTGCAAACATAGTGTCCCATGTAGTGAATGAAATAGATTGAGGTGTCCTGCAGGTTTGCTTCACACTATATTTCCAGAATGGAGCAAGGAGAACTAATACGGCAGTGGACCTGGGAGCCAATGATTGCTGAGAGTCTGATACTTTTACTTTTTGATCCTAATGATGTAATTATTTACAATTTAAAGAACTATCATCTTATCTTTGATTGGGTTATGGATTTCTCAGTTCCTGTGTCTATTCCTCATGTGTATACGCCTGAAAATCCTTTATGTCTGAATGTTGTTCGTTCTGATAGTCAGTATCAAACCTATTTCTTTGGTCCAGAATGACAGACAAGTCAGTAGGCAAATCCTTGAGCAATTCTCCAGTGGCCGGGGCCTTACTTGTGGTCTGCAGTTTCTTTGTTCTAGCCAATCTTCACTGGTGGCTATCTCCATTGGTTTGAGACATGCTGTGAAACTGGTAAGGTTTAGTTTTCTATGAAATATTTTCTGTGTCCTTTGCTGGGGACGTTTGTTTTAGATGATAAGCGTTGTTTTGATTTATGTTTTCTACTTTGTCTATATTTGTTGCATTTCGCTCGTAATTCTACTTTCAGATGAAATCGTCGTTTCTGGTTCCATTGTCAGAGAGAATTTGATTCATCAAACTTTTTTTCCCTTTTTTATTTTTAATTTTTGGGGTATTGATTTATCAAAATAACTTCCTACATGCATACAATGATTGTGCTGGTCTGGCTGCACTTTATCTAGTTGATACCCTGATTTATTTCTTTAATAATTTTTTTCTTTCCTTTCTTTTATTTGGCCACCAAACTTTTCTCTCTTTTTCCTAGGTAATTTAGTAATGTCGTCTCAACTCCTGGCCACTTGCTTTCTTTTGACCATGGCTTTAATGTAATTTTTGCTCCAAATTCTGATTCCATGTTGTCCAACCATTTTCCAGGTTCAGTTAGATTCTGTTCTTAGAAACTTCCAGATGTTGCATCATTTCTTCTTTGTGCTGTGCAAGTTATTGAAAGAAGGATATTTTTCTACATCTACGGTTGGAAATTCCTCCAGAATCTTAAACGCTTCAAAGTTGACTTCCCAAGGTGGATTTCTAAGGCAGCCAGTTTCGGTCACTAGAGTGGATGATTTACAGTCTATTGTCAGTTCTACAGTATGGGAGAAATTCTGTTTCTTGATTGCGGAAATTGCATGGTCATCTGTACAGAAGTGTTTGGCCAAAGGCAAGGAAGTCATAGATAATAAAATATCTCAGGTTTTGAAATTTGTTACATTTATCTTTTTTATTTTAGTTTTTGGTTGATATGTGTTTTCATTTGTTCAAGTTGATCCGAAAAGTATTAGCTTTTGGATCTTTATGGTTTCTCTATTTTATGAGGTACGCAAGTACACTGGTTCATACCTAAAAAAAAGTACATTGGTCTTTTTATTTAGGTCTTTAGTCATGGTGAATTAATAGAAAAACATCCATGGATCTTATGACTGCCACATACACTTCAACATGGATGAATCTCTGGGTTTAGGGAAAATTGGGCTTTTCAGTTCATAGCATAACTGCCTTTATCGTGAAAGTTGAAGGTGGCTTGCATGATATAGTCTGCTTTCTGTTCTCTGCCTTCTTTGATGTCTGAAGGACTGGAAATTTGTTTTGTGGTTCATACAAGAAATTTGTTACTGCAGCATGATTTGGCTATAACTAATTGGTTGAACTTTTCTCTTGGCTGTTTAGTACTTGTCGCTAGATTACTTAACCGTAATTTTGTTGCATTTTCTTTGATTTTCACTTTCTCTTCTCATGTGGTGCTTCAGATGACATGCATCCGTTTGCTTGAGATCCTTCCAGTTATATTTGAAATGCATTTTAGAAGTACAAGGATAGTAACGAAAAGCATTCTTGATTTGAACTGGCTTCAAGATTTGATGGATTGGGGTAGGTCATCTCTTACTGTCATCGTGAGATATTGGAAACAGACTCTGACTTCTTTGCTTAGTTTCTTTAAGAAGTCATGTAGTGATGCCACTGCTTCTGCAATCAAGACCATTGAGAAGCTTCTTTCATCTGGTGAGCTTTATATTTTTTCCCTGTTTTTCTCGATTTTAGTTGCTAGTCAGTTCCCTTAATTGTGAGAATGAACTGATATTTTCCACTTTCTCATTTTCTTCTGTATCTGAATTTCAGATAATGTTGAAAAGGATGAACTGAGTGCTCAGGTATCACAACTTTGTATTTCATTAATCGATGAAGGTGGTTTGACATTCAAGAAAACAAGGGCGAAGTCAAGATCTCTAATTACTGAAGAACTATTGCATGACAGAAACTGTTCGGTTGAAAATGTCGACCTGTTTTCCTCGAAGCATGCAACTGGTTATTCATACACAGAAAAATATGTGGGTAAAGAAACAAGTGATTTAATTCTCATTTCAGATGATGAGAAAGATTCAGAAACTCTCGTTCACCAGGAGAATATCCGTTTGGGTCACATCTTAGATTCTAAAGTTTTTAATTCTAATGGTATTGATGGAGCATTGCACCCTAACCTGGAGGGTAAACTTCCTTCTGAGATCAGTTCTTTGAGGAATACACCACAGGCACTTTCTGAGGGAAGTTCTCCGAACTTTGATGATCTGCCCATTGAAAAGTTGGAGTCAGATAAATCTGAAGATCAACTGGTGAGCATGTCTCATCTTAAATCGAAGTGTATCGATGATAATGAAACTGAAGAATTATCCAGGGAAAGTGGTTTTCTGGATTCTTGTCCACCACATAATCTATCTGATGTTAACTTGTCTGGTGAAACAGTGGATTTGGGGAGAACTGAACATTCAATGTCTCAACCTGGTTGCAGTTTGAAACAATTATCTGACCAAAGTACAAATTTGAAAAGTAATGGCCACAAAAGCATTAACGTGGTGTTGCCGAAGAGTGAAGCGGTCATAAATAAGGTAGTACAAGACAATGAAGATGATATATGGGAATTTTCCTTTTTCAAATCAGCAAGGCCCCAAAAGTCATTCTCTAAACCAATCAATTCTGCTCCTAAGCGTCAAGTGATTCAACTCAACTTACCTGTAGGTAACAGATCTGGTCTTGGTCGCGTAGATGGTCAAATAAGAAGATTTAAGGCTCCAAGATTGGATGATTGGTATAAACCAATCCTAGAGTTGGATTACTTTGCAACTGTTGGATTAGTTTCAGCAGACACTGATGTGAATAAGGCGGTTAAAAAATTGAAGGAGGTCCCTGTTTGTTTCAAATCACCAGATGAATATGTTCAAGTTTTCCAACCATTGGTATTGGAAGAATTAAAAGCACAGCTTAATAGCTCTTTCCAGGAGATGGCTTCTGTAGAAGAGATGTGCTGTGGCAGTCTCTCGGTGCTATCTGTTGAACGAGTTGATGACTTCCATATTCTTCGGTGTGTTCATGAGGACACTGATTCAAGTGGATCCAGAAGCTGCTTAGAACATGATCTCGTCTTACTTACGAGGCAACCATTGACAAGTTCACCCAGCAATATTCACATGGTTGGAAAGGTAATACATTTTTATCTGATTGGATCTTTTATAGTATTGCTGCTTTGTTCAGTTGATTTATGACCTCAGTGGTGAGCTGGATATTGACTTCTTCTCACTTATCATCAGATGTTGTATTACAGTCTCTGACAAGATTGCTAATCAGGAATTGATGTAATTTTGACTGATTCACCTTGCCTGGGGGACTAAAAATATTCAACCTACTTTATAGATCTTGTTTAGGGTACATACACGATTCACAAATTAGATAAATTCTATCTTATGATTTCTGAAGCAGACAGTGATTGAAAGATAAATAGTCTCTTTTCCCCTCGTATTTATTAATATATTTTATTTGGTGTTGGTGCTTTTTGAATAGGTGGAGAAGCGTGAGATAGATAATAAAAGAAAATTAAATATCTTGATCATCAGATTGTATCTACAAAATGGATGCTCCCGTCTTAATCAAGCAAGAAAGTTTCTTGTTGAACGAAGCAAGTGGTGCATTTGTCGACTTATGAGCATTACACCTCAACTTCGAGAATTCCAGGCACTGTCATCCATGAAGGAAATCCCTCTGCTACCTGTGATCCTAAATCCCTCCAGTCATTCTCATGATTGTCGTAATTCTAAAAGGGAAAACCTCAGTGAATTGTCTCGGCCATTGCAGCAAGCTCTCCAATCTTCATATAATCATAGTCAACTAGAAGCTATCTCTATTGCCATTGGGTCACTTGGTTCAAAGAGGGACTTCCAGTTATCACTGATACAGGGTCCTCCAGGCATGTTTTGTTCTTTTCTTCTCAATTTGGTTTCCATATATTTTCTATCTTTCATTTGTCAAATATAAACATTAATTACTTCTTACATATTACTCTATTTTGTTGATCTGTTGAATATTAGGTACTGGAAAGACTCGGACAATTGTGGCCATCGTAAGTGGTTTGCTTGCTTTTTCTCGTCTCAGAAATGACAAGAAATCACCAAATGATTATCTTAAGTCTACCACAATCTCTCGCACGCATTCCAGATTGCAGATCAATCAGTCTGCTGCAATTGCAAGGGCTTGGCAAGATGCTGCATTGGCTAGGCAATTAAATGAAGATGCAGAAGGAAACATCATGTCAATGAGCAGCTGCAGCAGAGGAGGCCGGGTTCTCATCTGTGCCCAATCTAATGCTGCGGTTGATGAATTAGTCTCAAGAATATCTGCAGGAGGCCTATATGGTAGTGAGGGGCATATGTATAAACCATATTTGGTTAGAGTTGGCAATCCCAAGACTGTTCATCCAGATTCTCTGCCTTTCTTTATTGACACACTTGTTGATCAACGCCTATCTAAGGAGAAAGTAAAAGACGGTACTACTGGGGCATCTATCTCTACTCTTCGTTCTAATCTAGAGAGTCTAGTTGACAGCATCAGGTTCTATGAGGCAAAGCATGTTAACTTAAGGGATGGAAACTCTGATGCTTCAAGATATTTGTTAGAAGGAGAGGCCATTAGAAGTTGTGAATCGGAGGAATTGTCTGGTGAAGAACTAGAAGCAAAGTTAAGAAGATTATATGAAAAAAAGAAACTAACGTATAGAGATCTTTCCAATGCACTGGCTCAGGAGAGAAAGGCAAGTGAAGAAACCAAAGCTCTTAGACATAAGTTGCGCAGAGCTATACTCAAGGAAGCTGAAATTATAGTGACAACACTAAGTGGCTGTGGTGGAGATCTCTATGGAGTGTGTGCTGAATCCATATCCAGCCATAAATTTTGCAGTTCATCTGAGAGCACCCTGTTTGATGCTGTTGTGATAGATGAAGCAGCCCAAGTACTTCGCCTCCTTCCCCTTTTCCAGTGTCTTTCTGTCTATCATTCTTAAGGTTTCAATGAGGAATGGCATGTTTTTCTTCTGTTTTTTGAAGTATTGTTTTACTTAGGCCTTGGAACCTGCTACATTGATTCCTCTTCAGCTCCTGAAGTCCAAGGGAACCAGATGTATTCTGGTAAGGATAAAACAATCATGTGCTTTGAGTAACATGATAATAAATATAAGGGTGTGAAATTGGGTATTGATTCAGGTTCTTGATTGTGAAGGTTGGTGATCCAAAGCAGCTTCCTGCTACAGTTCTCTCCAATATTGCCAGTAAATATTTATTTCAGTGCAGCATGTTTGAACGTTTGCAACGTGCTGGTTATCCTGTAATTATGCTTGACCAGCAGGTAGGTAGAATTTTGAAGTTTTATTGTTAACATTTTTGTCCTTCCGGAATGAGATCAATTTTCTCATTGTTGATAAATAAAGTCCAGCTCTCCTATTTGTTCTACCATATCTCTTCAAATTAAAAAAAATGGAGCTTGAACCATCAAATGAAGAAAGAGTTCAATTCTGACACCCACCCCCCCACCTCCCAAAAAAAAAAAAATAAATAAAAAGAAGAAAGAGTCGAATGCTTCTTTGTCCACGATTTCCATATTGGCTCTTATTGTTTACATCCATGGCCCTTACAGTTTCCATGGACTCGAAGCATCTAATAATTAGAGCTTTCTGTGACTCGCTAGGATTTTGTTGTCTTCAGTCTAACTTATTGAATGTTTTATTCCTTCTCTGTTCCGTTGATAACATGCATAATATTTCCGTTTGCTCTTTACAATTTGGTAATGAAGGGTTGATTGTGCAGTATCAATCTTTTTTATTGGCCCATCGCATAGTGGCTTTTGGCACCAATTGTTTTCCACTTCTCTGTATTTCATTTTTACTCATTAGATAACAACATATATTTCTGACACTAGCCTAAACATTTCTAGTCTCGCCTAAACACTGTTAAATGATATGGATATCTTTCTACTAAACTGATTACTACGATTAATAATCAAGTCACTAATTGACTTTCTGAATAAGATATCCTGGATGGTTCTGGAAGTGCTGACACAAAATATAGGTGTTCCTTGTTTCTGTTTTTTGTTTCTAATTGATCTTGCAATGCCACTATAGTGGCACTTGTCTTTCTCAGCATTTGAAAGTCGTGGTTTTTGAATATTGTATGCAATTGGCAGTATAGGATGCATCCAGAGATCTGCCATTTTCCAGCTTTGCATTTTTATGATGGCAAGTTAAAAAATGGCAATGAGGCATCCTGCAAAGTTGCTTCCTTTCATGTGACCCATGGCCTTGGACCGTATGTGGTCTTCGATATTACTGATGGACAGGAAAGTCGTGGTAAGAAATCCAATGCGCTGTCCCTCTATAACCAATGTGAGGCTGAAGCTGCAGTGGAAGTGCTTAAATTTTTCAAGAAAAGGTATGTTTTCTCTTTCTTTACATGTTTTATCTGAATTATTTTCCCTCAAATGATGGCTGAATGGTTACCTTGTGTAGGTACCCAGCAGAATTTTCTGGTGGAAGAATTGGTGTAGTAACTCCCTATAAGAGCCAGCTCTCTCTTTTGCGTTCACTCTGTGCCCAAGCTTTTGGATCTTCTGTAATGGCTGAGATCGAATTCAATACCGTTGATGGTTTTCAAGGTCGAGAGGTTGATATATTGGTGCTTTCCACAGTTAGAGCGGCAGAGCCATCTGCAATCCATAGGTTAAATTCTAGTAGTATTGGATTTGTTGCTGATGTCAGGCGTATGAATGTTGCTCTGACTAGGGCAAGGTTATCTCTGTGGATAATTGGTAACGCAAGAACATTACAGACAAATGAGAACTGGGCTGCTCTCCTGAAAGATGCCAAAGACAGAGACTTGGTTATTCCAGTTAGAAGGCCATATGGTTCTATTTTCAAGTCATTTTCCAGCAAAGATCCAGCTACTGAGGGTCCTGGGAATGCTATACCTGGTGAAAGTGAGCATGGCTGTCAAACTATAAAAGACGCTGTCAGGGAACACAAAAGAAGAGTGAAAAATGCAAGTTATTCTTTACCAACAAATGCTGCTATATCTACTATCGGTAAAAATAATGAGGACCAGAGCTCAAAGCGTACGAAGTCTTTGGTCAGGGGAGTCAGCAAGGATGTAAGCTCTAGCAGAAGGACAAGGGATAAGCTAATAAGTCAGCAAGGATCCGGTGGTGGTAATCCTGATGAAAAGTCAAGGAATAACTCGGAGAAAATGACAGGTGAAACTCAGACTAAGCTGAAGTCTACAGCATCCAAAGATTGTCTGGAATCTTCCAAGTGCAAGGAAAGGAAACTGACTACGGTCACCGGGCTCAGATCTTCCAAGGGAAGCCTTGAAGTGAAAGATGTAAGAGATGTTGCTAAAGCTTCTAATCAGGTAGAAATGCCCAAACATACAATTGTCAACAGGAAACAACAACGTGATGCTGTTGATGCTCTTCTTTCTTCTGCTCTCATATCTTCAAGGAAGCCTGAATCTTCTCTTAAATCTTTGCCTGTTAAAAGAAATCTTTCCTCAACAAGCACTGAAGACTGTGCAATCAGACTACCCAAATCAAGAAAAGGTACATAAATCTTTCTTTGGCTCGGCAAATTTCACTTAAAAATTACTCCTGCTGTTTGAATTTATAACATGGCACTTGGATTAAGAAAGTCATCAAGTTGTCTAAATTGAAGATAATAGACTGTAATATCCTTTTCTTGATACACTAGTACATCATATTTGCCACTAATGTTATATTAGAAAAGGATGAAAGAGTATTGACATTATTAGGCTAAGCCTTGCATCTTAAATAGGAGTTCAGTAATTTGGTATTTGAACGACTCCTTAAAGAATCGTGCATTCAATCCCTCTCATTGATTTTCTGAAGTGATAGATTACTAGAAAATGGAAATAATATGTCCAAGTGACAATAACTTCAAAGGGAGGGAGGATATGATCATCTTCGATATAAACCAAATCCATGAGTGTAGTTTCAGAGTGATTGTACTCTGAAGCTTGTCTTTTCTCGGAAGTGAGATATAGATTCCATCTTCTGAAATGCTGATTGCATTGTACTTAACTCGATTATGCATTTTTTACCACCAGCCCCAAAGCATCCAAGAATGAAAAATGCCATGCACCCGATCATGTGATGTTTTTGAGGGAAAATTCATCGCATCCGACAAGTTTGTTGTCTCTTCCTCACATGAGCAGCAAGTGGCTGGGTTTCGGAGGGAAACAGTCGGATCTCTGATGAATTTACCCTAAAAAATATCATGTGGTTGGTGCTTGGCGTTTTACGGACATGGACTGCCGTGGAGGGTGGTAGGTTGATTTTGTATGTTCATAAATCTTCTAGGACCATAATGGCAGAAATAAAACATCAAGGATCCTAGAGTGGGAACGTCTTGAAGGACCAAATAGACCGTTTTCCATTTTTCTGAACTTGTTGTCTTGTTGGGTGCCTTTTCAAGTCACTTAGACGCTTATAAATAATGTTCTAAACTTAATCCTTGGATGTGAATCAGTCTAGCTACTGTCCTTTCCTAAACGGTAAGCATCTTTTATTCAAATAATGTGGCATTCGTAAAACCACAAAAATAAATAATCCTTGCATAGTGATAAAGTTTTTGTTTCCCAATGAAATCTTTTGTTTTATTGGGCTGTATGTAAATCTTGCAATATTTCCGCAGGTTCTTCATAATCATGGAAGGAGAATGAATGAATCCTCTGATCTCCACTCCAAGATAATACGTATATCTTTTGTTGAACCGGCGGGGCTGCTACTTTTGTGATTGACAAACAAAGAGATGCATGCAGTGGAGTATTGTATTTTTTAACTCAGAGAGGCATCAACCTTTCTGAGTCACCTTCTTTCTCTGTTTTGAATGTTTGTTCCTCTTTTCTTTTTTTTTTTTTTTTCTCCTCGAGATTTGACTATTATATATATGGTTGCCAGAATAGTTGCTAGAACAACTAAGTCATGTCAAATATGCTTTGCGCCAAGTTCACAGCTAGGCCTCTTTCTATCTTTTGCCTAGGAAACCCCCCTCCTTTCGGTGGCAAGATTCTATGTTTAGGGATGGTAGTAATATAGTTTTTTCCCGACAGTAAATCGATTAGGATTTGATGATGTTTATTAAGGTTGACCGACTCTAAAGTTATTAGATATTGATAAAAGAGTTTTACTGATGGTAAATATCTGATTGTAATCAATTTTTATGTTTTATATGTCTTAGAATTCATGCATTTTTATTTGAAATTTTGTTAATTTTATTTATTTAATTAAAGACTAAATAAAATAAATACTTTAGTTTGATTATTTAAATTAAATCATTAAAAAATGTCTCTCAGGCTATTTAAATTGGGTCATTTTTAGTTGGGCTATTTGAATTGGGTTGGATTCGAATTATTTAAATAATGTTCAACGGATACAAGAATTATGCCTTTGGGTATAATAAATTCATTAAATAACAGGTTAAATTTATTCGGTTTCATCAAATAAAGAAATGAATTAACAAAGCACTGAAGATGACTAGGTATGTTTTTCATGTTGAATAAATATACCAGATAAAGTTTTACGATAAAGTTTTACAATAGGCTCAAATTCGTGTACTAATCATCACGTTTTTAACAAAATTTACGTCAGAAAAAAGTTATCTAAAAAATTGCTTAAAACGATTCTGAATATTTTTCATGTTGTGTAAATACACTAGAAAAAATTTTACATTCCAATTAAGGTGCGAATTCGTGTGTTAAAAATGATCACGTTTTTTTACAAAATTAGGTTCGAAAAATAGTTCTTTTCAAAATTGCTAAAAATGACTCGGTATGTTTTTCATGTTGTAAGAATACACTAGGAAAAATTTCAAATTTCCATTAATGTCTAAATTCGCGTGTAAATTATACGCTTTTCACAAAATTTTAGATAAGAAAAACGTTCTCAAAAAATTGTTTAAAACAATTCGGAATATTTTTCATATTGTGTAAAAACACCAAACAAAGTTTCATATTTTTAAATTAAGGCCCGAATTCGTGTGGTAATCATCACGTTTCTTACAAAATTTAGGTCCGAAAAATAGGTCCCCTTCAAATTGCTAAAAATGACTCCGTATGTTTTTCTTGTTGTATAAATACACAAAAAAGGGGCCAAATCCTCATTAAGGCCCGAATTCGTATGCTAACCATCACGTTTTTTCACAAAATTTAGGTCAGAAAAAAGTTCTCTCGAAAATGTCTTAAAATGATTCTGAATGTCTTTCATGTCGCGTAAAAACACCAAAAAGAGTTTCTTATTCATGTTATGTCCGAAATTCGTGTGTTAATCATCACGTCTTTTACCAATTTCAGATTCGAAAAATAGTGCTCTTTGAAATTGCTCAAAATTACTCGGTATGTTTTTCCTGTTGTAAAAATACACCAGACAAAATTTCACATTCCCATTAAGCCCGAATTCGTGTGCTAATCATCACGTTTTTTTACAAAGTTTAGGTCAGAAAAAAGTTCCCTAAAAAATTGCTTAAAATGATTGTGAATGTCTTTCATGTTGTGTAAAAACACCAAAGAAAACTTACACATCAAGATTAAGGCCCGAATTCGTGTGCTAATCATCACGTTTCTTACAAAATTTAGGTCCCAAAAATAGGTCCCCTTGAAATTACCAAAAATGACTCCGTATATTTTTCTTGTTGTATAAATGCACAAAAAAGGGGCCAAAAACCTCATTAAGGCCCGAATTCGTGTGCTAACCATCACATTTTTTCACAAAATTTAGGTCAGAAAAAAGTTCTCTCGAAAATGGCTTAAAATGATTCTGAATGTCTTTCATGTCGTGTAAAAACACCAAAAAGAGTTTCTTATTCAAATTATGTCCGAAATTCGTGTGTTAATCATCACGTCTTTTACAAATTTCAGATCCGAAAAATAGTGCTCTTTGAAATTGCTCAAAATTACTCGGTATGTTTTTCCTATTGTAAAAATACACCAGACAAAATTTCACATTCCCATTAAGGCCCGAATTTGTGCGCTAATCATCACGTTTTTTTACAAAATTTAGGTCAGAAAAAAGTTCCCCGAAAAATTGCTTAAAATGATTGTGAATATCTTTCATGTTGGGTAAAAACACCAAACAAAGTTACACATCAAAATTAATGCCCGAAATCGTGTGCTAATCATCACGTTTCTTACAAAATTTAGGTCCGAAAAATAGGTCCCCTTCAAATTGCTAAAAATGACTCCGTATGTTTTTCTTGTTGTATAAATGCACAAAAAAGGAGCCAAATCCTCATTAAGGCCCGAATTCGTGTGCTAACCATAACGTTTTTTCACAAAATTTAGGTCAGAAAAAAGTTCTCCCGAAAATGGCTTAAAATGATTCTGAATGTCTTTCATGTCCTGTAAAAACACCAAAAAGAATTGCTAATTCAAATTACGTCCCAAATTCGTGTGTTAATCATCACGTCTTTTACAAATTTCAGATCCGAAAAATAGTGCTCTTTGAAATTGCTCAAAATTACTCGGTATGTTTTTCCTGTTGTAAAAATACACCAAACAAAATTTCACATTCCCATTAAGGCCCGAATTCGTGTGCTAATCATCACGTTTTTTTAACAAATTTAGGTCAGAAAAAAGTTTCGTAAAAAATTGCTTCAAATGATTGTGAATGTCTTTCATGTTGTGTAAAAACACCAAACAAAGTTACACATCAAAATTAAGGCCCGAATTCGTGTGCTAATCATCACCTTTTTTTACAAAATTTAGGTCAGCAAAAAGTCCCTAAAAAATTGCTTCAAATGATTGTGAATGTCTTTCATGTTGTGTAAAAACACCAAAGAAAGTTACACATCAAAATTAAGGCCCGAATTCGTGTGCATTACATCACGTTTCTTACAAAATTTAGGTCCGAAAAATAGGTCCCCTTGAAATTGCTAAAAATGACTCCGTATATTTTTCTTGGTTTATAAATACACAAAAAAGGGGCCAAATCCTCATTAAGGCCCGAATTCGTGTGCTAACCATCACCTTTTTTCACAAAATTTAGGTCAGAAAAAAGTTCTCTGGAAAATGGCTTAGAATGATTCTGAATGTCTTTCATGTCGTGTAAAAACATAAAAAAGAGTTTCTTATTCAAATTATGTCCCAAATTCGTGTGTTACTCATCACGTCTTTTACAAATTTCAAATCAGAAAAATAGTGCGCTTTGAAATTGCTCAAAATTACTCGGTATGTTTTTCCTGATGTAAAAATACACCAGACAAAATTTCACATTCCCATTAAGGCCCGAATTCGTGTGCTAATCATCACGTTTTTTTACAAAATTTAGATCAGAAAAAAGTTCCCCAAAAAATTGCTTAAAATGATTGTGAATGTCTTTCATGTTCTGTAAAAACACCAAACAAAGTTACACATGAAAATTAAGGCCCTAAATCGTGTGCTCATCATCACGTTTCTTACAAAATTTAGGTCCGAAAAATAGGTCCCCTTCAAATTGCTAAAAATGACTATGTATGTTTTTCTTGTTGTATAAATACACAAAAAAGGGGCCAAATCCTCATTAAGGTCCGAATTCGTGTGCTAACCATCACGTTTTTTCACAAAATTTAGGTCAGGAGAAAGTTCTCTCGAAAATGGCTTAAAATGATTCTGAATGTCTTTCATGTCGTGTAAAAACACCAAAAAGAGTTTCTTATTCAAGTTATGTCTGAAATTAGTGTGTTAATCATCACGTCTTTTACAAATTCCGGATCCGAAAAATAGTGCCCTTTGAAATTGCTCAAAATTACCCGGTATGTTTTTCCTGTTGCAAAAATACACCAGACAAAATTTCACATTCCCATTAAGGCCTGAATTCGTGTGCTAATCATCACGTTTTTTTCAAAATTTAGGTAAGAAAAAAGTTCCCTAAAAAATTGCTTAAAATGATTGTGAATGTCTTTCATGTTGTGTAAAAACACCAAAGAAAGTTACACATCAAAATTAAGGCCCGAATTCGTGTGCATATCATCACGTTTTTTACAAAATTTTTGTCCGAAAAATAGGTCCCCTTGAAATTGCTAAAAATGAATCCGTATGTTTTTCTTGTTGTATAAATGCACAAAAAAGGGGCCAAATCCTTATTAAGGCCCGAATTCGTGTGCTAACCACCACGTTTTTTCACAAAATTTAGGTCAGAAAAAAGTTCTCTCGAAAATGGCTTAAAATGATTCTGAATGTCATTCATGTCGTGTAAAAACACCAAAAAGAGTTTCTTATTCAAAGTATGTCCCAAATTCGTGTGTTAATCATCACGTCTTTTACAAATTTCAGATCCAAAAAATAGTGCTCTTTGAAATTGCTCAAAATTACTCGGTATGATTTTCCTGTTGTAAAAATACACAAGACAAAATTTCACATTCCCATTAAGGCCCGAATTCGTGTGCTAATCATCACGTTTTTTTACAAAATTTAGGTTCGAAAAAAAAACACCAAACAAAGTTACGCGTGAAAATTAAGGCCCTAAATCGTGTGCTAATCATCACGTTTCTTACAAAATTTAGGTCCGAAAAATAGGTCCCCTTGAAAACGCTAAAAATGACTCCGTATTTTTTTCTTGTTGTATAAATACACAAAAAAGAGGCCAAAACCTCATTAAGGTCCGAATTGGTGTGCCAACCATCACGTTTTTTCACAAAATTTAGGTTAGAAAAAAGTTCTCTCAGAAATGGCTTAAATTGATTCTGAATGTCTTTCATGTCGTGTAAAAACACCAAAAAGAGTTTCTTATTCAAGTTATGTCTGAAATTAGTGTGTTAATCATCACGTCTTTTACAAATTCCAGATCCGAAAAATAGTGCTCTTTAAAATTGCTCAAAATTACTCGGTATGTTTTTCCTGTTGCAAAAATACACCAGACAAAATTTCACATTATCATTAAGGCCCGAATTCGTATGCTAATCATCACGTTTTTTTCCAAATTTAGGTCAGAAAAAAGTTCCCTAAAAAATTGCTTAAAATGATTGTGAATGTCTTTCATGTTGTGTAAAAACACCAAACAGAGTTACACAACAAAATTTAGGCCCTAAATCGTGTGCTAATCATCACGTTTGTTACAAAATTTACGTCCGAAAAATAGGTCCTTTTCAAATTGCAAAAAATGACTCCGTATGTTTTTCTTGTTGTATAAATACACAAAAAAGGGGCCAAATCCTCATGAAGGCCCGAATTCGTGTGCTAACCATCACTTTTTTTCACAAAATTTAGGTCAGAAAAAAGTTCTCTCGAAAATGGCTTAAAATGATTCTGAATGTCTTTCATGTCATGTAAAAACCCCAAAAAGAGTTTCTTATTCAAATTATATCCCAAATTCGTGTGTTAATCATCACGTCTTTTACAAATTTCAGATTCGAAAAATAGTGCTCTTTGAAATTGCTCAAAATTACTCGGTATGTTTTTCCTGTTGTAAAAATACACCAGACAAAATTTCACATTCCCATTAAGCCCGAATTCGTGTGCTAATCATCACGTTTTTTTACAAAATTTAGGTCAGAAAAAAGTTCCCCAAAAAATTGCTTAAAATGATTGTGAATGTCTTTCATGTTCTGTAAAAACACCAAACAAAGTTACACATGAAAATTAAGGCCCTAAATCGTGTGCTAATCATCACGTTTCTTACAAAATTTAGGTCCGAAAAATAGGTCCCTTTCAAATTGCTAAAAATGACTCCGTACGTTTTTCTTGTTGTATAAATACACAAAAAAGGAGCCAAATCCTCATTAAGGCCCGAATTCGTGTGCGAACCATCACATTTTTCACAAAATTTAGGTCAGAAAAAGTTCTCTCGAAAATGCCTTAAAATGATTCTGAATGTCTTTCATGTCGTGTAAAAACACAAAAAAGAGTTTCTTATTCAAGTTATGTCCGAAATTAGTGTGTTAATCGTCACGTCTTTTACAAATTCCAGATCCGAAAAATACTGCTCTTTGAAATTGCTGAAAATTACTCGGTAAGTTTTTCCTATTGTAAAAATACACCAGACAAAATTTCACATTCCCATTAAGGCCCGAATTCGTGTACTAATCATCACGTCTTTTTACAAAATTTAGGTCAGAAAAAAGTTCCCCAAAAAATTGCTTAAAATGATTGTGAATGTCTTTCATGTTGTGTAAAAAGACCAAAGAAAGTTACACATCAAAATGAAGGCCCGAATTCGTGTGCATATCCTCACGTTTTTCACAAAATTTTTCTCCGAAAAATAGCTCCCCTTGAAATTGCTAAAAATGAATCCGTATGTTTTTCTTGTTGGATAAATACATAAAAAGGGGCCAAATCCTCATTAAGGCCCGAATTCGTGTGCTAACCACCACGTTTTTTCACAAAATTTAGGTCAGAAAAAAGTTCTCTCGAAAATAGCTTAAAATGATTCTGAATGTCTTTCATGTCATGTAAAAACACCAAAAAGAGTTGCTTATTCAAATTATGTCCCAAATTCGTGTGTTAATCATCACGTCTTTTACAAATTTCAGATCCGAAAAATAGTGCTCTTTGAAATTGCTCAAAATTACTCGGTATGTTTTTCCTCTTGTAAAAATACACCAGACAAAATTTCACATTCCCATTAAGGCCCGAATTCGTGTGCTAATCAAACGACGTTTTTTTACAAAAATTTAGGTCGGAAAAAAAGTTCCCCAAAAAATTGCTTAAAATGATTGTGAATGTCTTTCATGTTGTGTAAAAACACCAAACAAAGTTACACATCAAAATTAAGGCCCGAAATCGTGTGCTAATCATCACGTTTCTTATATAATTTAGGTCCGAAAAATAGGTCCCCTTCAAATTCCTAAAAATGACTCCGTATGTTTCTCTTGTTGTATAAATACACAAAAAAGGAGCCAAATCCTCATTAAGGCCCGAATTCGTGTGCTAACCATCACGTTTTTTCACAAAGTTTAGGTAAAAAAAAAGTTCTCCCGAAAATGGCTTAAAATGATTCCGAATGTCTTTCATGTCATGTAAAAACACCAAAAAGAGTTGCTTATTCAAATTATGTCCCAAATTCGTGTGTTAATCATCACGTCTTTTACAAATTTCAGATCCGAAAAATAGTGCTCTTTGAAATTGCTCAAAATTACTCGGTATGTTTTTCCTATTACACCAAAGAAAATTTCATATTCCCATTAAGGCCCGAATTCGTGTGCTAATCATCACGTTTTTTTACAAAATTTAGGTCAGAAAAAAGTTCCCTAAAATATTGCTTCGAATGATTGCGAATGTCTTTCATGTTGTGTAAAAACACCAAACAAAGTTACACATCAAAATTAAGGCCCGAATTCGTGTGCTATCATCACGTTTCTTACAAAATTTAGGTCGAAAAATAGGTCCCCTTCAAATTGCTAAAAATGACTCCGTATGTTTTTCTTGTTTTATAAATACACAAAAAAGGGGTAATATCCTCATTAAGGCCCGAATTCGTGTGCTAACCATCACGTTTTTTCACAAAATTTAGGTCAGAAAAAAGTTCTCTCGAAAATGGCTTAAAATGATTTTGAATGTCTTTCATGTCGTGTAAAAACACCAAAAAGAGTTTCTTATTCAAATTATGTCCCAAATTCGTGTGTTAATCATCACGTCTTTTACAAATTTCAGATCCGAAAAATAGTGCTCTTTGAAATTGCTCAAAATTTCTCGGTATGTTTTTCCTGTTGTAAAAATACACCAGACAAAATTTCACATTCCCATTAAGGCCCGAATTCGTGTGCTAATCATCACGTTTTTTTACAAAATTTAGGTTAGAAAAAAGTTCCCCAAAAAATTGCTTAAAATGATTGTGAATGTCTTTCATGTTGTGTAAAAAGACCAAAGAAAGTTACACATCAAAATTAAGGCCTGAATTCGTGTGCATATCATCACGTTTCTTACAAAATTTTTCTCCGAAAAATAGCTCCCCTTGAAATTGCTAAAAATGAATCAGTATGTTTTTCTTGTTGTATAAATACACAAAAAAGGGGCCAAATCCTCATTAAGGCCCGAATTCGTGTGCTAACCACCACGTTTTTTCACAAAATTTAGGTCAGAAAAAAGTTCTTTCGAAAATGGCTTAAAATGATTCTGAATGTCTTTCATGTCGTGGAAAAACACCAAAAAGAATTTCTTATTCAAATTATGTCCGAAATTCGTGTGTTAATCATCACGTCTTTTACAAATTTCAGATTCGAAAAATAGTGCTCTTTGAAATTGCTCAAAATTACTCGGTAAGTTTTTCCTGTTGTAAAAATACACCAGTCAAAATTTCACATTCCCATTAAGGCCCGAATTCGTGTGCTAATCATCACGTTTTTTTACAAAATTTAGGTCAGAAAAAAGTTCCCTAAAAAATTGCTTCAAATGATTGTGAATGTCTTTCATGTTGTGTAAAAACACCAAACAAAGTTACACATCAAAATTAAGGCCCGAAATCGTGTGCTAATCATCACGTTTCTTACAAAATTTAGGTCCGAAAAATAGGTCCCCCTCAAATTGCTAAAAATGACTCGGTATGTTTTTCTTGTTGTATAAATACACAAAAAAGGAGCCAAATCCTCATTAAGGCCCGAATGCGTGTGCTAACCATCACGTTTTTTCACAAAATTTAGGTCAGAAAAAAGTTCTCCCGAAAATGGCTTAAAATGATTCTGAATGTCTTTCATGTCGTGTAAAAACACCAAAAAGAGTTGCTAATTCAAATTATGTCCCGAATTCGTGTGTTAATCATCACGTCTTTTACAAATATATGATCCGAAAAATAGTGCTCTTTGAAATTGCTCAAAATTACTCGGTATGTTTTTCCTGTTGTAAAAATACCCCAAACAAAATTTCACATTCCCATTAAGACCCGAATTCGTGTGCTAATCATCACGTTTTTTTACAAAATTCAGGTCAGAAAAAAGTTCCCCAAAAAATTGCTTAAAATGATTGTGAATGTCTTTCATGTTGTGTAAAAACACCAAACAAAGTTACACATCAAAATTAAGGCCCGAAATCGTGTGCTAATCATCACCTTGCAAAATTTAGGTCCGAAAAATAGGTCCCCTTCAAATTGCTATAAATGACTCTGTATGTTTTTCTTGTTGTATAAATACACAAAAAAGGAGCCAAATCCTCATTAAGGCCCGAATTCGTGTGCTAACCATCACGTTTTTTCACAAAATTTAGGTCAGAAAAAAGTTCTCTAGAAAATGGCTTAAAATGATTCTGAATGTCTTTCATGTCGTGTAAAAACACCAAAAAGAGTTTCGTATTCAAATTATGTCCCAAATTCGTGTGTTAATCATCACGTCTTTTAAAAATTTCAGATCCGAAAAATTGTGCTCTTTGAAATTGCTCAAAATTACTCGGTAAGTTTTTCCTGTTGTAAAAATACACCAGACAAAATTTCACATTCCCATTAAGGCCAGAATTCATGTGCTAATCATCACGTTTTTTTACAAAATTTAGGTCAGAAAAAAGTTCCCCAAAAAATTGCTTAAAATGATTGTGAATGTCTTTCATGTTGTGTAAAAACACCAAACAAAGTTACACATCAAAATTAAGGCCCGAAATCGTGTGCTAATCATCACGTTTCCTCCAAAATTTAGGCCCGAAAAATAGGTCCCCTTCAAATTGCTAAAAATGACTTCGTATGTTTTTCTTGTTGTATAAATACACAAAAAAGGAGCCAAATCCTCGTTAAGGCCCGAATTCGTGTGCTAACCATCACGTTTTTTCACAAAGTTTAGGTCAAAAAAAAGTTCTCCCGAAAATGGCTTAAAATGATTCTGAATGTCTTTCATGTCATGTAAAAACACCGAAAAGAGTTGCTTATTCAAATTATGTCCCAAATTCGTGTGTTAATCATCACGTCTTTTACAAATTTCAGATCCGAAAAATAGTGCTCTTTGAAATTGCTCAAAATTACTCGGTATATTTTTCCTATTACACCAAAGGAAATTTCATATTCCCATTAAGGCCCGAATTCGTGTGCTAATCATCACGTTTTTTTACAAAATTTAGGTCAGAAAAAAGTTCCCTAAAAAATTGTTTCGAATGATTGTGAATGTCTTTCATGTTGTGTAAAAACACCAAACAAAGTTACACATCAAAATTAAGGCCCGAATTCGTGTGCTATCATCACGTTTCTTACAAAATTTAGGTCGAAAAATAGGTCCCCTTCAAATTGCTAAAAATGACTCCGTATGTTTTTCTTGTTTTATAAATACACAAAAAAGGGGTAATATCCTCATTAAGGCCCGAATTCGTGTGCTAACCATCACGTTTTTTCACAAAATTTAGGTCAGAAAAAAGTTCTCTCGAAAATGGCTTAAAATGCTTTTGAATGTCTATCATGTCGTGTAAAAACACCAAAAAGAGTTTCTTATTCAAATTATGTCCCAAATTCGTGTGTTAATCATCACGTCTTTTACAAATTTCAGATCCGAAAAATAGTGCTCTTTGAAATTGCTCAAAATTACTCGGTAAGTTTTTCCTGTTGTAAAAATACACCAGTCAAAATTTCACATTCCCATTAAGGCCCGAATTCGTGTGCTAATCATCACGTTTTTTTACAAAATTTAGGTCAGAAAAAAGTTCCCTAAAAAATTGCTTCAAATGATTGTGAATGTCTTTCATGTTGTGTAAAAACACCAAAGAAAGTTACACATCAAAATTAAGGCCCGAAATCGTGTGCTAATCATCACGTTTCTTACAAAATTTAGGTCCGAAAAATCGGTCCCCCTCAAATTGCTAAAAATGACTCGGTATGTTTTTTTTGTTGTATAAATACACAAAAAAGGAGCCAAATCCTCATTAAGGCCCGAATTCGTGTGCTAACCATCACGTTTTTTCACAAAATTTAGGTCAGAAAAAAGTTCTCCCGAAAATGGCTTAAAATGATTCTGAATGTCTTTCATGTCGTGTAAAAACACCAAAAAGAGTTGCTAATTCAAATTATGTCCCGAATTCGTGTGTTAATCATCACGTCTTTTACAAATATCAGATCCGAAAAATAGTGCTCTTTGAAATTGCTCAGAATTACTCGGTATGTTTTTCCTGTTGTAAAAATACACCAAACAAAATTTCACATTCCCATTAAGGCCCGAATTCGTGTGCTAATCATCCCGTTTTTTTACAAAATTTAGGTCGGAAAAAAGTTCCCCAAAAAATTGCTTAAAATGATTGTGAATGTCTTTCATGTTGTGTAAAAACACCAAACAAAGTTACACATCAAAATTAAGGCCCGAAATCGTGTGCTAATCATCACGTTTCTTGCAAAATTTAGGTCGAAAAATAGGTCCCCTTAAAATTGCTAAAAATGACTCCGTATGTTTTTCTTGTTGTATAAATACACAAAAAAGGAGCCAAATCCTCATTAAGGCCAGAATTCGTGTGCTAACCATTACGTTTTTTCACAAAATTTAGGTCAGAAAAAAGTTTTCTCGAAAATGGCTTAAAATGATTCTGAATGTCTTTCATGTCGTGTAAAAACACCAAAAAGAGTTTCGTATTCAAATTATGTCCCAAATTCGTGTGTTAATCATCACGTCTTTTACAAATTTCAGATCCGAAAAATTGTGCTCTTTGAAATTGCTCAAAATTACTCGGTAAGTTTTTCCTGTTGTAAAAATACACCAGACAAAATTTCACATTCCCATTAAGGCCAGAATTCATGTGCTAATCATCACGTTTTTTTACAAAATTTAGGTCAGAAAAAAGTTCCCCAAAAAATTGCTTAAAATGATTGTGAATGTCTTTCATGTTGTGTAAAAACACCAACCAAAGTTACACATCAAAATTAAGGCCCGAAATCGTGTGCTAATCATCACGTTTCCTCCAAAATTTAGGTCCGAAAGATAGGTCCCCTTCAAATTGCTAAAAATGACTCCGTATGTTTTTCTTGTTGTATAAATACACAAAAAAGGAGCCAAATCCTCATTAAGGCCCGAATTCGTGTGCTAACCATCACGTTTTTTCACAAAATTTAGGTCAGAAAAAAGTGCTCTCGAAAATGGCTTAAAATGATTGTGAATGTCTTTCATGTCGTGTAAAAACACCAAAAAGAGTTGCTTATTCAAATTATGTCCGTGTTAATCATCACGTCTTTTACAAATTTCAGATCCGAAAAATAGTGCTCTTTGAAATTGCTCAAAATTACTCGGTATGTTTTTCCTGTTGTAAAAATACACCAAACAAAATTTCACATTCCCATTAAGGCCCGAATTCGTGTGCTAATCATCACGTTTTTTTACAAAATTTAGGTCAGAAAAAAGTTCCCCGAAAAATTGCTTAAAATGATTGTGAATATCTTTCATGTTGTGTAAAAACACCAAACAAAGTTACACATCAAAATTAAGGCCCGAAATCGTCTGCTAATCATCACGTTTCTTACAAAATTTAGGTCCGAAAACGAGGTCCCCTTCAAATTGCTAAAAATGACTCCGTATGTTTTTCTTCTTGTATAAATACACAAAAAAGGAGCCAATTCCTCATTAAGGCCCGAATTCGTGTGGTAACCATCACGTTTTTTCACAAAATTCAGGTCAGAAAAAAGTTACCCCGAAAATGGCTTAAAATGATTCTGAATGTCTTTCATGTCGTGTAAAAACACCAAAAAGAGTTGCTTATTCAAATTATGTCCCAAATTCGTGTTAATCATCACGTCTTTTACAAATTTCAGATCTGAAAAATAGTGCTCTTTGAAATTGCTCAAAATTACTCGGTATGTTTTTCCTGTTGTAAAAATACACCAAACAAAATTTCACATTCCCATTAAGGCCCGAATTCGTGTGCTAATCATCACGTTTTTTTACAAAAGTTAGGTCAGAAAAAAGTTCCCTAAAAAATTGCTTAAAATGATTGTGAATGTCTTTCATGTTGTGTAAAAACACCAAACAAAGTTACACATCAAAATTAAGGCCCGAAATCGTGTGCTAATCATCACGTTTCTTACAAAATTTAGGTCCGAAAAATAGGTCCCCTTCAAATTGCTAAAAATGACTCCGTATGTTTTTCTTGTTGCATAAATACACAAAAAAGGAGCCAATTCCTCATTAAGGCCCGAATTCGTGTGCTAACCATCACGTTTTTTCACAAAATTCAGGTCAGAAAAAAGTTCCCCCGAAAATGGCTTAAAATGATTCTGAATGTCTGTCATGTCGTGTAAAAACACCAAAAAGAGTTGCTTATTCAAATTATGTCCCAAATTCGTGTTAATCATCACTTCTTTTACAAATTTCAGATCCGAAAAATAGTGCTCTTTGAAATTGCTCAAAATTACTCGGTATGTTTTTCCTGTTGTAAAAATATACCAAACAAAATTTCACATTCCCATTAAGGCCCGAATTCGTGTGCTAATCATCACGTTTTTTTACAAAATTAGGTCAGAAAATAGTTCCCTAAAAAATTGCTTAAAATGATTGTGAATGTCTTTCATGTTGTGTAAAAACACCAAACAAAGTTACACATCAAAATTAAGGCCCGAAATCGTGTGCTAATCATCACGTTTCTTACAAAATTTAGGTCCGAAAAATAGGTCCCCTTCAAATTGCTAAAAATGACTCCGTATGTTTTTCTTGTTGCATAAATACACAAAAAAGGAGCCAATTCCTCATTAAGGCCCGAATTCGTGTGCTAACCATCACGTTTTTTCACAAAATTTTGGTCAGAAAAAAGTTCTCTCGAAAATGGCTTAAAATGATTCTGAATGTCTTTCATGTCGTGTAAAAACACCAAGAAGAGTTTCTTATTCAAATTATGTCCCAAATTCGTGTGTTAATCATCACGTCTTTTACAAATTTCAGATCCGAAAAATAGTGCTCTTTGAAATTGCTCAAAATTACTCGGTATGTTTTTCCTGTTTTAAAAATACACCAAACAAAATTTCACATTCCCATTAAGGCCCGAATTCGTGTGCTAATCATCACGTTTTTTTACAAAATTTAGGTCAGAAAAAAGTTCCCCAAAAAATTTCTTAAAATGATTGTGAATGTCTTTCATGTTGTGTAAAAACACCAAACAAGGTTACACACCAAAATTAAGGCCCGAAATCGTGTGCAAATCATCACGTTTCTTACAAAATTTAGGCCCGAAAAATAGGTCCCCTTCAAATTGCTAAAAATGACTCCGTATGTTTTTCTTGTTGTATAAATACACAGAAAAAGGGGCCAAATCCTCATTAAGGCCCGAATACGTGTGCTAACCATCACGTTTTTTCACAAAATTCAGGTCAGAAAAAAGTTCCCCCGAAAATGGCTTAAAATGATTCTGAATGTCTTTCATGTCGTGTAAAAACACCAAAAAGAGTTGCTTATTCAAATTATGTCCCAAATTCGTGTTAATCATCACGTCTTTTACAAATTTTAGATCCGAAAAATAGTGCTCTTTGAAATTGCTCAAAATTACTCGATATGTTTTTCCTCTTGTAAAAATACACCAAACAAAATTTCACAATCCCATTATGGCCCGAATTCGTGTGTTAATCATCACGTTTTTTTACAAAATTTAGGTCAGAAAAAAGTTCCCCAAAAAATTTCTTCAAATGATTGTGAATGTCTTTCATGTTGTGTAAAAACACCAAACAAAGTTACACACCAAAATTAAGGCCCGAAATCGTGTGCTAATCATCACGTTTCTTACAAAATTTAGGTCCGAAAAATAGGTCCCCCTCAAATTGCTAAAAATGACTCCGTATGTTTTTCTTGTTGTATAAATACACAAAAAAGGAGCCAAATCCTCATTAAGCCCCGAATTCGTGTGCTAACCATCACGTTTTTTCACAAAATTTAGGTCAGAAAAAAGTTCTCTCGAAAATGGCTTAAATTGATTTTGAATGTCTTTCATGTCGTGTAAAAACACCAAAAAGAGTTTCTTATTCAAATTATGTCCCAAATTCGTGTGTTAATCATCACGTCTTTTACAAATTTCAGATCCGAAAAATAGTGCTCTTTGAAATTGCTCAAAATTACTCGATATGTTTTTCCTGTTGTAAAAATACACCAAACAAAATTTCACATTCCCATTATGACTGAATTCGTGTGCTAATCATCACGTTTTTTTACAAAATTTAGGTCAGAAAAAAGTTCCCCAAAAAATTTCTTAAAATGATTGTGAATGTCTTTCATGTTGTGTAAAAACACCAAACAAAGTTACAAACCAAAATTAAGGCCCGAAATCGTGTGCTAATCATCACGTTTCTTACAAAATTTAGGTCCGAAAAATAGGTCCCCTTCAAATTGCAAAAAATGACTCCGTATGTTTTTCTTGTTGTATAAATACACAAAAAAGGAGCCAAATCCTCATTAAGGCCCGAATTCGTGTGCTAACCATCACGTTTTTTCACAAAATTTAGGTCAGAAAAAAGTTCTCTCGAAAATGGCTTAAAATGATTCTGAATGTCTTTCATGTCGTGTAAAAACACCAAAAAGAGTTTCTTATTCAAATTATGTCCCAAATTCGTGTGTTAATCATCACGTCTTTTACAAATTTCATATCCGAAAAATAGTGCTCTTTGAAATTGCTCAAAATTACTCGGTATGTTTTTCCTGTTGTAAAAATACACCAAACAAAATTTCACATTCCCATTAAGGCCCGAATTCGTGTGCTAATCATCACGTTTTTTTACAAAATTTAGGTCAGAAAAAAGTTCCCCAAAAAATTTCTTAAAATGATTGTGAATGTCTTTCATGTTGTGTAAAAACACCAAACAAAGTTACACACCAAAATTAAGGCCCGAAACCGTGTGCTAATCATCACGTTTCTTACAAAATTTAGGTCCGAAAAATAGGTCCCCTTCGAATTGCTAAAAATGACTCCATATGTTTTTCTTGTTGTATAAATACACAAAAAAGGGAGCCAAATCCTCATTAAGGCCCGAATTCGTAGTGCTAACCATCACGTTTTTTCACAAAATTCGAGTCGAAAAAAAAGTTCCCCAAAAAAATTTCTTAAAATGATTGTGAATGTCTTTCATGTTGTGTAAAAACACCAAACAAAGTTACAAACCAAAATTAAGGCGCGAAATCGTGTGCTAATCATCACGTTTCTTACAAAATTTAGGTCCGAAAAATAGGTCCCCTTCAAATTGCAAAAAATGACTCCGTATGTTTTTCTTGTTGTATAAATACACAAAAAAGGAGCTAAATCCTCATTAAGGCCCGAATTCGTGTGCTAACCATCACGTTTTTTCAAAAAATTCAGGTCAGAAAAAAGTTCCCCCGAAAATGGCTTAAAATGATTCTGAATGTCTTTCATGTCGTGTAAAAACACCAAAGAGACTTGCTTATTCAAATTATGTCCCAAATTCGTGTGTTAATCATCACGTCTTTTACAAATTTCAGATCCGAAAAATAGTGCTCTTTGAAATTGCTCAAAATTACTCGTTATGTTTTTCCTGTTGTAAAAATACACCAAACAAAATTTCACATTCCCATTATGGCCCGAATTCGTGTGCTAATCATCACGTTTTTTTACAAAATTTAGGTCAGAAAAAAGTTCCCCAAAAAATTTCTTCAAATGATTGTGAATGTCTTTCATGTTGTGTAAAAACACCAAACAAAGTTACAAACCAAAATTAAGGCCCGAAATCGTGTGCTAATCATCACGTTTCTTACAAAATTTAGGTCCGAAAAATAGGTCCCCTTCAAATTGCAAAAAATGACTCCGTATGTTTTTCTTGTTGTATAAATACACAAAAAAGGAGCCAAATCCTCATTAAGGCCCGAATTCGTGTGCTAACCATCACGTTTTTTCACAAAATTCAGGTCAGAAAAAAGTTCTCTCGAAAATGGCTTAAAATGATTTTGAATGTATTTCATGTCGTGTGAAAACACCAGAAAGAGTTTCTCATTCAAATTATGTCCCAAATTCGTGTGTTAATCATCATGTCTTTTACAAATTTCAGATCCGAAAAATAGTGCTCTTTGAAATTGCTCAAAATTACTCGGTATGTTTTTCCTGTTGTAAAAATACACAGACAAGATTTCACATTCCCATTAAGGCCCGAATTCGTGTGCTAATCATCACGTTTTTTTACAAAATTTAGGTCAGAAAAAAGTTCCCCAAAAAATTTCTTAAAATGATTGGGAATATCCTTCATGTTGTGTAAAAACACCAAACAAAGTTACACTCCAAAACTAAGGCCCGAAATCGTGTGCTAATCATCACGTTTCTTACAAAATTTAGGTCCGAAAAATAGGTCCCCTTCAAATTGCTAAAAATGACTCCGTATGTTTTTCTTGTTGTATATATACACAAAAAAGGAGCCAAATCCTCATTTAGCCCCGAATTCGTGTGCTAACCATCACGTTTTTTCACTAAATTTAGGTCAGAAAAAAGTTCTCCCGAAAATGGCTTAAAATGATTCTGAATGTCTTTCATGTCGTGTAAAAACACCAAAAAGAGTTGCTTATTCAAATTATGTCCCAAATTCGTGTGTTAATCATCACGTCTTTTACAAATTTCAGATCCGAAAAATAGTGCTCTTTGAAATTGCTCAAAATTACTCGGTATGTTTTTCCTGTTGTAAAAATACACCAAACAAAATTTCACACTCCCATTATGGCCTGAATTCCTGTGCATCATCACGTTTTTTTACAAAATTTAGGTCAGAAAAAAGTTCCCCAAAAAATTTCTTAAAATGATTGGGAATATCCTTCATGTTGTGTAAAAACACCAAACAAAGTTACACTCCAAAACTAAGGCCCGAAATCGTGTGCTAATCATCACGTTTCTTACAAAATTTAGGTCCGTAAAATAGGTCCCCTTCAAATTGCTAAAAATGACTCCGTATGTTTTTCTTGTTGTATAAATACACAAAAAAGGAGCCAAATCCTCATTAAGGCCCGAATTCGTGTGCTAACCATCACGTTTTTTCACAAAATTCAGGTCAGAAAAAAGTTCTCTCGAAAATGGCTTAAAATGATTTTGAATGTATTTCATGTCGTGTGAAAACACCAGAAAGAGTTTCTCATTCAAATTATGTCCCAAATTCGTGTGTTAATCATCATGTCTTTTACAAATTTCAGATCCGAAAAATAGTGCTCTTTGAAATTGCTCAAAATTACTCGGTATGTTTTTCCTGTTGTAAAAATACACCAAACAAAATTTCACATTCCCATTAAGGCCCGAATTCGTGTGCTAATCATCACGTTTTTTTACAAAATTTAGGTCAGAAAAAAAGTTCCCCAAAAAATTTCTTAAAATGATTGTGAATGTCTTTCATGTTGTGTAAAAACACCAAACAAAGTTACACTCCAAAATTAAGGCCCGAAATCGTGTGCTAATCATCACGTTTCTTACAAAATTTAGGTCCGAAAAATAGGTCCCCTTCAAATTGCTAAAAATGACTCCGTATGTTTTTCTTGTTGTATAAATACACAAAAAAGGAGCCAAATCCTCATTTAGCCCCGAATTCGTGTGCTAACCATCACGTTTTTTCACAAAATTTAGGTCAGAAAAAAGTTCTCCCGAAAATGGCTTAAAATGATTCTGAATGTCTTTCATGTCGTGTAAAAACACCAAAAAGAGTTGCTTATTCAAATTATGTCCCAAATTCGTGTGTTAATCATTACGTCTTTTACAAATTTCATATCCGAAAAATAGTGCTCTTTGAAATTGCTCAAAATTACTCGGTATGTTTTTCCTGTTGTAAAAATACACCAAAAAAAATTTCACACTCCCATTATGGCCTGAATTCGTGTGCATCATCACGTTTTTTTACAAAATTTAGGTCAGAAAAAAGTTCCCCAAAAAATTTCTTAAAATGATTGTGAATATCCTTCATGTTGTGTAAAAACACCAAACAAAGTTACACTCCAAAACTAAGGCCCGAAATCGTGTGCTAATCATCACGTTTCTTACAAAATTTAGGTCCGAAAAATAGGTCCCCTTCAAATTGCAAAAAATGACTCCGTATGTTTTTCTTGTTGTATAAATACACAAAAAAGGAGCCAAATCCTCATTAAGGCCCGAATTCGTGTGCTAACCATCACGTTTTTTCACAAAATTTAGGTCGGAAAAAAAGTTCTCTCGAAAATGGCTTAAAATGATTCGAATGTCTTTCATGTCGTGTAAAAACACCAAAAAGAGTTTCTTATTCAAATTATGTCCCAAATTCGTGTGTTAATCATCACGTCTTTTACAAATTTCATATCCGAAAAATAGTGCTCTTTGAAATTGCTCAAAATTACTCGGTATGTTTTTCCTGTTGTAAAAATACACCAAACAAAATTTCACATTCCCATTAAGGCCCGAATTCGTGTGCTAATCATCACGTTTTTTTACAAAATTTAGGTCAGAAAAAAGTTCCCCAAAAAATTTCTTAAAATGATTGTGAATGTCTTTCATGTTGTGTAAAAACACCAAACAAAGTTACACACCAAAATTAAGGCCCGAAACCGTGTGCTAATCATCACGTTTCTTACAAAATTTAGGTCCGAAAAATAGGTCCCCTTCGAATTGCTAAAAATGACTCCATATGTTTTTCTTGTTGTATAAATACACAAAAAGGGAGCCAAATCCTCATTAAGGCCCGAATTCGTGTGCTAACCATCACGTTTTTTCACAAAATTCAGGTCAGAAAAAAGTTCCCCAAAAAATTTCTTAAAATGATTGTGAATGTCTTTCATGTTGTGTAAAAACACCAAACAAAGTTACAAACCAAAATTAAGGCGCGAAATCGTGTGCTAATCATCACGTTTCTTACAAAATTTAGGTCCGAAAAATAGGTCCCCTTCAAATTGGAAAAAATGACTCCGTATGTTTTTCTTGTTGTATAAATACACAAAAAAGGAGCTAAATCCTCATTAAGGCCCGAATTCGTGTGCTAACCATCACGTTTTTTCAAAAAATTCAGGTCAGAAAAAAGTTCCCCCGAAAATGGCTTAAAATGATTCTGAATGTCTTTCATGTCGTGTAAAAACACCAAAGAGACTTGCTTATTCAAATTATGTCCCAAATTCGTGTGTTAATCATCACGTCTTTTACAAATTTCAGATCCGAAAAATAGTGCTCTTTGAAATTGCTCAAAATTACTCGTTATGTTTTTCCTGTTGTAAAAATACACCAAACAAAATTTCACATTACCATTATGGCCCGAATTCGTGTGCTAATCATCACGTTTTTTTACAAAATTTAGGTCAGAAAAAAGTTCCCCAAAAAATTTCTTCAAATGATTGTGAATGTCTTTCATGTTGTGTAAAAACACCAAACAAAGTTACACACCAAAATTAAGGCCCGAAATAGTGTGCTAATCATCACGTTTCTTACAAAATTTAGGTCCGAAAAATAAGTCCCCTTCAAATTGCTAAAAATGACTCCGTATGTTTTTCTTGTTGTATAAATACACAAAAAAGGAGCCAAATCCTCATTAAGGCCCGAATTCGTGTGCTAACCATCACGTTTTTTCACAAAATTTAGGTCAGAAAAAAGTTCTCTCGAAAATGGCTTAAAATGATTTTGAATGTATTTCATGTCGTGTGAAAACACCAGAAAGAGTTTCTTATTCAAATTATGTCCCAAATTCGTGTGTTAATCATCACGTCTTTTACAAATTTCAGATCCGAAAAATAGTGCTCTTTGAAATTGCTCAAAATTACTCGATATGTTTTTCCTGTTGTAAAAATACACCAAACAAAATTTCACATTCCCATTATGGCCCGAATTCGTGTGCTAATCATCACGTTTTTTTACAAAATTTAGGTCAGAAAAAAGTTCCCCAAAAAATTTCTTCAAATGATTGTGAATGTCTTTCATGTTGTGTAAAAACACCAAACAAAGTTACACACCAAAATTAAGGCCCGAAATTGTGTGCAAATCATCACGTTTCTTACAAAATTTAGGTCCGAAAAATAGGTCCCCTTCAAATTGCTAAAAATGACTCCGTATGTTTTTCTTGTTGTATAAATACACAGAAAAAGGGGCCAAATCCTCATTAAGGCCCGAATTCGTGTGCTAACCATCACGTTTTTTCACAAAATTTTGGTCAGAAAAAAGTTCTCTCGAAAATGGCTTAAAATGATTCTGAATGTCTTTCATGTCGTGTAAAAACACCAAAAAGAGTTTCTTATTCAAATTATGTCCCAAATTCGTGTGTTAATCATCACGTCTTTTACAAATTTCAGATCCGAAAAATAGTGCTGTTTGAAATTGCTCAAAATTACTCGGTATGTTTTTCCTGTTGTAAAAATACACCAAACAAAATTTCACACTCCCATTATGGCCTGAATTCGTGTGCTAATCATCACGTTTTTTTACAAAATTTAGGTCAGAAAAAAGTTCCCCAAAAAATTTCTTAAAATGATTGTGAATATCCTTCATGTTGTGTAAAAACACCAAACAAAGTTACACTCCAAAATTAAGGCCCGAAATCGTGTGCTAATCATCACGTTTCTTACAAAATTTAGGTCCGAAAAATAGGTCCCCTTCAAATTGCTAAAAATGACTCCGTATGTTTTTCTTGTTGTATAAATACACAAAAAAGGAGCCAAATCCTCATTAAGGCCCGAATTCGTGTGCTAACCATCACGTTTTTTCACAAAATTCAGGTCAGAAAAAAGTTCTCTCGAAAATGGCGTAAAATGATTCTGAATGTATTTCATGTCGTGTAAAAACACCAGAAAGAGTTTCTTATTCAAATTATGTCCCAAATTCGTGTGTTAATCATCACGTCTTTTACAAATTTCAGATCCGAAAAATAGTGCTCTTTGAAATTGCTCAAAATTACTCGGTATGTTTTTCCTGTTGTAAAAATACACCAAACAAAATTTCACATTCCCATTAAGGCCCGAATTCGTGTGCTAATCATCACGTTTTTTTTACAAAATTTAGGTCGAAAAAAAGTTCCCCAAAAAAATTTCTTAAAATGATTGTGAATGTCTTTCATGTTGTGTAAAAACACCAAACAAAGTTACACACCAAAATTAAGGCCCGAAATCGTGTGCTAATCATCACGTTTCTTACAAAATTTAGGTCCGAAAAATAGGTCCCCTTCAAATTGCTAAAAATGACTCCGTATGTTTTTTCTTGTTGTATAAATACACAAAAAAAAGGAGCCAAATCCTCATTAAGGCCCGAATTCGTGTGCTAACCATCACGTTTTTTCACAAAATTTAGGTCGGAAAAAAGTTCTCTCGAAAATGGCTTAAAATGATTCTGAATGTCTTTCATGTCGTGTAAAAACACCAAAAAGAGTTTGCTTATTCAAATTATGTCCCAAATTCGTGTTAATCATCACGTCTTTTACAAATTTCAGATCCGAAAAATAGTGCTCTTTGAAATTGCTCAAAATTACTCGGTATGTTTTTCCTGTTGTAAAAATACACCAAACAAAATTTCACATTCCCATTAAGGCCCGAATTCGTGTGCTAATCATCACGTTTTTTTACAAAATTTAGGTCAGAAAAAAGTTCCCCCAAAAAATTGCTTAAAATGATTGTGAATGTCTTTCATGTTGTGTAAAAACACCAAACAAAGTTACACATCAAAATTAAGGCCCGAAATCGTGTGCTAATCATCACGTTTCTTACAAAATTTAGGTCCGAAAAATAGGTCCCCTTCAAATTGCTAAAAATGACTCCGTATGTTTTTCTTGTTGTATAAATACACAAAAAAGGAGCCAAATCCTCATTTAGCCCCGAATTCGTGTGCTAACCATCACGTTTTTTCACAAAATTTAGGTCAGAAAAAAGTTCTCCCGAAAATGGCTTAAAATGATTCTGAATGTCTTTCATGTCGTGTAAAAACACCAAAAAGAGTTGCTTATTCAAATTATGTCCCAAATTCGTGTGTTAATCATCACGTCTTTTACAAATTTCAGATCCGAAAAATAGTGCTCTTTGAAATTGCTCAAAATTACTCGGTATGTTTTTCCTGTTGTAAAAATACACCAAACAAAATTTCACACTCCCATTATGGCCTGAATTCGTGTGCTAATCATCACGTTTTTTTACAAAATTTAGGTCGAAAAAAAGTTCCCCCAAAAAAATTTCTTAAAATGATTGTGAATGTCTTTCATGTTGTGTAAAAACACCAAACAAAGTTACACACCAAAATTAAGGCCCGAAATCGTGTGCTAATCATCACGTTTCTTACAAAATTTAGGTCCGAAAAATAGGTCCCCTTCAAATTGCTAAAAATGACTCCGTATGTTTTTCTTGTTGTATAAATACACAAAAAAGGAGCCAAATCCTCATTAAGGCCCGAATTCGTGTGCTAACCATCACGTTTTTTCACAAAATTTAGGTCAGAAAAAAGTTCTCTCGAAAATGGCTTAAAATGATTCTGAATGTCTTTCATGTCGTGTAAAAACACCAAAAAGAGTTTCTTATTCAAATTATGTCCCAAATTCGTGTGTTAATCATCACGTCTTTTACAAATTTCAGATCCGAAAAATAGTGCTCTTTGAAATTGCTCAAAATTACTCGGTATGTTTTTCCTGTTGTAAAAATACACCAAACAAAATTTCACATTCCCATTAAGGCCCGAATTCGTGTGCTAATCATCACGTTTTTTTACAAAATTTAGGTCAGAAAAAAGTTCCCCAAAAAATTTCTTAAAATGATTGTGAATGTCTTTCATGTTGTGTAAAAACACCAAACAAAGTTACACACCAAAATTAAGGCCCGAAATCGTGTGCTAATCATCACGTTTCTTACAAAATTTAGGTCCGAAAAATAGGTCCCCTTCAAATTGCTAAAAATGACTCCGTATGTTTTTCTTGTTGTATAAATACACAAAAAAGGAGCCAAATCCTCATTAAGGCCCGAATTCGTGTGCTAACCATCACGTTTTTTCACAAAATTTAGGTCAGAAAAAAGTTCTCTCGAAAATGGCTTAAAATGATTCTGAATGTCTTTCATGTCGTGTAAAAACACCAAAAAGAGTTTCTTATTCAAATTATGTCCCAAATTCGTGTGTTAATCATCACGTCTTTTGCAAATTTCAGATTCGAAAAATAGTGCTCTTTGAAATTGCTCAAAATTACTCGGTATGTTTTTCCTGTTGTAAAAATACACCAAACAAAATTTCACATTCCCATTAAGGCCCGAATTCGTGTGCTAATCATCACGTTTTTTTACAAAATTTAGGTCAGAAAAAAGTTCCCCAAAAAATTTCTTAAAATGATTGTGAATGTCTTTCATGTTGTGTAAAAACACCAAACAAAGTTACACACCAAAATTAAGGCCCGAAATCGTGTGCTAATCATCACGTTTCTTACAAAATTTAGGTCCGAAAAATAGGTCCCCTTCAAATTGCTAAAAATGACTCCGTATGTTTTTCTTGTTGTATAAATACACAGAAAAAGGAGCCAAATCCTCATTAAGGCCCGAATTCGTGTGCTAACCATCACGTTTTTTCACAAAATTCAGGTCAGAAAAAAGTTCTCTCGAAAATGGCTTAAAATGATTCTGAATGTCTTTCATGTCGTGTAAAAACACCAAAAAGAGTTTCTTATTCAAATTATGTCCCAAATTCGTGTGTTAATCATCACGTCTTTTACAAATTTCAGATCCGAAAAATAGTGCTCTTTGAAATTGCTCAAAATTACTCGGTATGTTTTTCCTGTTGTAAAAATACACCAAACAAAATTTCACATTCCCATTAAGGCCCGAATTCGTGTGCTAATCATCACGTTTTTTTACAAAATTTAGGTCAGAAAAAAGTTCCCCAAAAAATTTCTTAAAATGATTGTGAATGTCTTTCATGTTGTGTAAAAACACCAAACAAAGTTACACACCAAAATTAAGGCCCGAAATCGTGTGCTAATCATCACGTTTCTTACAAAATTTAGGTCCGAAAAATAGGTCCCCTTCAAATTGCTAAAAATGACTCCGTATGTTTTTCTTGTTGTATAAATACACAAAAAAGGAGCCAAATCCTCATTAAGGCCCGAATTCGTGTGCTAACCATCACGTTTTTTCACAAAATTTAGGTCAGAAAAAAGTTCTCTCGAAAATGGCTTAAAATGATTCTGAATGTCTTTCATGTCGTGTAAAAACACCAAAAAGAGTTTCTTATTCAAATTATGTCCCAAATTCGTGTGTTAATCATCACGTCTTTTACAAATTTCAGATCCGAAAAATAGTGCTCTTTGAAATTGCTCAAAATTACTCGGTATGTTTTTCCTGTTGTAAAAATACACCAAACAAAATTTCACATTCCCATTAAGGCCCGAATTCGTGTGCTAATCATCACGTTTTTTTACAAAATTTAGGTCAGAAAAAAGTTCCCCAAAAAATTTCTTAAAATGATTGTGAATGTCTTTCATGTTGTGTAAAAACACCAAACAAAGTTACACATCAAAATTAAGGCCCGAAATCGTGTGCTAATCATCACGTTTCTTACAAAATTTAGGTCCGAAAAAATAGGTCCCCTTCAAATTGCTAAAAATGACTCCGTATGTTTTTCTTGTTGTATAAATACACAAAAAAGGAGCCAAATCCTCATTAAGGCCCGAATTCGTGTGCTAACCATCACGTTTTTTCACAAAATTTAGGTCAGAAAAAAGTTCTCCCGAAAATGGCTTAAAATGATTCTGAATGTCTTTCATGTCGTGTAAAAAACACCAAAAAGAGTTTGCTTATTCAAATTATGTCCCAAATTCGTGTGTTAATCATCACGTCTTTTACAAATTTCAGATCCGAAAAATAGTGCTCTTTGAAATTGCTCAAAATTACTCGGTATGTTTTTCCTGTTGTAAAAATACACCAGACAAAATTTCACATTCCCATTAAGGCCCGAATTCGTGTGCTAATCATCACGTTTTTTTACAAAATTTAGGTCGAAAAAAAGTTCCCCCAAAAAAATTTGCTTAAAATGATTGTGAATGTCTTTCATGTTGTGTAAAAAACACCAAACAAAGTTACACATCAAAATTAAGGCCCGAAATCGTGTGCTAATCATCACGTTTCTTACAAAATTTAGGTCCGAAAAATAGGTCCCCTTCAAATTGCTAAAAATGACTCCGTATGTTTTTCTTGTTGTATAAATACACAAAAAAGGAGCCAAATCCTCATTAAGCCCCGAATTCGTGTGCTAACCATCACGTTTTTTCACAAAATTTAGGTCGAAAAAAAGTTCTCCCGAAAATGGCTTAAAATGATTCTGAATGTCTTTCATGTCGTGTAAAAACACCAAAAAGAGTTGCTTATTCAAATTATGTCCCAAATTCGTGTGTTAATCATCACGTCTTTTACAAATTTCAGATCCGAAAAATAGTGCTCTTTGAAATTGCTCAAAATTACTCGGTATGTTTTTTCCCCGTTGTAAAAATACACCAAACAAAATTTCACATTCCCATTAAGGCCCGAATTCGTGTGCTAATCATCACGTTTTTTTACAAAATTTAGGTCAGAAAAAAGTTCCCCAAAAAATTTCTTAAAATGATTGTGAATGTCTTTCATGTTGTGTAAAAACACCAAACAAAGTTACACACCAAAATTAAGGCCCGAAATCGTGTGCTAATCATCACGTTTCTTACAAAATTTAGGTCCGAAAAATAGGTCCCCTTCAAATTGCTAAAAATGACTCCGTATGTTTTTCTTGTTGTATAAATACACAAAAAAGGAGCCAAATCCTCATTAAGGCCCGAATTCGTGTGCTAACCATCACGTTTTTTTCACAAAATTCAGGTCAGAAAAAAGTTCCCCCGAAAATGGCTTAAAATGATTCTGAATGTCTTTCATGTCGTGTAAAAACACCAAAAAGAGTTGCTTATTCAAATTATGTCCCAAATTCGTGTGTTAATCATCACGTCTTTTACAAATTTCAGATCCGAAAAATAGTGCTCTTTGAAATTGCTCAAAATTACTCGGTATGTTTTTCCTGTTGTAAAAATACACCAAACAAAATTTCACATTCCCATTATGGCCCGAATTCGTGTGCTAATCATCACGTTTTTTTACAAAATTTAGGTCAGAAAAAAAGTTCCCCAAAAAATTGCTTAAAATGATTGTGAATGTCTTTCATGTTGTGTAAAAACACCAAACAAAGTTACACATCAAAATTAAGGCCCGAAATCGTGTGCTAATCATCACGTTTCTTACAAAATTTAGGTCCGAAAAATAGGTCCCCTTCAAATTGCTAAAAATGACTCCGTATGTTTTTCTTGTTGTATAAATACACAAAAAAGGAGCCAAATCCTCATTAAGGCCCGAATTCGTGTGCTAACCATCACGTTTTTTCACAAAATTTAGGTCAGAAAAAAGTTCTCTCGAAAATGGCTTAAAATGATTCTGAATGTCTTTCATGTCGTGTAAAAACACCAAAAAGAGTTTCTTATTCAAATTATGTCCCAAATTCGTGTGTTAATCATCACGTCTTTTACAAATTTCAGATCCGAAAAATAGTGCTCTTTGAAATTGCTCAAAATTACTCGGTATGTTTTTCCTGTTGTAAAAATACACCAAACAAAATTTCACATTCCCATTAAGGCCCGAATTCGTGTGCTAATCATCACGTTTTTTTACAAAATTTAGGTCAGAAAAAAGTTCCCCAAAAAATTTCTTCAAATTATTGTGAATGTCTTTCATGTTGTGTAAAAACACCAAACAAAGTTACACACCAAAATTAAGGCCCGAAATCGTGTGCTAATCATCACGTTTCTTACAAAATTTAGGTCCGAAAAATAAGTCCCCTTCAAATTGCTAAAAATGACTCCGTATGTTTTTCTTGTTGTATAAATACACAAAAAAGGAGCCAAATCCTCATTAAGGCCCGAATTCGTGTGCTAACCATCACGTTTTTTCACAAAATTTAGGTCAGAAAAAAGTTCTCTCGAAAATGGCTTAAAATGATTCTGAATGTCTTTCATGTCGTGTAAAAAACACCAAAAAGAGTTTGCTTATTCAAATTATGTCCCAAATTCGTGTGTTAATCATCACGTCTTTTACAAATTTCAGATCCGAAAAATAGTGCTCTTTGAAATTGCTCAAAATTACTCGGTATGTTTTTCCCTGTTGTAAAAATACACCAAACAAAATTTCACATTCCCATTAAGGCCCGAATTCGTGTGCTAATCATCACGTTTTTTTTACAAAATTTAGGTCGAAAAAAAGTTCCCCAAAAAAATTTCTTAAAATGATTGTGAATGTCTTTCATGTTGTGTAAAAACACCAAACAAAGTTACACACCAAAATTAAGGCCCGAAATCGTGTGCTAATCATCACGTTTCTTACAAAATTTAGGTCCGAAAAAATAGGTCCCCTTCAAATTGCTAAAAATGACTCCGTATGTTTTTCTTGTTGTATAAATACACAAAAAAGGAGCCAAATCCTCATTAAGGCCCGAATTCGTGTGCTAACCATCACGTTTTTTCACAAAATTTAGGTCGAGAAAAAAGTTCTCTCGAAAATGGCTTAAAATGATTCTGAATGTCTTTCATGTCGTGTAAAAAACACCAAAAAGAGTTTGCTTATTCAAATTATGTCCCAAATTCGTGTGTTAATCATCACGTCTTTTACAAATTTCAGATCCGAAAAATAGTGCTCTTTGAAATTGCTCAAAATTACTCGGTATGTTTTTCCTGTTGTAAAAATACACCAAACAAAATTTCACATTCCCATTAAGGCCCGAATTCGTGTGCTAATCATCACGTTTTTTTTACAAAATTTAGGTCGAAAAAAAGTTCCCCAAAAAAATTTCTTAAAATGATTGTGAATGTCTTTCATGTTGTGTAAAAACACCAAACAAAGTTACACACCAAAATTAAGGCCCGAAATCGTGTGCTAATCATCACGTTTCTTACAAAATTTAGGTCCGAAAAATAGGTCCCCTTCAAATTGCTAAAAATGACTCCGTATGTTTTTTCTTGTTGTATAAATACACAAAAAAGGAGCCAAATCCTCATTAAGGCCCGAATTCGTGTGCTAACCATCACGTTTTTTCACAAAATTTAGGTCAAAAAAAAGTTCTCCCGAAAATGGCTTAAAATGATTCTGAATGTCTTTCATGTCGTGTAAAAACACCAAAAAGAGTTTCTTATTCAAATTATGTCCCAAATTCGTGTGTTAATCATCACGTCTTTTACAAATTTCAGATCCGAAAAATAGTGCTCTTTGAAATTGCTCAAAATTACTCGGTATGTTTTTCCTGTTGTAAAAATACACCAAACAAAATTTCACATTCCCATTAAGGCCCGAATTCGTGTGCTAATCATCACGTTTTTTTTACAAAATTTAGGTCGAGAAAAAAAGTTCCCCAAAAAATTTCTTAAAATGATTGTGAATGTCTTTCATGTTGTGTAAAAACACCAAACAAAGTTACACACCAAAATTAAGGCCCGAAATCGTGTGCTAATCATCACGTTTCTTACAAAATTTAGGTCCGAAAAATAGGTCCCCTTCAAATTGCTAAAAATGACTCCGTATGTTTTTCTTGTTGTATAAATACACAAAAAAGGGAGCCAAATCCTCATTAAGGCCCGAATTCGTGTGCTAACCATCACGTTTTTTCACAAAATTTAGGTCAGAAAAAAGTTCTCCCGAAAATGGCTTAAAATGATTCTGAATGTCTTTCATGTCGTGTAAAAACACCAAAAAGAGTTGCTTATTCAAATTATGTCCCAAATTCGTGTGTTAATCATCACGTCTTTTACAAATTTCAGATCCGAAAAATAGTGCTCTTTGAAATTGCTCAAAATTACTCGATATGTTTTTCCTGTTGTAAAAATACACCAAACAAAATTTCACATTCCCATTATGGCCCGAATTCGTGTGCTAATCATCACGTTTTTTTACAAAATTTAGGTCAGAAAAAAGTTCCCCAAAAAATTTCTTAAAATGATTGTGAATGTCTTTCATGTTGTGTAAAAACACCAAACAAAGTTACACATCAAAATTAAGGCCCGAAATCGTGTGCTAATCATCACGTTTCTTACAAAATTTAGGTCCGAAAAATAGGTCCCCTTCAAATTGCTAAAAATGACTCCGTATGTTTTTCTTGTTGTATAAATACACAAAAAAGGAGCCAAATCCTCATTAAGCCCCGAATTCGTGTGCTAACCATCACGTTTTTTTCACAAAATTTAGGTCGAGAAAAAAGTTCTCTCGAAAATGGCTTAAAATGATTCCGAATGTCTTTCATGTCGTGTAAAAAACACCAAAAAGAGTTTGCTTATTCAAATTATGTCCCAAATTCGTGTGTTAATCATCACGTCTTTTACAAATTTCAGATCCGAAAAATAGTGCTCTTTGAAATTGCTCAAAATTACTCGGTATGTTTTTCCTGTTGTAAAAATACACCAAACAAAATTTCACATTCCCATTAAGGCCCGAATTCGTGTGCTAATCATCACGTTTTTTTACAAAATTTAGGTCGAGAAAAAAAGTTCCCCAAAAAAATTTGCTTAAAATGATTGTGAATGTCTTTCATGTTGTGTAAAAACACCAAACAAAGTTACACATCAAAATTAAGGCCCGAAATCGTGTGCTAATCATCACGTTTCTTACAAAATTTAGGTCCGAAAAAATAGGTCCCCTTCAAATTGCTAAAAATGACTCCGTATGTTTTTCTTGTTGTATAAATACACAGAAAAAGGAGCCAAATCCTCATTAAGGCCCGAATTCGTGTGCTAACCATCACGTTTTTTCACAAAATTTAGGTCAGAAAAAAGTTCTCCCGAAAATGGCTTAAAATGATTCTGAATGTCTTTCATGTCGTGTAAAAACACCAAAAAGAGTTGCTTATTCAAATTATGTCCCAAATTCGTGTGTTAATCATCACGTCTTTTACAAATTTCAGATCCGAAAAATAGTGCTCTTTGAAATTGCTCAAAATTACTCGGTAAGTTTTTCCTGTTGTAAAAATACACCAAACAAGATTTCACATTCCCATTAAGGCCCGAATTCGTGTGCTAATCATCACGTTTTTTTTACAAAATTTAGGTCGAGAAAAAAGTTCCCCAAAAAAATTTGCTTCAAAATGATTGTGAATGTCTTTCATGTTGTGTAAAAACACCAAACAAAGTTACACACCAAAATTAAGGCCCGAAATCGTGTGCTAATCATCACGTTTCTTACAAAATTTAGGTCCGAAAAAATAGGTCCCCTTCAAATTGCTAAAAATGACTCCGTATGTTTTTCTTGTTGTATAAATACACAAAAAAGGAGCCAAATCCTCATTAAGGCCCGAATTCGTGTGCTAACCATCACGTTTTTTCACAAAATTCCGGTCAGAAAAAAGTTCTCTCGAAAATGGCTTAAAATGATTCCGAATGTCTTTCATGTCGTGTAAAAACACCAAAAAGAGTTGCTTATTCAAATTATGTCCCAAATTCGTGTGTTAATCATCACGTCTTTTACAAATTTTAGATCCGAAAAATAGTGCTCTTTGAAACTGCTCAAAATTACTCGGTATGTTTTTCCTGTTGTAAAAATACACCAGACAAAATTTCATATTCCCATTAAGGCCCGAATTCGTGTGCTAATCATCACGTTTTTTACAAGATTTAGGTCAGAAAAAAGTTCCCCAAAAAATTGCTTAAAATGATTGTGAATGTCTTTCATGTTGTGTAAAAACACCAAACAAAGTTACACATCAAAATTAAGGCCCGAAATCGTGTGCTAATCATCACGTTTCTTACAAAATTTAGGTCCGAAAAATAGGTCCCCTTCAAATTGCTAAAAATGACTCCGTATGTTTTTCTTGTTGTATAAATACACAAAAAAAGGGAGCCAAATCCTCATTAAGGCCCCGAATTCGTGTGCTAACCATCACGTTTTTTTCACAAAATTTAGGTCGAGAAAAAAGTTCTCCCGAAAATGGCTTAAAATGATTACGAATGTCTTTCATGTCGTGTAAAAACACCAAAAAGAGTTGCTTATTCAAATTATGTCCCAAATTCGTGTGTTAATCATCACGTCTTTTACAAATTTCGGATCCAGAAAAATAGTGCTCTTTGAAATTGCTCAAAATTACTCGGTATGTTTTTCCCGTTGTAAAAAATACACCAAACAAAATTTCACATTCCCATTAAGGCCCGAATTCGTGTGCTAATCATCACGTTTTTTTTACAAAATTTAGGTCAGGAAAAAAGTTCCCCAAAAAAATTGCTTAAAATGATTGTGAATGTCTTTCATGTTGTGTAAAAACACCAAACAAAGTTACACATCAAAATTAAGGCCCGAAATCGTGTGCTAATCATCACGTTTCTTACAAAATTTAGGTCCGAAAAATAGGTCCCCTTCAAATTGCTAAAAAATGACTCCGTATGTTTTTCTTGTTGTATAAATACACAAAAAAGGAGCCAAATCCTCATTAAGGCCCGAATTCGTGTGCTAACCATCACGTTTTTTCACAAAATTTAGGTCGAGAAAAAAGTTCTCTCGAAAATGGCTTAAAATGATTACGAATGTCTTTCATGTCGTGTAAAAACACCAAAAAGAGTTTGCTTATTCAAATTATGTCCCAAATTCGTGTGTTAATCATCACGTCTTTTACAAATTTCAGATCCGAAAAAATAGTGCTCTTTGAAATTGCTCAAAATTACTCGGTATGTTTTTCTGTTGTAAAAATACACCAGACAAAATTTCACATTCCCATTAAGGCCCGAATTCGTGTGCTAATCATCACGTTTTTTTTACAAAATTTAGGTCGAGAAAAAAGTTCCCCCAAAAAAATTGCTTAAAATGATTGTGAATGTCTTTCATGTTGTGTAAAAAACACCAAACAAAGTTACACATCAAAATTAAGGCCCGAAATCGTGTGCTAATCATCACGTTTCTTACAAAATTTAGGTCCGAAAAAATAGGTCCCCTTCAAATTGCTAAAAAATGACTCAGTATGTTTTTCTTGTTGTATAAATACACAAAAAAGGAGCCAAATCCTCATTAAGGCCCCGAATTCGTGTGCTAACCATCACGTTTTTTTCACAAAATTTAGGTCGAGAAAAAAGTTCTCCCGAAAATGGCTTAAAATGATTACGAATGTCTTTCATGTCGTGTAAAAACACCAAAAAGAGTTGCTTATTCAAATTATGTCCCAAATTCGTGTGTTAATCATCACGTCTTTTACAAATTTCAGATCCGAAAAAATAGTGCTCTTTGAAATTGCTCAAAATTACTCGGTATGTTTTTCTGTTGTAAAAATACACCAAACAAAATTTCACATTCCCATTATGGCCCGAATTCGTGTGCTAATCATCACGTTTTTTTTACAAAATTTAGGTCGAGAAAAAAAGTTCCCCAAAAAATTTCTTAAAATGATTGTGAATGTCTTTCATGTTGTGTAAAAAACACCAAACAAAGTTACACATCAAAATTAAGGCCCGAAATCGTGTGCTAATCATCACGTTTCTTACAAAATTTAGGTCCGAAAAATAGGTCCCCTTCAAATTGCTAAAAATGACTCCGTATGTTTTTTCTTGTTGTATAAATACACAAAAAAAGGAGCCAAATCCTCATTAAGGCCCGAATTCGTGTGCTAACCATCACGTTTTTTCACAAAATTTAGGTCGAGAAAAAAGTTCTCTCGAAAATGGCTTAAAATGATTACGAATGTCTTTCATGTCGTGTAAAAACACCAAAAAGAGTTTCTTATTCAAATTATGTCCCAAATTCGTGTGTTAATCATCACGTCTTTTACAAATTTCAGATCCGAAAAATAGTGCTCTTTGAAACTGCTCAAAATTACTCGGTATGTTTTTCTGTTGTAAAAATACACCAAACAAAATTTCACATTCCCATTAAGGCCCGAATTCGTGTGCTAATCATCACGTTTTTTTTACAAAATTTAGGTCGGAAAAAAAGTTCCCCAAAAAAATTGCTTAAAATGATTGTGAATGTCTTTCATGTTGTGTAAAAACACCAAACAAAGTTACACATCAAAATTAAGGCCCGAAATCGTGTGCTAATCATCACGTTTCTTACAAAATTTAGGTCCGAAAAATAGGTCCCCTTCAAATTGCTAAAAAATGACTCCGTATGTTTTTTCTTGTTGTATAAATACACAAAAAAAGGAGCCAAATCCTCATTAAGGCCCGAATTCGTGTGCTAACCATCACGTTTTTTCACAAAATTTAGGTCAGAAAAAAAGTTCTCCCGAAAATGGCTTAAAATGATTACGAATGTCTTTCATGTCGTGTAAAAACACCAAAAAGAGTTGCTTATTCAAATTATGTCCCAAATTCGTGTGTTAATCATCACGTCTTTTACAAATTTCAGATCCGAAAAATAGTGCTCTTTGAAATTGCTCAAAATTACTCGGTATGTTTTTCCTGTTGTAAAAATACACCAAACAAAATTTCACATTCCCATTATGGCCCGAATTCGTGTGCTAATCATCACGTTTTTTTTACAAAATTTAGGTCGAGAAAAAAAGTTCCCCAAAAAAATTTGCTTAAAATGATTGTGAATGTCTTTCATGTTGTGTAAAAACACCAAACAAAGTTACACTCCAAAATTAAGGCCCGAAATCGTGTGCTAATCATCACGTTTCTTACAAAATTTAGGTCCGAAAAATAGGTCCCCTTCAAATTGCTAAAAATGACTCCGTATGTTTTTCTTGTTGTATAAATACACAAAAAAGGAGCCAAATCCTCATTAAGGCCCGAATTCGTGTGCTAACCATCACGTTTTTTCACAAAATTTAGGTCAGAAAAAAGTTCTCTCGAAAATGGCTTAAAATGATTACGAATGTCTTTCATGTCGTGTAAAAAACACCAAAAAGAGTTTGCTTATTCAAATTATGTCCCAAATTCGTGTGTTAATCATCACGTCTTTTACAAATTTCAGATCCGAAAAATAGTGCTCTTTGAAATTGCTCAAAATTACTCGGTATGTTTTTCCTGTTGTAAAAATACACCAAACAAAATTTCACATTCCCATTAAGGCCCGAATTCGTGTGCTAATCATCACCTTTTTTTTACAAAATTTAGGTCAGAAAAAAAGTTCCCCAAAAAAATTTGCTTAAAATGATTGTGAATGTCTTTCATGTTGTGTAAAAACACCAAACAAAGTTACACATCAAAATTAAGGCCCGAAATCGTGTGCTAATCATCACGTTTCTTACAAAATTTAGGTCCGAAAAATAGGTCCCCTTCAAATTGCTAAAAAATGACTCCGTATGTTTTTCTTGTTGTATAAATACACAAAAAAGGAGCCAAATCCTCATTAAGGCCCGAATTCGTGTGCTAACCATCACGTTTTTTCACAAAATTTAGGTCGGAAAAAAGTTCTCTCGAAAATGGCTTAAAATGATTACGAATGTCTTTCATGTCGTGTAAAAACACCAAAAAAGAGTTTCTTATTCAAATTATGTCCCAAATTCGTGTGTTAATCATCACGTCTTTTACAAATTTCAGATCCGAAAAAATAGTGCTCTTTGAAATTGCTCAAAATTACTCGGTATGTTTTTCTGTTGTAAAAATACACCAAACAAAATTTCACATTCCCATTAAGGCCCGAATTCGTTTGCTAATCATCACGTTTTTTTACAAAATTTAGGTCAGAAAAAAGTTCCCCAAAAAATTTCTTAAAATGATTGTGAATGTCTTTCATGTTGTGTAAAAACACCAAACAAAGTTACACACCAAAATTAAGGCCCGAAATCGTGTGCTAATCATCACGTTTCTTACAAAATTTAGGTCCGAAAAATAGGTCCCCTTCAAATTGCTAAAAATGACTCCGTATGTTTTTCTTGTTGTATAAATACACAAAAAAGGAGCCAAATCCTCATTAAGGCCCGAATTCGTGTGCTAACCATCACGTTTTTTCACAAAATTTAGGTCAGAAAAAAGTTCTCCCGAAAATGGCTTAAAATGATTACGAATGTCTTTCATGTCGTGTAAAAACACCAAAAGAGTTGCTTATTCAAATTATGTCCCAAATTCGTGTGTTAATCATCACGTCTTTTACAAATTTCGAGATCCGAAAAATAGTGCTCTTTGAAACTGTTCAAAATTACTCGGTATGTTTTTCCTGTTGTAAAAATACACCAGACAAAATTTCACATTCCCATTAAGGCCCGAATTCGTGTGCTAATCATCACGTTTTTTTACAAAATTTAGGTCAGAAAAAAAGTTCCCCAAAAAATTTGCTTCAAAATGATTGTGAATGTCTTTCATGTTGTGTAAAAACACCAAACAAAGTTACACATCAAAATTAAGGCCCGAAATCGTGTGCTAATCATCACGTTTCTTACAAAATTTAGGTCCGAAAAAATAGGTCCCCTTCAAATTGCTAAAAAATGACTCCGTATGTTTTTCTTGTTGTATAAATACACAAAAAAAGGAGCCAAATCCTCATTAAGGCCCGAATTCGTGTGCTAACCATCACGTTTTTTTCACAAAATTTAGGTCGGAAAAAAAGTTCTCTCGAAAATGGCTTAAAATGATTACGAATGTCTTTCATGTCGTGTAAAAAACACCAAAAAGAGTTTGCTTATTCAAATTATGTCCCAAATTCGTGTGTTAATCATCACGTCTTTTTACAAATTTCAGATCCGAAAAAATAGTGCTCTTTGAAATTGCTCAAAATTACTCGGTATGTTTTTCCCGTTGTAAAAATACACCAAACAAAATTTCACATTCCCATTAAGGCCCGAATTCGTGTGCTAATCATCACGTTTTTTTTACAAAAATTTAGGTCGGGAAAAAAAGTTCCCCAAAAAAATTTCTTCAAAATGATTGTGAATGTCTTTCATGTTGTGTAAAAACACCAAACAAAGTTACACACCAAAATTAAGGCCCGAAATCGTGTGCTAATCATCACGTTTCTTACAAAATTTAGGTCCGAAAAATAGGTCCCCCTTCAAATTGCTAAAAAATGACTCCGTATGTTTTTTCTTGTTGTATAAATACACAAAAAAAGGAGCCAAATCCTCATTAAGGCCCGAATTCGTGTGCTAACCATCACGTTTTTTTCACAAAATTTAGGTCGGAAAAAAAGTTCTCTCGAAAATGGCTTAAAATGATTCTGAATGTCTTTCATGTCGTGTAAAAACACCAAAAAGAGTTTGCTTATTCAAATTATGTCCCAAATTCGTGTGTTAATCATCACGTCTTTTACAAATTTCAGATCCGAAAAATAGTGCTCTTTGAAATTGCTCAAAATTACTCGGTATGTTTTTCTGTTGTAAAAAATACACCAAACAAAATTTCACATTCCCATTAAGGCCCGAATTCGTGTGCTAATCATCACGTTTTTTTTACAAAATTTAGGTCGAGAAAAAAGTTCCCCAAAAAAATTGCTTAAAATGATTGTGAATGTCTTTCATGTTGTGTAAAAACACCAAACAAAGTTACACATCAAAATTAAGGCCCGAAATCGTGTGCTAATCATCACGTTTCTTACAAAATTTAGGTCCGAAAAAATAGGTCCCCCTTCAAATTGCTAAAAAATGACTCCGTATGTTTTTCTTGTTGTATAAATACACAAAAAAAGGAGCCAAATCCTCATTAAGGCCCGAATTCGTGTGCTAACCATCACGTTTTTTCACAAAATTTAGGTCGAGAAAAAAGTTCTCCCGAAAATGGCTTAAAATGATTACGAATGTCTTTCATGTCGTGTAAAAACACCAAAAAGAGTTGCTTATTCAAATTATGTCCCAAATTCGTGTGTTAATCATCACGTCTTTTACAAATTTCAGATCCGAAAAAATAGTGCTCTTTGAAATTGCTCAAAATTACTCGGTATGTTTTTTCTGTTGTAAAAATACACCAAACAAAATTTCACATTCCCATTAAGGCCCGAATTCGTGTGCTAATCATCACGTTTTTTTTACAAAATTTAGGTCGGAAAAAAAGTTCCCCAAAAAAATTGCTTCAAAATGATTGTGAATGTCTTTCATGTTGTGTAAAAAACACCAAACAAAGTTACACATCAAAATTAAGGCCCGAAATCGTGTGCTAATCATCACGTTTCTTACAAAATTTAGGTCCGAAAAATAGGTCCCCTTCAAATTGCTAAAAAATGACTCCGTATGTTTTTCTTGTTGTATAAATACACAAAAAAAGGAGCCAAATCCTCATTAAGGCCCCGAATTCGTGTGCTAACCATCACGTTTTTTCACAAAATTTAGGTAAGAAAAAAGTTCTCCCGAAAATGGCTTAAAATGATTACGAATGTCTTTCATGTCGTGTAAAAACACCAAAAAGAGTTGCTTATTCAAATTATGTCCCAAATTCGTGTGTTAATCATCACGTCTTTTACAAATTTCAGATCCAGAAAAAATAGTGCTCTTTGAAATTGCTCAAAATTACTCGGTATGTTTTTCTGTTGTAAAAATACACCAAACAAAATTTCACATTCCCATTAAGGCCCGAATTCGTGTGCTAATCATCACGTTTTTTTTACAAAATTTAGGTCGAGAAAAAAAGTTCCCCAAAAAAATTTGCTTCAAAATGATTGTGAATGTCTTTCATGTTGTGTAAAAACACCAAACAAAGTTACACATCAAAATTAAGGCCCGAAATCGTGTGCTAATCATCACGTTTCTTACAAAATTTAGGTCCGAAAAAATAGGTCCCCTTCAAATTGCTAAAAAATGACTCCGTATGTTTTTCTTGTTGTATAAATACACAAAAAAAGGAGCCAAATCCTCATTAAGGCCCGAATTCGTGTGCTAACCATCACGTTTTTTCACAAAATTTAGGTCGAGAAAAAAGTTCTCTCGAAAATGGCTTAAAATGATTACGAATGTCTTTCATGTCGTGTAAAAACACCAAAAAGAGTTTGCTTATTCAAATTATGTCCCAAATTCGTGTGTTAATCATCACGTCTTTTACAAATTTCAGATCCGAAAAAATAGTGCTCTTTGAAATTGCTCAAAATTACTCGGTATGTTTTTCCTGTTGTAAAAATACACCAGACAAAATTTCACATTCCCATTAAGGCCCGAATTCGTGTGCTAATCATCACGTTTTTTTACAAAATTTAGGTCAGAAAAAAGTTCCCCAAAAAATTGCTTAAAATGATTGTGAATGTCTTTCATGTTGTGTAAAAAACACCAAACAAAGTTACACATCAAAATTAAGGCCCGAAATCGTGTGCTAATCATCACGTTTCTTACAAAATTTAGGTCCGAAAAATAGGTCCCCTTCAAATTGCTAAAAAATGACTCCGTATGTTTTTCTTGTTGTATAAATACACAAAAAAAGGAGCCAAATCCTCATTAAGGCCCCGAATTCGTGTGCTAACCATCACGTTTTTTTCACAAAATTTAGGTCAGAAAAAAGTTCTCCCGAAAATGGCTTAAAATGATTCGAATGTCTTTCATGTCGTGTAAAAACACCAAAAAGAGTTGCTTATTCAAATTATGTCCCAAATTCGTGTGTTAATCATCACGTCTTTTACAAATTTCGGATCCGAAAAAATAGTGCTCTTTGAAATTGCTCAAAATTACTCGGTATGTTTTTCTCGTTGTAAAAATACACCAAACAAAATTTCACATTCCCATTAAGGCCCGAATTCGTGTGCTAATCATCACGTTTTTTTTACAAAATTTAGGTCGAGAAAAAAGTTCCCCTAAAAAATTGCTTCAAAATGATTGTGAATGTCTTTCATGTTGTGTAAAAAACACCAAACAAAGTTACACATCAAAATTAAGGCCCGAAATCGTGTGCTAATCATCACGTTTCTTACAAAATTTAGGTCCGAAAAATAGGTCCCCTTCAAATTGCTAAAAATGACTCCGTATGTTTTTCTTGTTGTATAAATACACAAAAAAGGAGCCAAATCCTCATTAAGGCCCGAATTCGTGTGCTAACCATCACGCTTTTTTTCACAAAATTTAGGTCGAGAAAAAAGTTTTCCCGAAAATGGCTTAAAATGATTACGAATGTCTTTCATGTCGTGTAAAAACACCAAAAAGAGTTGCTTATTCAAATTATGTCCCAAATTCGTGTGTTAATCATCACGTCTTTTACAAATTTCAGATCCGAAAAAATAGTGCTCTTTGAAATTGCTCAAAATTACTCGGTATGTTTTTCCCTGTTGTAAAAATACACCGAAACAAAGATTTCACATTCCCATTAAGGCCCGAATTCGTGTGCTAATCATCACGTTTTTTTACAAAATTTAGGTCAGAAAAAAGTCCCCCAAAAAATTGCTTAAAATGATTGTGAATGTCTTTCATGTTGTGTAAAAACACCAAACAAAGTTACACATCAAAATTAAGGCCCGAAATCGTGTGCTAATCATCACGTTTCTTACAAAATTTAGGTCCGAAAAATAGGTCCCCTTCAAATTGCTAAAAATGACTCCGTATGTTTTTCTTGTTGTATAAATACACAAAAAAGGAGCCAAATCCTCATTTAGCCCCGAATTCGTGTGCTAACCATCACGTTTTTTCACAAAATTTAGGTAAGAAAAAAGTTCTCCGGAAAATGGCTTAAAATGATTCTGAATGTCTTTCATGTCGTGTAAAAACACCAAAAAGAGTTGCTTATTCAAATTATGTCCCAAATTCGTGTGTTAATCATCACGTCTTTTACAAATTTCAGATCCGAAAAATAGTGCTCTTTGAAATTGCTCAAAATTACTCGGTATGTTTTTCCTGTTGTAAAAATACACCAAACAAAATTTCACATTCCCATTATGGCCCGAATTCGTGTGCTAATCATCACGTTTTTTTACAAAATTTAGGTCAGAAAAAAGTTCCCCAAAAAATTGCTTAAAATGATTGTGAATGTCTTTCATGTTGTGTAAAAACACCAAACAAAGTTACACATCAAAATTAAGGCCCGAAATCGTGTGCTAATCATCACGTTTCTTACAAAATTTAGGTCCGAAAAATAGGTCCCCTTCAAATTGCTAAAAATGACTCCGTATGTTTTTCTTGTTGTATAAATACACAAAAAAGGAGCCAAATCCTCATTAAGGCCCGAATTCGTGTGCTAACCCATCACGTTTTTTCACAAAATTTAGGTCAGAAAAAAGTTCTCTCGAAAATGGCTTAAAATGATTCTGAATGTCTTTCATGTCGTGTAAAAACACCAAAAAGAGTTTCTTATTCAAATTATGTCCCAAATTCGTGTGTTAATCATCATGTCTTTTACAAATTTCATATCCGAAAAATAGTGCTCTTTGAAATTGCTCAAAATTACTCGGTAAGTTTTTCCTGTTGTAAAAATACACAGACAAGATTTCACATTCCCATTAAGGCCCGAATTCGTGTGCTAATCATCACGTTTTTTTACAAAATTTAGGTCAGAAAAAAGTTCCCCAAAAAATTGCTTAAAATGATTGTGAATGTCTTTCATGTTGTGTAAAAACACCAAACAAAGTTACACATCAAAATTAAGGCCCGAAATCGTGTGCTAATCATCACGTTTCTTACAAAATTTAGGTCCGAAAAATAGGTCCCCTTCAAATTGCTAAAAATGACTCCGTATGTTTTTCTTGTTGTATAAATACACAAAAAAGGAGCCAAATCCTCATTTAGCCCCGAATTCGTGTGCTAACCATCACGTTTTTTCACAAAATTTAGGTAAGAAAAAAGTTCTCCGGAAAATGGCTTAAAATGATTCTGAATGTCTTTCATGTCGTGTAAAAACACCAAAAAGAGTTGCTTATTCAAATTATGTCCCAAATTCGTGTGTTAATCATCACGTCTTTTACAAATTTCAGATCCGAAAAATAGTGCTCTTTGAAATTGCTCAAAATTACTCGGTATGTTTTTCCTGTTGTAAAAATACACCAAACAAAATTTCACACTCCCATTATGGCCTGAATTCGTGTGCTAATCATCACGTTTTTTTACAAAATTTAGGTCAGAAAAAAAGTTCCCCAAAAAATTTCTTAAAATGATTGTGAATGTCTTTCATGTTGTGTAAAAACACCAAACAAAGTTACACATCAAAATTAAGGCCCGAAATCGTGTGCTAATCATCACGTTTCTTACAAAATTTAGGTCCGAAAAATAGGTCCCCTTCAAATTGCTAAAAATGACTCCGTATGTTTTTCTTGTTGTATAAATACACAAAAAAGGAGCCAAATCCTCATTAAGGCCCGAATTCGTGTGCTAACCATCACGTTTTTTCACAAAATTTAGGTCGAGAAAAAAGTTCTCTCGAAAATGGCTTAAAATGATTCCGAATGTCTTTCATGTCGTGTAAAAACACCAAAAAGAGTTTCTTATTCAAATTATGTCCCAAATTCGTGTGTTAATCATCACGTCTTTTACAAATTTCAGATCCGAAAAAATAGTGCTCTTTGAAATTGCTCAAAATTACTCGGTATGTTTTTCTCGTTGTAAAAATACACCGAAACAAAATTTCACATTCCCATTAAAGGCCCGAATTCGTGTGCTAATCATCACGTTCTTTTTACAAAATTTAGGTCAGAAAAAAAGTTCCCCAAAAAAATTGCTTAAAATGATTGTGAATGTCTTTCATGTTGTGTAAAAACACCAAACAAAGTTACACATCAAAATTAAGGCCCGAAATCGTGTGCTAATCATCACGTTTCGTACAAAATTTAGGTCCGAAAAATAGGTCCCCTTCAAATTGCTAAAAATGACTCCGTATGTTTTTCTTGTTGTATAAATACACAAAAAAAGGAGCCAAATCCTCATTAAGGCCCGAATTCGTGTGCTAACCCATCACGTTTTTTCACAAAATTTAGGTCGAAAAAAAGTTCTCTCGAAAATGGCTTAAAATGATTCCGAATGTCTTTCATGTCGTGTAAAAACACCAAAAAGAGTTGCTTATTCAAATTATGTCCCAAATTCGTGTGTTAATCATCACGTCTTTTACAAATTTCGGATCCGAAAAAATAGTGCTCTTTGAAATTGCTCAAAATTACTCGGTATGTTTTTCCCTGTTGTAAAAATACACCAAACAAAATTTCACATTCCCATTAAGGCCCGAATTCGTGTGCTAATCATCACGTTTTTTTTACAAAATTTAGGTCGGAAAAAAAGTTCCCCAAAAAATTTGCTTAAAATGATTGTGAATGTCTTTCATGTTGTGTAAAAACACCAAACAAAGTTACACATCAAAATTAAGGCCCGAAATCGTGTGCTAATCATCACGTTTCGTACAAAATTTAGGTCTGAAAAATAGGTCCCCTTCAAATTGTTAAAAATGACTCCGTATGTTTTTCTTGTTGTATAAATACACAAAAAAGGGAGCCAAATCCTCATTAAGGCCCGAATTCGTGTGCTAACCATCACGCTTTTTTTCACAAAATTTAGGTCGGAAAAAAAGTTTTCCCGAAAATGGCTTAAAATGATTCCGAATGTCTTTCATGTCGTGTAAAAAACACCAAAAAGAGTTGCTTATTCAAATTATGTCCCAAATTCGTGTGTTAATCATCACGTCTTTTACAAATTTCAGATCCGAAAAATAGTGCTCTTCGAAATTGCTCAAAATTACTCGGTATGTTTTTCCTGTTGTAAAAATACACCAAACAAAATTTCACATTCCCATTAAGGCCCGAATTCGTGTGCTAATCATCACGTTTTTTTACAAAATTTAGGTCGGAAAAAAGTTCCCCAAAAAATTGCTTAAAATGATTGTGAATGTCTTTCATGTTGTGTAAAAACACCAAACAAAGTTACACATCAAAATTAAGGCCCGAAATCGTGTGCTAATCATCACGTTTCTTGCAAAATTTAGGTCGAAAAATAGGTCCCCTTAAAATTGCTAAAAATGACTCCGTATGTTTTTCTTGTTGTATAAATACACAAAAAAGGAGCCAAATCCTCATTAAGGCCAGAATTCGTGTGCTAACCATCACGTTTTTTCACAAAATTTAGGTCAGAAAAAAGTTCTCCCGAAAATGGCTTAAAATGATTTTGAATGTCTTTCATGTCGTGTAAAAACACCAAAAAGAGTTTCTTATTCAAATTATGTCCCAAGTTCGTGTGTTAATCATCACGTCTTTTACAAATTTGAGATCCGAAAAATAGTGCTCTTTGAAACTGTTCAAAATTACTCGGTATGTTTTTCCTGTTGTAAAAATACACCAGACAAAATTTCACATTCCCATTAAGGCCCGAATTCGTGTGCTAATCATCACGTTTTTTTTACAAAATTTAGGTCGGAAAAAAAGTTCCCCTAAAAAAATTGCTTCAAAATGATTGTGAATGTCTTTCATGTTGTGTAAAAACACCAAACAAAGTTACACATCAAAATTAAGGCCCGAAATCGTGTGCTAATCATCACGTTTCTTACAAAATTTAGGTCCGAAAAAATAGGTCCCCCTTCAAATTGCTAAAAAATGACTCCGTATGTTTTTCTTGTTGTATAAATACACAAAAAAAGGAGCCAAATCCTCATTAAGGCCCGAATTCGTGTGCTAACCATCACGTTTTTTTCACAAAATTTAGGTCGAAAAAAAGTTTTCCCGAAAATGGCTTAAAATGATTACGAATGTCTTTCATGTCGTGTAAAAAACACCAAAAAGAGTTTGCTTATTCAAATTATGTCCCAAATTTCGTGTGTTAATCATCACGTCTTTTACAAATTTCAGATCCGAAAAATAGTGCTCTTTGAAACTGCTCAAAATTACTCGGTATGTTTTTCCTGTTGTAAAAATACACCAGACAAAATTTCACATTCCCATTAAGGCCCGAATTCGTGTGCTAATCATCACGTTTTTTTACAAAATTTAGGTCAGAAAAAAGTTCCCAAAAAAATTGCTTAAAATGATTGTGAATGTCTTTCATGTTGTGTAAAAACACCAAACAAAGTTACACATCAAAATTAAGGCCCGAAATCGTGTGCTAATCATCACGTTTCTTACAAAATTTAGGTCCGAAAAATAGGTCCCCTTCAAATTGCTAAAAAATGACTCCGTATGTTTTTCTTGTTGTATAAATACACAAAAAAAGGAGCCAAATCCTCATTAAGCCCCGAATTCGTGTGCTAACCATCACGTTTTTTTCACAAAATTTAGGTCGGAAAAAAAGTTCTCCCGAAAATGGCTTAAAATGATTCCGAATGTCTTTCATGTCGTGTAAAAACACCAAAAAGAGTTGCTAATTCAAATTATGTCCCAAATTCGTGTGTTAATCATCACGTCTTTTACAAATTTCAGATCCGAAAAAATAGTGCTCTTTGAAATTGCTCAAAATTACTCGGTATGTTTTTCCCTGTTGTAAAAATACACCGAAACAAAATTTCACATTCCCATTAAGGCCCGAATTCGTGTGCTAATCATCACGTTTTTTTTACAAAATTTAGGTCGGAAAAAAAGTTCCCCTAAAAAATTGCTTCAAAATGATTGTGAATGTCTTTCATGTTGTGTAAAAACACCAAACAAAGTTACACATCAAAATTAAGGCCCGAAATCGTGTGCTAATCATCACGTTTCTTACAAAATTTAGGTCCGAAAAAATAGGTCCCCCTTCAAATTGCTAAAAATGACTCCGTATGTTTTTCTTGTTGTATAAATACACAAAAAAGGAGCCAAATCCTCATTAAGGCCCCGAATCGTGTGCTAACCATCACGTTTTTTTCACAAAATTTAGGTCGGAAAAAAAGTTTTCCCGAAAATGGCTTAAAATGATTCCGAATGTCTTTCATGTCGTGTAAAAAACACCAAAAAGAGTTGCTAATTCAAATTATGTCCCAAATTCGTGTGTTAATCATCACGTCTTTTACAAATTTCAGATCCGAAAAAATAGTGCTCTTTGAAATTGCTCAAAATTACTCCGTATGTTTTTCCTGTTGTAAAAATACACCATACAAAATTTCACATTCCCATTAATGCCCGAATTCGTGTGCTAATCATCACGTTTTTTTACAAAATTTAGGTCAGAAAAAAGTTCCCCAAAAAAATTGCTTCAAAATGATTGTGAATGTCTTTCATGTTGTGTAAAAACACCAAACAAAGTTACACATCAAAATTAAGGGCCCGAAATCGTGTGCTAATCATCACGTTTTCGTACAAAATTTAGGTCCGAAAAATAGGTCCCCTTCAAATTGTTAAAAAATGACTCCGTATGTTTTTCTTGTTGTATAAATACACAAAAAAAGGAGCCAAATCCTCATTAAGGCCCGAATTCGTGTGCTAACCCATCACGTTTTTTTCACAAAATTTAGGTCGGAAAAAAGTTCTCCCGAAAATGGCTTAAAATGATTACGAATGTCTTTCATGTCGTGTAAAAACACCAAAAAGAGTTGCTTATTCAAATTATGTCCCAAATTCGTGTGTTAATCATCACGTCTTTTACAAATTTCAGATCCGAAAAATAGTGCTCTTTGAAATTGCTCAAAATTACTCGGTATGTTTTTCCTGTTGTAAAAATACACCAAACAAAATTTCACATTCCCATTAAGGCCCGAATTCGTGTGCTAATCATCACGTTTTTTTACAAAATTTAGGTCGGAAAAAAGTTCCCCAAAAAATTGCTTAAAATGATTGTGAATGTCTTTCATGTTGTGTAAAAACACCAAACAAAGTTACACATCAAAATTAAGGCCCGAAATCGTGTGCTAATCATCACGTTTCTTACAAAATTTAGGTCCGAAAAAATAGGTCCCCTTAAAATTGCTAAAAATGACTCCGTATGTTTTTCTTGTTGTATAAATACACAAAAAAGGAGCCAAATCCTCATTAAGGCCCGAATTCGTGTGCTAACCATCACGTTTTTTCACAAAATTTAGGTCAGAAAAAAGTTCTCCCGAAAATGGCTTAAAATGATTTTGAATGTCTTTCATGTCGTGTAAAAACACCAAAAAGAGTTTCTTATTCAAATTATGTCCCAAGTTCGTGTGTTAATCATCACGTCTTTTACAAATTTGAGATCCGAAAAATAGTGCTCTTTGAAATTGCTCAAAATTACTCGGTATGTTTTTCTCGTTGTAAAAATACACCGAAACAAAATTTCACATTCCCATTAAGGCCCGAATTCGTGTGCTAATCATCACGTTTTTTTTACAAAATTTAGGTCGAAAAAAAGTTCCCCAAAAAAATTGCTTCAAATGATTGTGAATGTCTTTCATGTTGTGTAAAAACACCAAACAAAGTTACACATCAAAATTAAGGCCCGAAATCGTGTGCTAATCATCACGTTTCGTACAAAATTTAGGTCCGAAAAATAGGTCCCCTTCAAATTGTTAAAAATGACTCCGTATGTTTTTCTTGTTGTATAAATACACAAAAAAGGGAGCCAAATCCTCATTAAGGCCCGAATTCGTGTGCTAACCATCACGTTTTTTTCACAAAATTTAGGTCGGAAAAAGAGTTCTCCCGAAAATGGCTTAAAATGATTATGAATGTCTTTTCAAGTCGTGTAAAAACACCAAAAAGAGTTGTTAATTCAAATTATGTCCCAAATTCGTGTGTTAATCATCACGTCTTTTACAAATTTCAGATCCGAAAAATAGTGCCCTTTGAAATTGCTCAAAAATACTCGGTATGTTTTTCCTGTTGTAAAAATACACCAGACAAAATTTCACATTCCCATTAAGGCCCGAATTCGTGTGCTAATCATCACCTTTTTTTTACAAAATTTAGGTCGGAAAAAAAGTTCCCCTAAAAAAATTGCTTCAAATGATTGTGAATGTCTTTCATGTTGTGTAAAAACACCAAACAAAGTTACACATCAAAATTAAGGCCCGAAATCGTGTGCTAATCATCACGTTTCTTACAAAACTTAGCTCCGAAAAATAGGTCCCCTTCAAATTGCTAAAAATGACTCCGTATGTTTTTCTTGTTGTATAAATACACAAAAAAGGAGCCAAATCCTCATTAAGGCCCGAATTCGTGTGCTAACCATGACGTTTTTTCACATAATTCAGGTAAGAAGAAAGTTCTCCCGAAAATGGCTTAAAATGATTCTGAATGTCTTTCAAGTCGTGTAAAAACACCAAAAAGAGTTGTTAATTCAAATTATGTCCCAAATTCGTGTGTTAATCATCACTTCTTTTACAAATTTCAGATCCGAAAAATAGTGCTCTTTGAAATTGCTCAAAATTACTCGGTATGTTTTTCCTGTTGTAAAAATACACCAGACAAAATTTCACATTCCCATTAAGGCCCGAATTCGTGTCCTAATCATCACCTTTTTTTACAAAATTTAGGTCAGAAAAAAGTTCCCTAAAAAATTGCTTCAAATGATTGTGCATGTCTTTCATGTTGAGTAAAAACACCAAACAAAGTTACACATCAAAATTAAGGCCCGAAATCGTGTGCTAATCATCACGTTTCTTACAAAATTTAGGTCCGAAAAATAGGTCCCCTTCAAATTGCTAAAAATGACTCCGTATGTTTTTCTTGTTGTATAAATACACAAAAAAAGGAGCCAAATCCTCATTAAGGCCCGAATTCGTGTGCTAACCATCACGTTTTTTCAAAAAATTTAGGTCAGAAAAAAGTTTTCCCGAAAATGGCTTAAAATGATTCTGAATGTCTTTCATGTCGTGTAAAAACACCAAAAAGAGTTGCTAATTCAAATTATGTCCCAAATTCGTGTGTTAATCATCACGTCTTTTACAAATTTCAGATCCGAAAAATAGTGCTCTTTGAAATTGCTCAAAATTAGTCGGTATGTTTTTCCTATTGTAAAAATACACCAGACAAAATTTCACATTCCCATTAATGCCCGAATTCGTGTGCTAATCATCACGTTTTTTTACAAAATTTCGGTCAGAAAAAAGTTCCCCAAAAAATTGCTTAAAATGATTGTGAATGTCTTTCATGTTGTGTAAAAACACCAAACAAAGTTACACATCAAAATCAAGGCCCGAAATCGTGTGCTAATCATCACGTTTCTTACAAAATTTAGGTCCGAAAAATAGGTCCCCGTCAAATTGCTAAAATTGACTCCGTATGTTTTTTCTTGTTGTATAAATACACAAAAAAAGGAGCCAAATCCTCATTAAGGCCCGAATTCGTGTGCTAACCATCACGTTTTTTTCACAAAATTTAGGTCAGAAAAAAGTTTTCCCGAAAATGGCTTAAAATGATTCTGAATGTCTTTCATGTCGTGTAAAAACACCAAAAAGAGTTGCTAATTCAAATTATGTCCCAAATTCGCGTGTTAATCATCACGTCTTTTACAAATTTCAGATCCGAAAAATAGTGCTCTTCGAAATTGCTCAAAATTACTCGGTATGTTTTTCCTGTTGTAAAAATACACCAAACAAAATTTCACATTCCCATTAAGGCCCGAATTCGTGTGCTAATCATCACGTTTTTTTACAAAATTTAGGTCGGAAAAAAGTTCCCCAAAAAATTGCTTAAAATGATTGTGAATGTCTTTCATGTTGTGTAAAAACACCAAACAAAGTTACACCTCAAAATTAAGGCCCGAAATCGTGTGCTAATCATCACGTTTCTTACAAAATTTAGGTCCGAAAAATAGGCCCCCTTCAAATTGCTAAAAATGACTCCGTATGTTTTTCTTGTTGTGTAAATACACAAAAAAGGAGCCAAATCCTCATTAAGGCCCGAATTCGTGTGCTAACCATCACGTTTTTTCACAAAATTTAGGTCAGAAAAAAGGTCTCCCGAAAATGGCATAAAATGATTCTGAATGACTTTCATGTCGTGTAAAAACACCAAAAAGAGTTGCTAAATCAAATTATGTCCCAAATTCGTGTGTTAATCATCACGTCTTTTACAAATTTCAAATCCGAAAAAATGGTGCTCTTAGAAATTGCTCAAAAATTACTCGGTATGTTTTTCCCTGTTGTAAAAAATACACCAAACAAAATTTCACATTCCCATAAAGGCCCGAATTCGTGTGCTAATCATCACGTTTTTTTACAAAATTTAGGTCAGAAAAAAGTTCCCTAAAAAATTGCTTCAAATGATTGTGAATGTCTTTCATGTTGTGTAAAAACACCAAACAAAGTTACACATCAAAATTAAGGCCCGAAATCGTGCGCTAATCATCACGTTTCGTACAAAATTTAGGTCCGAAAAACAGGCCCCCTTCAAATTGTTAAAAATGACTCCGTATGTTTTTCTTGTTGTATAAATACACAAAAAATGGGTCATATCCTCATTAAGCCCCGAATTCGTGTGCTAACCATCACGTTTTTTCACAAAATTTAGGTCAGAAAAAAGTTTTCATGAAAATGGCTTAAAATGATTCTGAATGTCTTTCATGTCGTGTAAAAACACCAAAAAGAGTTGCTAATTCAAATTATGTCCCAAATTCGTGTGTTAATCATCACGTCTTTTACAAATTTCAGATCCGAAAAATAGTGCTCTTTGAAATTGCTCAAAATTAGTCGGTATGTTTTTCCTGTTGTAAAAATACACCAGACAAAATTTCACATTCCCATTAATGCCCGAATTCGTTTGCTAATCATCACGTTTTTTTACAAAATTTAGGTCAGAAAAAAGTTCCCCAAAAAATTGCTTCAAATGATTGTGAATGTCTTTCATGTTGTGTAAAAACACCAAACAAAGTTACACATCAAAATTAAGGCCCGAAATCGTGTGCTAATCATCACGTTTCGTACAAAATTTAGGTCCGAAAAATAGGTCCCCTCCAAATTGTTAAAAATGACTCCGTATGTTTTTCTTGTTGTATAAATACACAAAAAAGGAGCCAAATCCTCATTAAGGCCCGAATTCGTGTGCTAACCATCACGTTTTTTCACAAAATTTAGGTCAGAAAAGAGTTCTCCCGAAAATGGCTTAAAATGATTATGAATGTTTTTCAAGTCGTGTAAAAACACCAAAAAGAGTTGTTAATTCAAATTATGTCCCAAATTCGTGTGTTAATCATCACGTCTTTTACAAATTTCAGATCCGAAAAATAGTGCCCTTTGAAATTGCTCAAAAATACTCGGTATGTTTTTCCTGTTGTAAAAATACACCAGACAAAATTTCACATTCCCATTAAGGCCCGAATTCGTGTGCTAATCATCACCTTTTTTTACAAAATTTAGGTCGGAAAAAAAGTTCCCCTAAAAAAATTGCTTCAAATGATTGTGAATGTCTTTCATGTTGTGTAAAAACACCAAACAAAGTTACACATCAAAATTAAGGCCCGAAATCGTGTGCTAATCATCACGTTTCTTACAAAACTTAGCTCCGAAAAATAGGTCCCCTTCAAATTGCTAAAAATGACTCCGTATGTTTTTCTTGTTGTATAAATACACAAAAAAGGAGCCAAATCCTCATTAAGGCCCGAATTCGTGTGCTAACCATGACGTTTTTTCACATAATTCAGGTAAGAAGAAAGTTCTCCCGAAAATGGCTTAAAATGATTCTGAATGTCTTTCAAGTCGTGTAAAAACACCAAAAAGAGTTGTTAATTCAAATTATGTCCCAAATTCGTGTGTTAATCATCACTTCTTTTACAAATTTCAGATCCGAAAAATAGTGCTCTTTGAAATTGCTCAAAATTACTCGGTATGTTTTTCCTGTTGTAAAAATACACCGGACAAAATTTCACATTCCCATTAAGGCCCGAATTCGTGTCCTAATCATCACCTTTTTTTACAAAATTTAGGTCGGAAAAAAAGTTCCCCTAAAAAAATTGCTTCAAATGATTGTGCATGTCTTTCATGTTGAGTAAAAACACCAAACAAAGTTACACATCAAAATTAAGGCCCGAAATCGTGTGCTAATCATCACGTTTCTTACAAAATTTAGGTCCGAAAAATAGGTCCCCTTCAAATTGCTAAAAATGACTCCGTATGTTTTTTCTTGTTGTATAAATACACAAAAAAAGGAGCCAAATCCTCATTAAGGCCCGAATTCGTGTGCTAACCATCACGTTTTTTTCACAAAAATTTAGGTCGGAAAAAAAGTTTTCCCGAAAATGGCTTAAAATGATTCCGAATGTCTTTCATGTCGTGTAAAAACACCAAAAAGAGTTGCTAATTCAAATTATGTCCCAAATTCGTGTGTTAATCATCACGTCTTTTACAAATTTCAGATCCGAAAAATAGTGCTCTTTGAAATTGCTCAAAATTAGTCGGTATGTTTTTCCTATTGTAAAAATACACCAGACAAAATTTCACATTCCCATTAATGCCCGAATTCGTGTGCTAATCATCACGTTTTTTTACAAAATTTCGGTCAGAAAAAAGTTCCCCAAAAAATTGCTTAAAATGATTGTGAATGTCTTTCATGTTGTGTAAAAACACCAAACAAAGTTACACATCAAAATCAAGGCCCGAAATCGTGTGCTAATCATCACGTTTCTTACAAAATTTAGGTCCGAAAAATAGGTCCCCGTCAAATTGCTAAAATTGACTCCGTATGTTTTTCTTGTTGTATAAATACACAAAAAAGGAGCCAAATCCTCATTAAGGCCCGAATTCGTGTGCTAACCATCACGTTTTTTCACAAAATTTAGGTCAGAAAAAAGTTTTCCCGAAAATGGCTTAAAATGATTCTGAATGTCTTTCATGTCGTGTAAAAACACCAAAAAGAGTTGCTAATTCAAATTATGTCCCAAATTCGCGTGTTAATCATCACGTCTTTTACAAATTTCAGATCCGAAAAATAGTGCTCTTCGAAATTGCTCAAAATTACTCGGTATGTTTTTCCTGTTGTAAAAATACACCAAACAAAATTTCACATTCCCATTAAGGCCCGAATTCGTGTGCTAATCATCACGTTTTTTTTACAAAATTTAGGTCGGAAAAAAAGTTCCCCAAAAAAATTGCTTAAAATGATTGTGAATGTCTTTCATGTTGTGTAAAAAACACCAAACAAAGTTACACCTCAAAATTAAGGCCCGAAATCGTGTGCTAATCATCACGTTTCTTACAAAATTTAGGTCCGAAAAATAGGCCCCCTTCAAATTGCTAAAAATGACTCCGTATGTTTTTCTTGTTGTGTAAATACACAAAAAAGGAGCCAAATCCTCATTAAGGCCCGAATTCGTGTGCTAACCATCACGTTTTTTCACAAAATTTAGGTCAGAAAAAAGGTCTCCCGAAAATGGCATAAAATGATTCTGAATGACTTTCATGTCGTGTAAAAACACCAAAAAGAGTTGCTAAATCAAATTATGTCCCAAATTCGTGTGTTAATCATCACGTCTTTTACAAATTTCAAATCCGAAAAATGGTGCTCTTAGAAATTGCTCAAAATTACTCGGTATGTTTTTCCTGTTGTAAAAATACACCAAACAAAATTTCACATTCCCATAAAGGCCCGAATTCGTGTGCTAATCATCACGTTTTTTTACAAAATTTAGGTCAGAAAAAAGTTCCCTAAAAAATTGTTTCAAATGATTGTGAATGTCTTTCATGTTGTGTAAAAACACCAAACAAAGTTACACATCAAAATTAAGGCCCGAAATCGTGCGCTAATCATCACGTTTCGTACAAAATTTAGGTCCGAAAAACAGGCCCCCTTCAAATTGTTAAAAATGACTCCGTATGTTTTTCTTGTTGTATAAATACACAAAAAATGGGTCATATCCTCATTAAGCCCCGAATTCGTGTGCTAACCATCACGTTTTTTCACAAAATTTAGGTCAGAAAAAAGTTTTCATGAAAATGGCTTAAAATGATTCTGAATGTCTTTCATGTCGTGTAAAAACACCAAAAAGAGTTGCTAATTCAAATTATGTCCCAAATTCGTGTGTTAATCATCACGTCTTTTACAAATTTCAGATCCGAAAAATAGTGCTCTTTGAAATTGCTCAAAATTAGTCGGTATGTTTTTCCTGTTGTAAAAATACACCAGACAAAATTTCACATTCCCATTAATGCCCGAATTCGTTTGCTAATCATCACGTTTTTTTACAAAATTTAGGTCAGAAAAAAGTTCCCCAAAAAATTGCTTCAAATGATTGTGAATGTCTTTCATGTTGTGTAAAAACACCAAACAAAGTTACACATCAAAATTAAGGCCCGAAATCGTGTGCTAATCATCACGTTTCGTACAAAATTTAGGTCCGAAAAATAGGTCCCCTCCAAATTGTTAAAAATGACTCCGTATGTTTTTCTTGTTGTATAAATACACAAAAAAGGAGCCAAATCCTCATTAAGGCCCGAATTCGTGTGCTAACCATGACGTTTTTTCACATAATTCAGGTAAGAAGAAAGTTCTCCCGAAAATGGCTTAAAATGATTCTGAATGTCTTTCAAGTCGTGTAAAAACACCAAAAAGAGTTGTTAATTCAAATTATGTCCCAAATTCGTGTGTTAATCATCACTTCTTTTACAAATTTCAGATCCGAAAAATAGTGCTCTTTGAAATTGCTCAAAATTACTCGGTATGTTTTTCCTGTTGTAAAAATACACCAGACAAAATTTCACATTCCCATTAAGGCCCGAATTCGTGTCCTAATCATCACCTTTTTTTTACAAAATTTAGGTCGGAAAAAAAGTTCCCCTAAAAAATTGCTTCAAATGATTGTGCATGTCTTTCATGTTGAGTAAAAACACCAAACAAAGTTACACATCAAAATTAAGGCCCGAAATCGTGTGCTAATCATCACGTTTCTTACAAAATTTAGGTCCGAAAAATAGGTCCCCTTCAAATTGCTAAAAATGACTCCGTACGTTTTTCTTGTTGTATAAATACACAAAAAAGGAGCCAAATCCTCATTAAGGCCCGAATTCGTGTGCTAACCATCACGTTTTTTCAAAAAATTTAGGTCAGAAAAAAGTTTTCCCGAAAATGGCTTAAAATGATTCTGAATGTCTTTCATGTCGTGTAAAAACACCAAAAAGAGTTGCTAATTCAAATTATGTCCCAAATTCGTGTGTTAATCATCACGTCTTTTACAAATTTCAGATCCGAAAAATAGTGCTCTTTGAAACTGCTCAAAATTACTCGGTATGTTTTTCCTGTTGTAAAAATACACCATACAAAATTTCACATTCCCATTAAGGCCCAAATTCGTGTGCTAATCATCACGTTTTTTTACAAAATTTAGGTCAGAAAAAAGTTCCCCAAAAATTTGCTTCAAATGATTGTGAATGTCTTTCATGTTGTGTAAAAACACCAAACAAAGTTACACATCAAAATTAAGGCCCGAAATCGTGCGCTAATCATCACGTTTCGTACAAAATTTAGGTCCGAAAAACAGGTCCCCTTCAAATTGTTAAAAATGACTCCGTATGTTTTTCTTCTTGTATAAATACACAAAAAAGGAGCCAAATCCTCATTAAGGCCCGAATTCGTGTGCTAACCATCACGTTTTTTCACAAAATTTAGGTCAGAAAAAAGTTCTCTCGAAAATGGCTTAAAATGATTCTGAATGTCTTTCATGTCGTGTAAAAACACAAAAAAGTGTTTCTTATTCAAATTATGTCCCAAATTCGTGTGTTAATCATCATGTCTTTTACAAATTTCAGATCCGAAAAATAGTGCTCTTTGAAATTGCTCAAAATTACTCGGTATGTTTTTCCTGTTGTAAAAATACACCAGACAAAATTTCACATTCCCATTAAGGCTCGAATTCGTGTGCTAATCATCACGTTTTTTTACAAAATTTAGGTCAGAAAAAAGTTCCCCAAAAAATTGCTTAAAATGATTGTGAATGTCTTTCATGTTGTGTAAAAACACCAAACAAAGTTACACATCAAAATTAAGGCCCGAAATCGTGTGCTAATCATCACGTTTCTTACAAAATTTAGGTCCGAAATATAGGACCCCTTCAAATTGCTAAAAATGACTCCGTATGTTTTTCTTGTTGTATAAATACACAGAAAAGGAGCCAAATCCTCATTAAGGCCCGAATTCGTGTGCTAACCATCACGTTTTTTCACAAAATTTAGGTCAGAAAAAAGTTCTCCCGAAAATGGCTTAAAATGATTCTGAATGTCTTTCATGTCGTGTAAAAACACCAAAAAGAGTTGCTAAATCAAATTATGTCCCAAATTCGTGTGTTCATCATCACGTCTTTTACAAATTTCAAATCCGAAAAATAGTGCTCTTTGAAATTGCTCAAAATTACTCGGTATGTTCTTCCTGTTGTAAAAATACACCAAACAAAATTTTGCATTCCCATAAAGGCCCGAATTCGTGTGCTAATCATCACGTTTTTTTACAAAATTTAGGTCAGAAAAAAGTTCCCTAAAAAATTGCTTCAAATGATTGTGAATGTCTTTCATGTTGTGTAAAAACACCAAACAAAGTTACACATCAAAATTAAGGCCCGAATTCGTGTGCTAATCATCACGTTTCTTACAAAATTTAGGTCCGAAAAATAGGTCCCCTTCAAATTGTTAAAAATGACTTCGTATGTTTTTCTTGTTGTATAAATACACAAAAAATGGGTCATATCCACATTAAGCCCCGAATTCGTGTGCTAACCATCACGTTTTTTCACAAAATTTAGGATAGAAAAAAGTTTTCCCGAAAATGGCTTAAAATGATTCTGAATGTCTTTCATGTCGTGTAAAAACACCAAAAAGAGTTGCTAATTCAAATTATGTCCCAAATTCGTGTGTTAATCATCACGTCTTTTACAAATTTTAGATCCGAAAAATAGTGCTCTTTGAAATTGCTCAAAATTACTCGGTATGTTTTTCCTGTTGTAAAAATACACCAGACAAAATTTCACATTCCCATTAATGCCCGAATTCGTGTGCTAATCATCACGTTTTTTTACAAAATTTAGGCCAGAAAAAAGTTCCCCAAAAAATTGCTTCAAATGATTGTGAATGTCTTTCATGTTGTGTAAAAACACCAAACAAAGTCACACATAAAAATTAAGGCCTGAAATCGTGTGCTAATCATCACGTTTCTGACAAAATTTAGGTCCGAAAAATAGGTCCCCTTCAAATTGTTAAAAATGACTCCGTATGTTTTTCTTGTTGTATAAATACACAAAAAATGGGTCATATCCTCATTAAGCCCCGAATTCGTGTGCTAACCATCACGTTTTTTTCACAAAATTTAGGTCGGAAAAAACTTCCCTCGAAAATGGCTTAAAATGATTCTGAATGTCTTTCATGTCGTGTAAAAACACCAAAAAGAGTTGCTAATTCAAATTATGTCCCAAATTCGTGTGTTAATCATCACGTCTTTTACAAATTTCAGATCCGAAAAATAGTGCTCTATGAAATTGCTCAAAATTACTCGGTATGTTTTTCCTGTTGTAAAAATACACCAGACAAAATTTCACATTCCCATTAAGGCCCGAATTCGTGTGCTAATCATCACGTTTTTTTACAAAATTTAGGTCAGAAAAAAGTTCCCCAAAAAATTGCTTCAAATGATTGTGAATGTCTTTCATGTTGTGTAAAAACACCAAACAAAGTTACACATCAAAATTAAGGCCCGAAATCGTGTGCTAATCATCACGTTTCGTACAAAATTTAGGTCCGAAAAATAGGTCCCCTCCAAATTGTTAAAAATGACTCCGTATGTTTTTCTTGTTGTATAAATACACAAAAAAGGAGCCAAATCCTCATTAAGGCCCGAATTCGTGTGCTAACCATCACGTTTTTTCACAAAATTTAGGTCAGAAAAAAGTTCTCCCGAAAATGGCTTAAAATGATTATGAATGTCTTTCAAGTCGTGTAAAAACACCAAAAAGAGTTGTTAATTCAAATTATGTCCCAAATTCGTGTGTTAATCATCACGTCTTTTACAAATTTCAGATCCGAAAAATAGTGCCCTTTGAAATTGCTCAAAAATACTCGGTATGTTTTTCCTGTTGTAAAAATACACCAGACAAAATTTCACATTCCCATTAAGGCCCGAATTCGTGTGCTAATCATCACCTTTTTTTACAAAATTTAGGTCAGAAAAAAGTTCCCTAAAAAATTGCTTCAAATGATTGTGAATGTCTTTCATGTTGTGTAAAAACACCAAACAAAGTTACACATCAAAATTAAGGCCCGAAATCGTGTGCTAATCATCACGTTTCTTACAAAACTTAGCTCCGAAAAATAGGTCCCCTTCAAATTGCTAAAAATGACTCCGTATGTTTTTCTTGTTGTATAAATACACAAAAAAGGAGCCAAATCCTCATTAAGGCCCGAATTCGTGTGCTAACCATGACGTTTTTTCACATAATTCAGGTAAGAAGAAAGTTCTCCCGAAAATGGCTTAAAATGATTCTGAATGTCTTTCAAGTCGTGTAAAAACACCAAAAAGAGTTGTTAATTCAAATTATGTCCCACATTCGTGTGTTAATCATCACTTCTTTTACAAATTTCAGATCCGAAAAATAGTGCTCTTTGAAATTGCTCAAAATTACTCGGTATGTTTTTCCTGTTGTAAAAATACACCAGACAAAATTTCACATTCCCATTAAGGCCCGAATTCGTGTGCTAACCATCACGTTTTTTTACAAAATTTAGGTCAGAAAAAAGTTCCCCAAAAAATTGCTTAAAATGATTGTGAATGTCTTTCATGTTGTGTAAAAACACCAAACAAAGTTACACCTCAAAATTAAGGCCCGAAATCGTGTGCTAATCATCACGTTTCTTACAAAATTTAGGTCCGAAAAATAGGTCCCCTTCAAATTGCTAAAAATGACTCCGTATGTTTTTCTTGTTGTGTAAATACACAAAAAAGGAGCCAAATCCTCATTAAGGCCCGAATTCGTGTGCTAACCATCACGTTTTTTCACAAAATTTAGGTCAGAAAAAAGTTTTCCTGAAAATGGCTTAAAATGATTCTGAATGTCTTTCATGTCGTGTAAAAACACCAAAAAGAGTTGCTAATTCAAATTATGTCCCAAATTCGTGTTTTAATCATCACGTCTTTTACAAATTTCAAATCCGAAAAATAGTGCTCTTTTTGAAATTGCTTAAAATTACTCGGTATGTTTTTCCTGTTGTAAAAATACACCAAACAAAATTTCACATTCCCATAAAGGCCCGAATTCGTGTGCTAATCATCACCTTTTTTTACAAAATTTAGGCCAGAAAAAAGTTCCCTAAAAAATTGCTTCAAATGATTGTGAATGTCTTTCATGTTGTGTAAAAACACCAAACAAAGTTACACATCAAAATTAAGGCCCGAATTCGTGTGCTAATCATCACGTTTCTTACAAAATTTAGGTCCGAAAAATAGGTCCCCTTCAAATTGTTAAAAATGACTCCGTATGTTTTTCTTGTTGTATACATACACAAAAAATGGGTCATATCCTCATTAAGGCCCGAATTCGTGTGCTAACCATCACGTTTTTTCACAAAATTTAGGTCAGAAAAAAGTTTTCCCGAAAATGGCTTAAAATGATTCTGAATGTCTTTCATGTCGTGTAAAAACACCAAAAAGAGTTGCTAAATCAAATTATGTCCCAAATTCGTGTGTTAATCATCACGTCTTTTACAAATTTCAGATCCAAAAAGTAGTGCTCTTTGAAATTGCTCAAAATTACTCGGTATGTTTTTCCTGTTGTAAAAATACACCAAACAAAATTTCACATTCCCATTAAGGCCCGAATTCGTGTGCTAATCAACACGTTTTTTTACAAAATTTAGGTCAGAAAAAAGTTCTCCAAAAAATTGCTTAAAATGATTGTGAATGTCTTTCATGTTGTGTAAAAACACCAAACAAGTTACACATCAAAATTAAGGCCCGAAATCGTGTGCTAATCATCACGTTTCTTACAAAATTTAGGTCCGAACAATAGGTCCCCTTCAAATTGCTAAAAATGACTCCGTATGTTTTTCTTGTTGTATAAATACACAAAAAAGGAGCCAAATCCTCATTAAGCCCCGAATTCGTGTGCTAACCATCACGATTTTTCACAAAATTTAGGTCAGAAAAAAGTTCTCTCGAAAATGGCTTAAAATGATTCTGAATTTCTTTCATGTCGTGTAAAAACATCAAAAAGAGTTTCTTATTCAAATTATGTCCCAAATTCGTGTGTTAATCATCACGTCTTTTACAAATTTCAGATCCGAAAAATAGTGCTCTTTGAAACTGCTCAAAATTACTCGGTATGTTTTTCCTGTTGTAAAAATACACCATACAAAATTTCACATTCCCATTAAGGCCCGAATTCGTGTGCTAATCATCACGTTTTTTTACAAAATTTAGGTCAGAAAAAAGTTCCCTGAAAAATTGCTTCAAATGATTGTGAATGTCTTTCATGTTGTGTAAAAACACCAAACAAAGTTACACATCAAAATTAAGGCCCGAATTCGTGTGCTAATCATCACGTTTCTTACAAAATCTAGGTCCGAAAAATAGGTCCCCTTCAAATTGCTAAAAATGACTCCGTATGTCTTTCTTGTTGTATAAATACACAAAAAAGGAGCCAAATCCTCATTAAGGCCCGAATTCGTGTGCTAACCATCACGTTTTTTCACAAAATTTAGGTCAGAAAAAAGTTCTCTCGAAAATGGCTTAAAATGATTCTGAATGTCTTTCATGTCGTGTAAAAACACCAAAAAGAGTTTCTTATTCAAATTATGTCCCAAATTCGTGTGTTAATCATCACGTCTTTTACAAATTTCAGATCCGAAAAATAGTGCTCTTTGAAATTACTCAAAATTACTCGGTATGTTTTTCCTATTGTAAAAATATACCAGACAAAATTTCACATTCCCATTAAGGCCCGAATTTGTGTGCTAATCATCACGTTTTTTAAAAAAATTTAGGTCAGAAAAAGGTTCCCTAGAAAATTGCTTAAAGTGATTGTGAATGTCTTTCATGTTGTGTAAAAACACCAAACAAAGTTACACATCAAAATTAAGGTCCGAATTCGTGTGCTAATCATCACGTTTCTTACAAAATTTAGGTCCGAAAAATAGGTCCCATTCAAATTGCTAAAAATGACTCCGTATATTTTTCTTGTTGTATAAATACACAAAAACGGGGCCAAATTCTCATTAAGGCCCCAATTCGTGTGCTAACCATCACGTTTTCTAACAAAATTTAGGTCAAAAAAAAGTTCTCTCAAAAATGGCTTAAAATGATTCTGAATATCTTTCATGTCGTGTAAAAACACCAAAAAGAGTTTCTTATTCAAATTACGTCCCAAATTCGTGGGTTAATCATCACGTCTTTTACAAAATTCAGATCCGAAAAATAGTGCTCTTTGAAATTGCTCAAAATTGCTCGGTATGTTTTTCATGTTTTAAAAATACACCAGACAAAATTTCACTTTCCCATTAAGGCCCGAATTTGTGTGCTAATCATCACGTTTTTTACAAAATTTAGGTCAGAAAGAAGTTCCGTAAAAAATTGCTGAAAATGATTGTGAATGTCTTTCATGTTGTGTAAAAACACCAAACAAAGTTACACATCAAAATTAAGGTCCGAATTCGTGTGCTAATCATCACGTTTCTTACAAAATTTAGGTCCGAAAAATAGGTCCTTTTCAAATTGCTAAAAATGACTCCGTATGTTTTTCTTGTTGTATAAATATACAAAAAAGGGGCCAAATTCTAATTAAGGCCCGAATTCGTGTGCTAACCATCACATTTTTTAACAAAATTTAGGTCAGAAAAAAGTTCTCCCAAAAATAGGTTAAAAAGATTCTGAATGTCTTTCATGTCGTGTAAAAACACCAAAAAGGAGTTTCTTATTCAAATTACGTCCCAAATTCGTGGGTTAATCATCACGTCTTTTACAAAATTCAGATCCAAAAATAGTGCTCTTTGAAATTGCTCAAAATTACACGGTATGTTTTTCATGTTGTAAAAATACACCAGACAAAATTTCACATTCCCATTAAGGCCCGAATTTGTGTGCTAATCATCACGTTTTTTACAAAATTTAGGTCAGAAAGAAGTTCCCTAAAAAATTGTTGAAAATGATTGTGAATGTCTTTCATGTTGTGTAAAAACACCAAACAAAGTTACACATCAAAATTAAGGTCCGAATTCGTGTGCTAATCATCACGTTTCTCACAAAATTTAGGTCCGAAAAATAGGTCCTCTTCAAATTGCTAAAAATGACTCCGTATGTTTTTCTTGTTGTATAAATACATAAAAACGGGGCCAAATTGTCATTAAGGCCCGAATTCGTGTGCTAACCATCACGTTTTCTAACAAAATTTAGGTCAGAAAAAAGTTCTCTCCAAAAGGGGGTAAAATGATTCAGAATGTCTTTCATGTCGTGTAAAAACACCAAAAAGAGTTTCTTATTCAAATTACGTCCCAAATTCGTGGGTTAATCATCCCATCTTTTACAAAATTCAGATCCGAAAAATTGTGCTCTTTGAAATTGCTCAAAATTACTCGGTATGTTTTTCGTGTTGTAAAAATACACCAGACAAAATTTCACTTTCCCATTAAGGCCCGAATTTGTGTGCTAATCATCACGTTTTTTACAAAATTTAGGTCAGAAAGAAGTTCCCTAAAAAATTGCTGAAAATGATTGTGAATGTCTTTCATGTTGTGTAAAAACACCAAACAAAGTTACACATCAAAATTAAGGTCCGAATTCGTGTGCTAATCATCACGTTTCTTACAAAATTTAGGTCCAAAAAATAGGTCCCATTCAAATTGCTAAAAATGACTCCGTATGTTTTTCTTGTTGTGTAAATACACAAAAACGGGGCCAAATTCTCATTAAGGCCCCAATTCGTGTGCTAACCATCATGTTTTCTAACAAAATTTAGGTCAGAAAAAAGTTCTCTCAAAAATGGCTTAAAATGATTCTGAATATCTTTCATGTCGTGTAAAAACACCTAAAAGAGTTTCTTATTCAAATTACGTCCCAAATTCGTAGGTTAATCATCATGTCTTTTACAAAATTCAGATCCGAAAAATAGTGCTCTTTAAAATTGTTCAAAACAACTCAATATGTTTTTAATGTAGTGAAAATACACTAGACAAAATTTCACATTCCATTAAGGCCCGAATTTGTGTGCTAATCATTATGTTTTTTACAAAATTTAGGTCAGATAAAAGTTCCCTAAAAAATTGCTTAAAATTATTCCAAATGTCTTCCATGTTGTGTAAAAACACCAAACAAAGTTTCACATCAGAATTAAGGCCCAAATTCGTGTGCTAATCATCACGTTTCTTACAAAATTCAGGTCTGAAAAATAGTTCTCCTTAAATTGGATAAAATTGACTCGATATATTTTTCATGTTGGATAGATATACAAGACAAAATTTAAAATGTTCATTAAGGCCCGAATTCGTGTGCTAATCATCACATTTTTTACATAATTTAGGTCAGAAAAAATTCTCTAAAAAATTATTTAAAACAATTCTGAATATTTTTCATGTTGTGTAAAAACACCAAACAAAGTTTCACATTCAATTTAAGGCCCGAATTCGTGTGTTAAACGTTTTTTTTTTTTAAATTTAGGTCTGAAAAATAGTTCTCTTTAAAACTGTTCAAAATGACTTGGTATGTTTTTCATGTAGTAAACATACACTAAATAAAATTTCACATTCCCATTAAGGCCCGAATTTGTGTGCTAATCATCATAATTTTTACAAAATTCAGGTCTGAAAAATAGTTCTCCTTAAATTTGATAAAAATGCCTCAGTATATTTTTATGTTGTATAAATACACAAGACAAAGTATGAAATTCTCATTAAGGCCCGTATTCATGTGGTAATCATCACGTTTTTTTTACAAAATTTAGGTCTGAAAAATATTTTTCTTTAAAACTATTCAAAATGACTTGGTATGTTTCTCATGAAGTAAAAATACACTAGACAAAATTTCACATTCCCATTAAGGCCCGAATTTTTGTGCTAATCATCATGTTTTAAATTGTTTTAAATGATTCTTAATGTCTTTCATGTTGTGTAAAAATACCAAACAAAGTTTCACATCAAAATTAAGGCCGAATTCGTGTGCTAATCATCACGTGTTTTACAAAATTCAAGTCCGAAAAATAGTTCCCCCTTAAATTGCTAAAAATGACTCGGTATGTTTTATGTTGTATAAATACACAAGACAAAGTATGAAATTCTCATTAAGGCCCGAATTCGTGTGCTACTCATCATGTTTTTTACAAAATTTCGGTCAGAAAAAAGTTCTCTAAAAAATTGCTTAAAACGATTTTGAATGTTTTTCTTGTTTTGTAAAAGTACCAAACAAAGTTTTACATTCAAATTATGGCCCGAATTCGTGTGCTAAAACATCATATTTTTTTTAATTACAAAATTTAGTTCTGAAAAATAGTTCTCTTTAAAATTGCTCAAAATAACTCGCTATGTTTTTCATGTTGTAAAAATACACCCGACGAAATTTCACATTGCTATTAAGGCCCAAATTTGTGTGCTAATCATCACATTTTTTTTCAAAATTTAGATCAGAAAAAAGTTTCTTAAAAAATTGTTTAATATGATTCTAAATGTCTTTCATGTTGCGTAAAAACACCAAAAAGAGGTTCACATTCAAATTAAGGCTCGAATTCGTGTGCTAATCATCATGTTTTTCACAAAATTCCTGTCCGATAAATAGTTCTTATTAAAATTGTTAAAAATGACTCAGTATATTATTCATGTTGTATAAATACACAAGAAAAAGTATCAAATTCTCATTAAGGCCTAAATTCGTAGGCTAATCATCACGTTTTTTACAAAATTTAGGTCAAAAAAAATTTCACTAAAAAATTGCTTAAAACGATTCTGAAGGTTTTCATGTTCTGTAAAAACACCAAAAAGAGTTTCACATACAAATTAAGGGTCGAATTCGTGTCCTAGTCATCACGTTTTTTACAAAATTCAAGTCTGAAAAATAGTTCTCCTTAAAATTGCTAAAAATTACTCGGTATGTTTTTCAAGTTGTGTAAATACACAAGACAAAATTTCAAATTCTCATTAAGGCCTGAATTTGTGTGCTAATTATCACGTTTTTTACAAAATTTAGGTCAGAAAAAATTTCTCCAAAAAATTGCTTAAAACGATTCTGCATGTTTTTCATATTTTTGTAAAAACACCAAAAAGAGTTTCACATTCAAATTAAGGTCCGAATTTGTGTGCTAATCATCACGTTTTTTACAAAATTCAGGTCCGAAAAATGGTTCCCCTTCTAAATACTTAAAATGACATGTTATGTATTTCATGTTGTAAAAATACACCAGACAAAATTTCACATTCCGATTAAGGCCCGAATTTGTGTGCTAGCATCACGTTTTTTACAAAATTTAGGTCAGAAAAAAATTCCCTAAAAAATTGCTTAAAATGATTCTTAATGTCTTTCATGTTGTGTAAAAACAGCAAACAAAGTTTCGCATCAAAATTAAGGCCTGAGTTCGTGTGCTAATCATCACGATTTTTACAATATTTAGGTTCGAAAAATAGTTCTCCCTCAAATTGCTAAAAATGTCTCGGTATGTTTTTCATATTGTATAAATACACAAGACTGAGTATCAAATTCTCATTAAGGCTCGAATTCGTGTGCTAATCATCACGTTTCTTACTAAATTTAGGTCAGAAAAAAGTTCAATAAAAAATTGCTTAAAACGATTCTGAATGTTTTTCATGTTGTGTAAAAACACCAAAAAGAGTTTAACATTCAAATTAAGGCCCGAATTTGTGTTCAAATCATCACATTTTTTACAAAATTCAGGTCTGAAAAATAGTTCTCCTAAAAATTGCAAAAAATGACTTAATATATTTTTCATTTTGTATAAATACACAAGACAAAATTTCAAATTCTCATTAAGGCCCGAATTCGTGTACTAATTATCACGTTTTTTACAAAATTTAGGTCAAAAAAAAGTTCTCTAAAAAATTGTTTAAAACGATTCTGAATTTTTTCAATATTTTGTAAAAACACCAAATAGAGTTTCACATTCAAATTAAGGCCCGAATTCGTGTAGTAATCATCACATTTTTTTCAAAATTCAAGTCCAAAAAATAGTTCTCCTTAAAATTGCTAAAAATGACTCAGTATGTTTTTCATGTTTTATAAATACACAAGACAAAGTATCAAATTCTCATTAAGGCCTGAATTCGTGTGCTAATCATTACGTTTTTTACAAAATTTATGTCAGAGAAAAGTTCTCTAAAAAATTGCTTAAAACGATTCTGAATGTTTGTAAAGTTGTGTAAAACACCAAAAAGAGATTCACGTTCAAATTAAGGTCCGAATTCGTGTGCTAATCATCACGTTTTATACAAAATTCAGGTCTGAAAAATAGTTCTCCTTAAAATTGCAAAAATTGACTTAATATATTTTTCATAATGTATAAATATACAAGACAAAATTTCAAATTCTCATTAAGGTCCGAATTCGTGTGCTAGTCATCACATTTTTTAAGAAATTTAGGTCAGAAAAAAGTTCTCTAAAAAATTGCTTAAAACAATTCTTAATATTTTTCATGTTGTGTAAAAACACCAAACAAAGTTTCACATCAAAATTAAGGCCCTAATTCGTGTGTAAATCATCACATTTTTTACAGCATTCAGGTTCGAAAAATAGTTCGCCTTCAAATTGCTAAAAATAACTCGGTATATTTTTCATGTTGTATAAATACACAGACTAAGTATCAAATTCTCATTAAGGCCCGAATTCGTATGCTAATCATCACGTTTTTTATAAAATTTAGGTTAGAAAAAAGTTCTCTAAACACTGCTTAAAATGATTCTGAATGTTTTTCAAGTGTAAAAACACCAAAAAGAGTTTCACATTCAAATTAAGGCCCGAATTCGTATGCTAATCATCACGTTTTCTACAAAATTCAGGTTCGAAAAATAGTTCTCCTTAAAATTGCTAAATATGACTCAATATGTTTTTCATGTTGTATAATACACAAGACAAAATTTAAAATTCTCATTAAGGCCCGAATTCGTGTGCTAATCATCAAGTTTTTTACAAAATTTAGGTAAGAAAAAAGTTCTCTAAAAAATTGTTTTAAACAATTATGAATGTTTTTCATGTTGTGTAAAAACACCAAACAAAGTTTCACATTCAAATTAAGGCCCGAATTCGTGTGCTAATCATCACGTTTTTTAAAAGATAATTTAGGTCTAAAAAATAGTTCTCTTTAAAATTGCTCAAAATGTCTCAATATGGTTTTCATGTTGTAAAAATACAACAAACAAAATTTCGCATTCCCATTAAGGCACGAATTTGTGTGCTTATCATCACCATTTTTACAAAATTCAGGTCAGAAAAAAGTTCCCTAAAAAATTTTTTAAAATAATTTTGAATGCCTTTCATGTGGTGAAAAAACACCAAACAAAGTTTCACATCAAAATTAAGTTCCGAATACGTGCGCTAATAATCACGTCTTTTACAAAATTCAGGTCCGAAAAATAGTTCCCCTTCAAATTGCTAAAAATTGACTCCGTATGGTTTTCATGTTGTATAAATACACAAGACAAAGTATCAAATTCTCATTAAGGTCCAAATTCGTGTGCTAATCGTCACGTTTTTTACAAATTTATGTCAGAAAAAAGTTATCTAAAAAATTTCTTAAAACGATTCTTAATATTTTTAATGTTGTGTAAAAACACCAAACAGAGTTTCACATTCAAATTAAGGCTCAAATTCGTATGCTAATCATCACGTTTTTTATAAAATTCAGGTCCCAAAATAGTTCTCCTTCAAATTGCTAAAAATGACTCGTTGTGTTTTTCATGTTTTATAAATACACAAGACAAAGTATCAAATTCTCATTAAGGCCTGAATTTGTGTGCCTGTTTTTTACAAAATTTAGGTCAGGAAAAAGTTCTCTAAAAAATTGTTTAGAACGATTCTAAATGTTTTTCATGTTGTGTAAAAACACCAAAAAGAGTTTCACATTCAAATTAAAGCCCGAATTCGAGTACTAATCATTATGTTTTCTACAAAATTTAGGTCCGAAAAATAGTTCTCCTTAAAATTGCTAAAAATGACTCGGTATATTTTTCATGTTGTATAAATACACAAGACAAAATTTCAAATGCTCATTAAGGCCCGAATTAGTGTGCTAATCATCACGTTTTTTACAAAATTTAGGTCAAAAAAAAAGTTCAATAAAAAATTGCTTAAAACGATTCTGAATGTTATTCATGTTGTACAAAATCACCAAAAAGAGTTTCACGTTCAAATTAAGGTCCGAATTCGTGTGTTAATCATCACGTTTTTTACAAAATTCAGGTCAAAAAAATAGTTCTCCTTAAAATTGCTAAAAATGACTTAATATATTTTTCATGTTGTATAAATATACAAGGCAAAATTTTCAAATTCTCATTAAGGCCCGAATTCGTGCGCTAATTGTCACGTTTTTTAGAAAATTTAGATCAGAAAAAAGTTCTCTAAAAAATTGCTTAAAACAATTCTGAATATTTTCCATGCTGTGTAAAAACACCAAACAAAGTTTCACATTCAAATTAAGGCCCGAATTCGTGTGCTAATCATCACTTTTTTTTAACAAAATTTAGGTCAGAAAAATAGTTCTGTTAAAATTGTTCAAAATGACTCGTTATGTTTTTCATTTGTAAACAATACACCAAATAAAATTTCACATTCCCATTAAGGCCTCAATTTGTGTGCTAATAATCATCTCGTTTTTTACAAAATTTATGCCCGAAAAAAGTTCCCTAAAAATTGCTTAAAATGATTTTGACTGTTTTTCATGTGATGTAAATACACCCGACAAAGTTTCACATTCCAATTAAGCCCAAAATTCGTGCGTTAAGCATCACCTTTTTTACAAAAGTTAGGTCCGAAAAATAGTTCTCCGTAAAATTGCTCAGATTAACTCGGTATATTTTTAAGGTTTTATAAATAAACCAAACAAAGTTTCACATTCCCATTAAGGCCCGAATTCGTGTGCTAATTATCAAGTTTTTTTCAAACTTTAGGTCAGAAAAAAGTTCTCTGAAAAATTGCTTAAAACGATGATGAATGTTTTTCAGGTTGTATAAATACACAAGACAAAGTTTCACATTCCCATTAAGGCCGAATTCGTGTGTTAATCATCATGTTTTTTACAAAATTTAGGTCAGAAAAAAATTCTCTAAAAAATTGCTTCAAATGTTTCTGAATTTTTTTCATGTATATCAATACACAAGAAAAAATTTAATATTCCCATTGAAGTCTGAATTCGTGTGCTAATCATCACTTTTTTTTACAAAATTTAGGTCCAAAAAGCAATTTTCCGTAAAATTGCTTAAAATGACTTGGTGTGTTTTTATGCTGTATAAATACACCAGACAAAGTTTCATGTTCCAATTAATGCCCGAATTTGTATGCTAATCATCATGTTTTTTTAAAAAATTACGTTCAAAAAAAAAAAGTTCTACACAAAATTGCCTAAAACGTTCTGAATATTTTTTTCATGTTGTATAAATACACAAAAGAAAGTTTCACATTCCCATTGATGTCCGAATTCGTGTGCTAATCATCAAATTTTTTACAAAATTTAGGTCAGAAAAAAGCTCTCCACAAAATTGCTTAAAACGTTTCTGAATATTTTTTATGTTGGTCGCTTCGTGGCCAAGCAACCCGAAGACTCATTCAAGCCTATAAATAAGGGTTTTGTTAAGATTGAGAGATCATTTAAGCATTCATAAGAAAGCATTTAGAAGGAGATTCAAAAGAATTCGAAAGACGTTTAGAAGAAGGCATTCAGAAAGCTTTGTAGAGGCTCTCCATCAATGATCTTCTTCTAATTATCAAGCGTTCTTTGTCCGAATGAGTGAAGAAGGTCTAAACAACTCAGCAACCGAGATCAAGATTTCAAGCCCTCGAATTTATCCGACTCAACATCAAGCTGCCAAGCCATTAATTTCATCATCAAAATTCGTCTGTCTCGAGATCAAGCTTCTAAACTGTCGAGTGTACAATCGAAGTTCATCTTATTCGAGATAAAGCTCTCAAGCTCTCAATTCACAAAGTTTATCCGATTCGGGATAAAGCTTTCAAGCCTTCAAGCTCACAATCAAAGTTCGTTCGGTCCGAGATCAAACTTTTCCAAGCCCTTAGTCAACGTTTTACTGAAGAGAAGAATCGGAGTATTCTCCTACAAATCAGAAATTTTTCCAGAGATTATTGTAAACACTCCAAATATTAATAAATTACTATGTCGATATTTTTCTTTTCTTTTAATTTATAGACTTGAGATTATGTAGAGTATAACCGTACCACTGCCCTTCTTACCCATGTCATGACTTAAATCAATAGCACCAGAGTCGAGAACAGAGACCACTCCTAAAAGCGTTTCGTTCCTGAAAACAAGTTTCAAGGCACGGGACACTTTGGAGCAGCTCTAGTACTTTCGTTTGATCAGTGGCTTGTTGATCACAATGAGAGGGAGCTACTTTTTGAGTGTGCAAATAAGGAAGTACTAGGCTTCACCCCCTCAACTACAATAATAATATTTTCAGAAAAGAAAATAAACAACCGCTTTTGAGATTCATTCCCATTCGAGCTTTTTGAATTGGTGAAAATAGAATGTGCAGGAGCACTAAGGACGAAAAAAAGGAAAAAATATTGAATCAAGAAATGCACTTTTATTGCCAGGAGAAGAATGTCCACTTTTCTTGTAACGAATTTATTCCATCCAATTTCTCAAGGATAAGGTGTTATTGCACTAGGTTGCAAAGAGCTAAAAAGGAGTCCTTGTTAAAGAGAAAAAGGTTCGGTGTAGAAAAAACTCTATTTAAATATGTATGTATTCATGGAAAGGCGACATGAAAATTTTTATCAGAGAATGAAAAAAGAGAGGACGTTATTGGATAGGGGCTAGACTTGCTAGCATGCTACGTATCTACCAGCCTTAAGGTCGATGAGTAATTCTTTCATTATCTTGAAGAAAGATGCTTACTTGATTTTAAAAAAAAAAAAGTTCTAGAATCGTGGCCACAATGTCTTTGATGATATTATGGGGGATATATAGGAGCTACTTTCACAAAAATAGTCATATTCTATTCTCACATAAATTTAAAAAATTAGCTAGACTCATAATTTTTTTAAAATTTATTTGTTAAACCCTTTTTAAATATTAAATGAATTTGACTTTTTGTATTGAAACTACAAATATAAGTAGTAGAATGATGTGTTTTTTAATAATAATGAGATAAAATAATGAGGGGCATGAAGAAAAATTATGAAATGAACTATTATTCAAAAAAGGAAACCAATTTATAATTTGGACTAATAAAAAATGAAAAATAAAATTATCTTTATGAAATGAAGGAAGTATATTTTATTTCTACGTGGTAAATTTATTTATATTACAGGATACATGTTACACAAATTCTTTCTAAATATATTTTTTTTTAACTCAAAAGTATAGTATAGGATAATAGCTGACTCAAGAATGAATTTATTATTTTCTCTTTTATTCAGAATTAAATACTCAATTGTAAGAAGAGAAATTAGTTAAAAGTGTGTTTGATTCCAAGCCTGTATTTCTGAGCATTTGATTTCTATTTTTTTTTTTTTTTTTAATGATGAAAGTTGAACATTTGATTTCACATGCAAGAAGACTTTGTTGTGGCAGCCTGCGGCCCCATCTTCTAAGCACCTCAAATCCAGTAAGAAGAATTAATGGCAGCAATAAATGAGATGAAAATGCAAGCATATGCCTGCCGTGCCGATGATCATCATCGAGACAAAGCTTTGACTAATTATAATTACTCTCACCTCCTTACCCCTTTTTTTTCTTTAATCCAAAGAGATTGTTGCTATACTCTACTCGCTCTATTTCGATACATCTTCCTCCTCCACCGTTGACAAATATGACGAGTTTTAAATTCCTTCTTAAAATAAAAATTAAGAATATTAAAAATAAAATAAATATCGAAAATTAAAATTATGTTTTAAGTTTTTAAGCGGTCAAAAATAATAAAAGATAATTGATCAAACATGTTGTTAGAATTAAATAATTATTAAAAAAATTTTCATTAAAAATTTATTAATAATAATCAAAGAATAATTGATTCGTTTATTACTTTTGAATAGAAACAATTCAATCATTTCTTTAATTCTTACACTTTATTCTAAAGCGGCATATAAAAGTAATATAAAACGTATAGAGAGGTTGACATGTTGAACGGGTACATATAATAAGAAGATTTTGGTAAAAATTTACTTCGTTTACAACCGGACAAATAAAAAAATATGAGAAGTCTCACAATATAATAAATAAAAGCAAATAAAGGGAATATAATGTTGATTATCTAATTTTGACTAAAATGACTTATATTTTTTATCGAAAAGTAATAATATATTTTAAATCGTTTGTGGTGGTACGGACTGCCATTGGGTGATCTAATCTAAAATAAATTGAAACTCGTCATCATAATTAGTATATGCTGAGATTCTGCTGAATATGCAGAGAAATGTTATATTCCAGTAGTACTACTAATTGATTGACTACTTATTTTATTTTATTTCTCTTTTAAAAAAAATAGAGTACTAGCTAGTAGTATTTAATAAATGTAGCAGTAGCTAGCACACAACATTATTTTGAACAGCCAAGCAAGGAACTCATAAGGAGCTTTCAGAGAGAGAGGAGTAGTAGTAGTAATTTGTTCTATATATATATATGCAATCATATATGATTGTCCTCTCCCTGAATTTCCATGTACCGCAACACAGTCGTCTTGTTAATTAGCAATTAATCCTCCATATAATATCACCTATTTATTTGTAGGCCGTCGGCCACGCACGGTTCCAACCATTGAATCCTGATTTCGACACTGAATCTGGTATACAACCGGCCATATATATAATATATATATATATAGGTATAATATGGATTCCTCCAGCCCTAATAATAATAGTAGTAATAATATGCAGCAGCATAAGAAGTGGTCTAACTCCAACAAGATCAGAGATATAGTTAGGCTTCAACAGATTCTCAAGAAGTGGAAGAAGCTCGCAGCCGCCAGTAGCAGCAGCAGGAGCTCCTCCTCCTCCTCTTATTATAATAATGCTCATCCAAAGATGAGTACTAGTAGTAGTAGTACTACAACAGATAATAATAGAAGCAGCAGCAGTAGTAGTATTAGTACGACAGGAGGAGGAGGAGGTGGCGGCGGAGGAGGTAACAACAAGAGCATTAATAAGTTCCTCAAGAAAACGCTTTCTTTTTCGGAAAGAAGCAGCAGCAGCGAAGCAGTGGTACCAAAAGGTTATCTGGCGGTTAGCGTTGGTAAGGAAGAAGAAGAGGTAATTAAGAGATTCTTAATACCGACGGAGTACCTGAGTCACAAGGCTTTCGGTATTTTGCTAAGAGAAGCTGAAGAGGAGTTTGGGTTCCAGCAAGAAGGGGTATTAAAGATACCTTGTCAAGTCTCCGTTTTCGAGAAAATTTTGCAGATGATGCAGCTGGAACAACAACACAACCAGAAGAAGCATCAGCAGCAGCAGGTCTTTTTCTTCCATGATAATTCCAGTTTATTAACTTTAGGAGGATTGGCAATTGCAGCAGCAGCGGCAGCAGGAGATGACCATGATCAGCAGCAAAAGGCCGATAATATTCTTGGATGCTATTCACCGGCGGCCGATAATTCATACAACCTAACCCCACCGTCTCACCAGCCACCTCAACCCTGCATATAATACATCAAATCTTCCATGCATTGTCCTCCGTCCGTTGTGATAAGATAATATCCCATCAATAGTTACAAGTATCCTTATCAGCCCAGACATTCTATATTCGAATTATACCTCCTCTCTCATTTTGTATCAAAAAAAAAAAAAAAATACATACTTTTCTTGACAGAGGAATTGATTCAATAAGCATTTCCTTTTCTCTTAATTTATTATCATCATTCGATTAGATTTCATGAAAGGATTCAACTTTTAGGCGTAGCACCATCGATATTGTGCTTTGATCGAGCGAATCCACTAATTATATCTTTCTACATTCTTTTCTTGATGATACTGATGATGATCAATCCACCACCTCGCAAACAACTGATGATTTATGACAACAACAGGTGGATGTGATGTGAGATGAGATGATAATTGATGCGATTCTATTATTTTATTTTAATGTACCCTTACTATCTATTATATAGATAATTTAATTTTGAGAAATGAGTGAAAAATGTCTTTTAACTATTTAAGTTTTTTAAGATGTTGACTGCTCTTTTTTCGGTGCCATTTATGTTTGTCTATCATTTTACGAATAATTGAAAATTTTCAATGTACAAAAACTGATGTGTTGTGATGGAGTTGCGTGTATATAGACCATAATAATGGAATAAAATAAGACATAACAATAAATTGTAACTTTGTTTTCCCTCATGACATGGGCTCAAGAAGAAATTGCACATATAATAAGTATTTAGTTAAGGTTATGCATTTACTCGAGTTTGAGAGAAAAAATATAATGTTATACCATTTTACCCTTTCATTAAGTTCCGATGTAATCATCTCAATGCTTCTGCTACGAGACATCAACTTTTGTTGTATTAAATTATTTTTAGTAATGTATAAATATTATTTACACCGGCCATAAATGGCAAAAAGAGTCTTGAAGAAAGGAAGAGGCGGGAAGGGAGTGTTACGGGCGTGATTGGGAAAAAGGAGGGGGAGAGGTGAGAGGAAGAATTAGGCTTTTGAACATTGACTTTTGCCTGAAAAAAATCAGACCGGATTGGCAAGTCCAATAACCCAACTGAAAAGGAAAATTCCCTTTAAATCAATCTCTCCTTACTATTACTCCTACAAATTTTCATATTATCATATTAGAAAAATTAAATAAGAAATATTTACTATTTTTTGAAAAATTATAATGAATATTTTATTAACTGTTACATTATTTTTTAGATTGAGGAACAAAAAATCATATATATTAATAAAATATTACAAAAAATAGTAAAAACATTCAGCAAGGAAGAAAAAAGCAATAATATAAGATTAATTATTACATATATCACATTATAAACACTGACGAAGCTATGAAGGGATATGGGAGGGCCCCGGCCCCTCAAAATTATTTTATACGTATTATAAAATTATGTTTATTTGATGTGAAAATTAATATATGTTCTTATCATGACTTCCAAATAAATAAAAATTAAATTATTAAATAAAAAATATTAATTTAGGATTAAATAATACACTTAAATTTTTTATTTGAATTTCGATCCCCTAAATGTCGAGTCTGGCTTCTTCGCCCCTCATTATAAGGCAAGGGCGGTGTTGACTGTTGGTATACTGCGCGCAAAATGCCACATTCTGCGTTCCAAAGCACATTCTGTAGACTGTACTTGGGGAATTTGGCAATTCAGATGTCGCCCTGATCAGATCACATGACCCATTATTACCATGACTTGAGACCCACTTGACATGTGCTGAACCAAGAAGGGTCCAAATTGCCAATGCCAATGAATCCTTCCCTTCTAAACCCTAAACACAGACGCACACACACCCCAAAAAAAACTCCTGAGAGTGTGTGTGTGTGTGTGTGTGTGAGAGAGAGAGAGAGAGGCTTCAAAACATCATATGGCAATCTATAAAAACTAGCTGCCATTTCATCACGTACATTCAAACGATCTCAAAGCAAAAGGTCTATGTAAGTAACCCCTCCCCCTCCTCTCTCCCCTGCTAAATCAACTTCTTCCCAAGTAGAACAGCACCAGCCTGAGCAACCAATCATCTTGAGTATTTATCCACAAGTGCTTTGGCTTTAAACGGAGCGAAGAACCGTGCCTGTAAATAACCCAAGACAGGTCATTGTTATCAGTATAAATTAATGAGGAAATTAGATAAGGACTTCCAAGAATTGATCACACCGACTGACTAAGGAAGGCAGGTATTGCCTTCCAAGAATACCAACCATGGCATGAAGATAACATATATGGCTGGTCTGAGACCTCGCTCTAGTCATGCATCAACTTATGTACAGAAGATAACAAATGAATGCAAGTCCTCTTTTCCCTTGTGTGGGAGGAGGGTTTATGGACATGTTATTACAACATCTCTGTGGGCAGGAATTGAATAAAACTCACGTACTTGTATAAACATCCTTTCTGCATCACCAATATTTCCGTTTTCTTTCAAGATGATTCCCTGCAAATAAAGTATAATCCCCTCCTATATAATCAGCGCAATGTACACTAACAGAACAACTAAAACCAATGAAGTAATAGTAAAGCAAACAAACTACTAAAGTTACTATGATGACTAATAATGGTATCTGTTCTTGCAGAGACAAGTTTTCTTCTGAAATGGCTGACATTTAATCAAAGCAAATTATGGGTAATATTTTCTGCTAGTTCTTTCACCAATACCAACAATTTTTCATCAAAAAATGAAAATAAGATATATATCACTTGCAAAAAGATTGAGTATATAATGTACTAGAAGATACCTTAGTCATAATCTGAGCAAACATACCAAGAGTTTTTCTTTTCTTTTTTTCTTTTTACCAAAAAAAAAAATACCAGTATTGGAAAATATACAGAATCAAGCTCGGTTCCTCAGACAGAAGAATATGCACATAGCCAAAAACATCTACCGATGAAATCACTTAATATTAGTAACCTCACTATTGAGATGGCAATAAAACAAAACGATAAGTGAATGAAACAATTTTTGGCAACTTTAAGAAATCATAAATGCACCTTTGCTAAGTAACCTCTAAAATCATCAGGATAGCTAGAGATAAGTTGATCGTAAACAGATACAGCATCACTAACATGGCCCCAATCTGAGTAGGCTTTTCCAAGAAGAAGGTCAACCTGAAAATAATGTAGCAGAGAAATTATGAGAAAAGTACTTAGCAGGAAAAGTGACGACAGAATGACAGAGAAGCATGAAACACAAACATGAAAAATATCCCTGAGAGAGAGAAAGAGAGTAATGACCAGAGTGGCACAATGAGGATCAAATTGGCAGTGATGTGTTAAGACACCTTAGTACTAATAATTCCCAACTAATACATAGGTCTAGAGCTTATCCACATGAGGATCGCTCAAACTTACTTGAATGGGGTCGATTTGGAATGTTTTCTCCATGGCGCCGCTCTCAGGTTTATTTGCATTAACAGATTTTCCTTTATTAATTTGATCACGAGACGCTAGAAGCAATTGAACAGCCTGCACAAGGTTTATAATAAAATAAAATAAGCTGTAGCAAGTGATTCGCTAATTATTGAGACGGCAGGATTTCAAAATGGGAAGGTGTAATACTAAGAAAGGCCACCAAACAGATGAATAATAAAAGTATATATTGCTGTCTTTTTTGTAGGCATACTGAATCAGCCAGGATATATATGCATATTTATATGATATGTATACTCACGCACACACACTTAATTCCTTATCACATACGCATGCCCTATGGTAACCATTTTGTAAGGCTAGCACCAGTAGCTCTAAGAGCGCAAGTTTCAGAAATATATGAAACTAGCAGCTCGTTTGAGTAGTAACAATGTGTCCTTATCTGTACGATAGCATGTTATAAATATTTAAAGTACCGAAATTTATTTCTTTTGCTAATATTTTTTGGTAGCACAGTTACCCCGTAAACTTTTCATTTGTTTCATATGAATAATAGCCTGAACTGCTACAGGAAATTTCGCTATGATAAGAAATCTGAAAATAACCTTAAGTCTCTGAATCACAGAGCTAACAGTAGTCAACCAACCTCAGCAGGTTTCTTGGCAGCAAGCAATGCATCGGTAAGGCCTCTCAGGACTTCAAAATCCAAAGTTTTCATCATCTGAAATAATAAATCAACAGACAATTAGACTTCAGTGTGACAATATCATTCAATAGCTACTTCAGAACAAATATTTCACTCAATAGCTGTTTTAAGTTTCATATGATATTTATCCTTATGGAAAAGGAATTATTACAGGGGAAAGCCATGCCTGACAACTAACTATTCTGGCCAGGTGAGGAGAGAGAGAGAGAGAGAGAGAGAGAGAGAGAACAACGATATGAAATATGAAGGCCATAAAAAAACAAAGGAGCTTCAAAAATTATAATAATGAAAACCTTCTGGCATTCCATGATCCGAAATGTGCTATGTATTTTCTACCTTGTTCTCGGATCATCTAAAATCAGGAAATATAGTACCTCAGATGTGGTCTGATTAAATGCCATGGCATCTTCTAAAGCAGTAAATCAGCCAAAAAGTACTCAAGTGTCCTAAAAATGCATATGCACTGACCATTGCAGACGCTCTATAGGCCCTAGCACTTCCTTCAAAATCTTTAAGACGATATTTAACTTGTCCAAGTAAACGGAAAACATCAGGATCACTAGGTTTCTTCTGCAGACGATAAGAGGTAAATTCACATGGAGTGTAAGAAAGAGTACTAAGTACTTCAGAATCCAAAATAAATCTCATTTAAAGCTATTCAGGAACAAACCTTGGACAAATCTTCAAGTAGTGTGGCTGCTCGAGTATAGTCCCCCAACTCAATCAATGTTACTGCTGCTCCCTGGAAAACACTTAATACAAATTTGACAGCATTGGCACATGGTGAAAAATTCAAAACATGAAGAATTAGCAAAAGCAAGAAAAAGGAAGAAGCAAAGGTCAATAAAGGAAAGTGGAAATGTGCATTTAGTATCGTAAGTGGGATCTATGGGGTGGAAGAGTGCCCAATGCCTGACACACACAGAGTTAACAGAAATGCAGAAATTTTAGTAGGACACAAGCAGTATCCTCTTCAATCAGATTGCAAAATGCACATTCTCCAGCATAGATGGTGTAGAAAAGCATTGGGCAGAAAACAGAATCATCCAATGGTCAGGTGGAGGACTGGGTTTCTATTTTATGTTCAGATTAGCAGAATAAACTTTGTCCAGCCTTTCACCTTAGGCAATGCTTTCTCACACTAGAAAGAGTCCTCTTTGTTAGAAACAGAACAGTGTCTTCATTCTTTCAACCCACTGGTGTAAAATCATCAATAAATTCAGGAAAGGGAAATAATCCATTGAGGGTGATGAACGAAGCAAAAACATATCCAATACATATATCAACTTACTTCAAGAGCTGCAGAATCTTCTGGGAAGACGCTTAGGGTCCCCTCAAACTGCTGAAGCCTCTTCTGCAAATGAATGGAACTGTATATATCATTTACCTTTTAGGCATTCCAAGTAAAAAAATTCCACTTTTTTCTAATTAAAATCCAATCCAGATGCACCGTAAGATGCACATAATAGGTTTTGCACATAACCAAAATAAAGATGATTTGTACCATCCCAAGAATAGCTCAGTAAAAACTTGGAATTGTGGCTATTCCATGAATAGCTCAGTACAAACTTGGCATCCACCCTGTTCTTGAAATATTCATCTGAGATCCACTTTTTAACACTATACAAAAGCAGTTCAAGCTGAAATCGAGGCCATGTACAAAGAGTCTTATAGTGACTTAATCCCATAAAAGGATGAGAAAAGTTCTAAGGGAAATCACACAGATTGAGCTACTTGATGTCTTCTTCCTCAAGTGTGCAGTTCTCAAATCACTTTACCATAAGTGACCTAGAGATGTTTTTTCCAATCTTCTGAACCAGAAAAGTGACAAAATTGTTGAGCCATTTCTATATTTTACCTTAAGATTCTCTGTGTCTTCGGATGATGTTCTAGTATCCAACAATGGAGGCCCTTCAATAGGAGTATCACTGGAATGAATAAATAAATCAGGCAAAACTATCACATAGAATACGACAATTGTTGAATTGATTTACGTCATAATGATAATAAAAGAAAAAAAGATGGGTACAAATTACATAAATAAACATCCAATAAGGTAGATATCTGATTGGTCTCTAAAACTAAAAAGGTAGATTTCCTTCTTTTTATTTTTTCTAAATTGAAAAGGTAGATTTCTGTAACTAATACCAATTACAACAATGAAGAATTTCAGAAATCTTCCTTTATTGCAATATAATGGCTTCAATCAATGTGACTTCTGCTGCAGTTTACATTCTTTAAAGGAACATGGATTGGCTAATAGTTTATTGGAAGGTGTATTTCCTCAAGTAGTATGATGTTATATCAATGTTGCCAATGATTTGTGATATATTAAATTCTAGACAGCCTTCCATATGGAACAGAAAGACTCGAGCAAAAAGTTATTAAATACACGCAAAATCATATTTGAAGGGCTGCAGTAAAAACAAAACTTTAGGATATGTTCATTGCTAGATGAAGCAGATCTTTAAGAGCTGAAAATCTTCAACCTATCAAGCAATGTTCGGTGGTTTGCGAGGAAGTATAATGATAGGCCAAAAATTTGATAGATCTCCAAAACAGTAAGTGCCTACGCGGAATCTATTCATGATTATTATTACATCTTGATCTAGAAGAAGCTGCGACAATTAACAATAATTACCTAAGCTGAAACTAATGAAGAAAATGGCTGCTACAAATTGATGAAATACAAATGTAACAGAACCAATCTAACACCATAAACATTAACTCCTCACATAATGCATTTATCCAACTCCTTCCAATTCCCTTCAGTACCACCCCTGTCAATACCAAGGCAGGCAAGAGGACAGCTACAGGAAGCTTGTTTATGTTCAAGAAGTTAGCAGAGATCCCCAAATGATACCATATATTTCCTGGTTATAGAAACTGTAAATAACAAATACCAGCTAATATTTTTGCAATGCTTGATAGTCACATGCCCTTATTTTGGGAAGTCCACCAACTAAGAGTTCCAAACCATGTATTCACCCATTAATCATAAATGCATTCAAACAATCCAGTTTCAAAGCACTTGTATACAAGAGGGCAATCTAGGAATTTCTCAAAGTAAACTAACTGGGCACTGTCCCTAAAACATACGTATTTTACAAATAATATTAAAATAAATCAATTTTTAGAGGAACATGATTCAGAAGTAGAACCGTACTATTGTCACTTTCAAATTCTTGCTGAATTGTACATTTGGATAATTTTGCTTGAGATATTAAAACTAGACCCTCAACCCAGAGCTCCTTGCATTCCCTATCACAACTAATTTCCCAGATCATTCATTCCTTAGCACATAGGCTGTCAAATGAATTAAGGGAGAGTTATGAGCATAGTGGGACTGGACTGAAAGTTACGCAGTAAGAAACAACAGCTAATAAAATATTCCAGAGGAACAATTGAGACAGAATGATACTAAGAGTGTAAGATGAGCTAGTAATAAAAGTGTGCTATTTGGATATGGAAGGATCATTATCACCCAACAGCAAACTGAAAATTGAGAAAATAATGTTTACTCCTGATGGTCTACTCTTCTAAATGGAGTCATTTCTTAGAAGGACAGAATGTGTCAACCTTCGGTAACTACTCTTGTCAAGGAATGTTCTGGAAGTCGATTAACATGGGCTTCTCTTACCCATCAGACTGTTACAGAGTCAGAAAAAATATAAAGATAGATGAAAGAAAAAACATGTTAAAAGAAGAGAGATGTGAAACAGGAAAAGGCAGCAAACTAAGAAAAGTCAAATGCATATCATAAAGAAAAAAATATCCTGAAAAGTATAGTCTCTTTCCAGTGCTCTGATCTTGCATTTAAATTTGCCATACCTTCCAGATGGAAGAAAATCCCCAAATGCAAAAACAAGCCCAAATATCACAACGGCAATTCCTGCTCCAATCTATTAGGTCAAAATCTATAGCGTATCAGTCATAACATGTGAGAAGCACTCTGCCACTAGAATCCTGGTACAGAAATACATCAGCTAATGTGGGGATGTTACCTTAGTACCCATTCCAACAGAGCCGCTCTTGGGCTCAATTGGAGCATCATAATCAATTGCTCCATATTGCTTTTCTTGTTCCGCTCTCTTTTGCTGGAGTGCAGACCTACAAAATTTTGTAGAAGAATGATTCAACACCCAGAAGGGAAAAAAACACTTCAATAGTGACAAAAAGAAAGAAGAAGAAACTTAAAAAGGAGGGGAAAAATGAGTTGAGAAAATAAATTCTTCAACCAGCTATTCATTTAATATTTGTTGAGTTCTGGACTAATATGTGGTAGTGTTTTGGAGTGGAAAACAATCTTAGTCAGGAGGAGTAAGGATACCAATAATATGTAGTTGTGGATTGATACAAGGAAATGCAGTGCTAAACAGCAGCTAATCAAATTCCATGCTAATGATTGGAAGATAACAGTTGACTTATTGCTCAAACTAAGATGTCTTCACACAATATACCAGGCAAAAAACACCATAATTGGTTCATAAATGGAACAAACAATGGTGTTTGACTTTTTGTCTCAAGCAGAATACGCAAACAATTCCACCTAAATTAGAAGTCATGGCACAAATAAAAACTTTAACAACTGTAAAGGAAATAAAAATCAGCACATGCATTTAAGAAAAGGGGGGGGGGTGGGGGGGGGGTGGGGAGGGAGGACATATCTTTGTTAGAAGTAATAGTTTGATTAGTCAACCTGGTGCAAATTGTCCAATGCTTTCAATATTTCTCATATATCTAAATTTAGCATGAATGTGGAAGTGCTACCAAACAAAAGTAATTTTCTGTTTCTCTTCTAGTTCATATTGACACAGCATGTGCGTCTCCAATTGCAAAAGAAAATCAGGAAAAAATGAATAGTAACAATATACATTGAACAAGAAACACATTAGATCAATCACCTCTTTACAACTTGCAGCCGTTCCTCAAACTGATTGTAGTTGCTCTTGCTGTTGTATTTACCATCTACTTGCGAATTCAAAACAGGTGCTTCTGAGAGCAAAGAACGCAGGGAAACTTGAAAATTTTAAATCAAGAACATGAAGCGGATGATCTTCTCAAGTTTTCAAAATGCCCTGGATATTTGGAATACAGAAAAATTTATACAAAGTCTCTCATATATTTGCATTATTTTTTTTTTTTTTTTGGGTAAATACTCATATATTTGCATTGTGATTTCCTTTTTGTATAACTTAATTCCCACCCTAAAAGGAATAAGCATTAATATGTTGGCTGGCCTGAGATGAAATGTCTACACACCATTCGGCGTAGTGACAGATCTTTGAGGAGAAGATTTCCTGCATTGAATGATAATATGGCTGTTAAAATAGAAGATTTATACTATAACAATAACTAAGGTTAGAATTCGTTGAAATATTGACAATTAGAAACTGGCCGGGCAACGATAAAGTCAGTAAGGAAGCACCTCGGGGGCAACACTGGAGTCTTATCATCCCTTGTTCGTTTAGCAGGTTTCTGAGTACATGAGGACATTACATAATTATAAACAAGCTTGGTAATTATAGCAGAGGATTTCAGTAAACTGACTAGTATTAATTATCAGTTTCCATTAAACTCGAGGCTGCTTACAGGCTCGTGAGGAGGAGGAGAACCAAACCCACGTGGTTTTGGAGTTGAAGCTGAATTGGAGCAGCAACGGAGCGTTCGAATTGCAAGTCCATAATAATGATGGGGTTTCCGATTGGAATTAAGAAGCGAAATAGAGATAGGAGGATATGATATCTTACGGATCCAATTCCAGGCGGTGGTGGAGATAGTAGAAGAGTGGTAGTAGTTTTTCCGGCTGGTGTTGGAATGTACCAGTAGTAATCCGGCAGTACCCATGCATAGACTCCGACACCGAGATAAGGTTAGGTTGGTTGTTCAGCTTAATAAGGCCGCTGCCACACAACACAAGAAAGCATCGAGGAGCAGCAGTAATATCGACCGTTCATAAGAACAGATATAAAATTTGCAACAAAGTCCCCGATTTATTTTCAGATTAAATTTATGGGGTTAATTTAAAAAACCTGCTCAAACTCTGTTGTCTTTTTCTTTTAATGGATAAAGTTTATGGTTATTAATAATTAGGTACTCTATCTTTTAATTTAGATAATTGAGTACCCAAATCAAATTTTTTTCTAAATTAGGTACAAGATTTTATATAAATCAATGAGATATATTAGAAATTTTAGTTCTAATATTAAAAAATAAATCTATATGTGAAACATAATTTTTTTAAGTAAATTTACAAAAACTTATCACACTTGCTCACTTTTTCAAGCTCGCCGGAGAAAGTAAAAGATAACCAAAAAGTTTCATAGTAATAAAAGAAGTACAACAAGATGTGGGGACATATACAAAAATATAGTGTAGAGTTAGGAAAAAATAGGAAATGAGGGCTTTATCTAAACCTCTTTCGGGCCTAGGAAGGAAGGGTAGAGAAATTTCCAACAAAATTGATGAAATTATTGAGGATTAATGTAGTACGCAGTAGAAGTAGAGGAAGGTAATCCAACCCAATGTTTATTCTTCGAAGCCAAAAAAAAAAAAAAATTGAAATGTAGCACCGATTAATGAAAAATAATAAGAACAACTTCTCCAGAAGTTATTTGTATAGACCAAGTACGTGCAAGAAGGGTCTTCAAGAACTTCTCTGGTTTATCCAAGTCCTAAAAGAATGAATTTTTCATTTGTTGTTGTAGAGAATAACAATGTCTATGCAAGTGAAAAGAGGGTCGATGGATATGGAATCGTCAATATTCTTACCTCTTTCAAGCGGTAACAACGGTGTGGGAAAAAAGCCATATTTCACATTTTTTAGATATTCCCTATTTAGTTTGACCAAAATACCTTTACTAATGCTAACATGACAGCCTTGTGTATGCTTTCATTATTATTTAATACAGAGAATTTACTAAATGGTCAATTTCATATGTTTTGACTTATTGACATTACAAAATTCTCGTTTTTTAGTTAAAGGTAAAAAATGAAAAATTGTGAAAGTTTATGGGGTACCAATATACTTTATCTAAAAATAAAATTTCACTGCTTAGATATTTTGAGACTTTCTGTAAATAACTGATGAAGTTTTGAAATATTTTTTTTCAAATACTCACAATCTTATATTTTAATTTATATAAATATTCAAATTAATATCTATATCTTTTTATAATATAACTTCGCTTAACACAATTGTTTTACATATTAAGAGGCAGGTGTTTTCCGTATGTCTTCTTTTCTAAAGTTAAAGTAGTCAAATAATATAATTTTTTCTTAAGTTGAATCTATTTTCGTATTAGAAAATAACGTTGATGCTAAAATAGTTTAAATTGAAGAGGGATGAGAAATATGTGGGTAAATTTCTTAAATTATTTAGATCAAACCTTATTGTGTACCTAATTGGCAAAATTATAATTGTATATACTCAATTGAATTAGTTAGTCTACATGGGTGTTTTTATAACTTAACCCTAAAAAAATGAGAATTTTTACCACATCTTTATGCCGAATAAGAAATGGAATTTATAGCCAATCTCCTTACATGTTCCTGAACATTTTAAATAACTTTCAATAAATTCCAGATATTAGTTTACTCTAAGTTTTGCTATTTTAAAAGAAACATATGGGCATGATTAAAATTTGTTTTTTTAATTGATGATTGAAACTAAATTCATACGTATGTGGGTGGGGGGGGGGGGGGGATTGGAGGGGAATGGTCTTTTAAAAAAAGAAAAAAAAAAAAGAAAAGAAAAGGGTATGGTTGCTTAGAGTGTAGTATTACTAATCACAAAAAATAAAAATTTAGAAAAAAACATCTTCAAAAATAGGCTATAAAAACCAAAGGTTTGCCTAAAATATCTCTTGTTGTCTTCTTCTCCTTCGAAGGACTATTATCAATGAAGAACTTTAATGTCAACCATTCTTTCACCATTCTCTTCTATTCAGACAAAAATTATTAACTCACTAATCTTGTCCAATCTTGCCTTTTCTCTTTCCTATTTTCTCTCTTTCATAACCAAATTCAAGGGAAAACACTCAAAATAGGAAGGAAGGGAGAAACAACTATTCTTTTTGGTTTTTTTACAATGAAAAAAGAAGAAGAGGAAAATAAAGTGAGAGATTAGAAACCAAAAAAAAAAAAAATATACCAGAAAAGCCAAAAAAGAAAACGAAAAAGGGGTAGGGGCTGATGATGTCCTCATAAGCCATCCCAAAGTTGCAGAGCTATTGCATGGGCATTCATCGTGGATTGTCAAAGTCAAAGCCATGGTGATGGGCGCCGCCTCCGTCGCCCCACCAACACCCACACTCAAAGATCTCGTCACCCTAGTGATACTATTCTCGCTACATACGTGGGTGTCATATGGTGTATCAGACAATTCTTCACAAGCCTTGTTGAAATTCAAAAGCTCGTTGTCATATGCTAAAGCTTTTGATACATGGATTGAAGCTTCAACGAATCCATGTTCTGGCAACTATGGGACATGGCACGGGGTGCTTTGTTTTAATAATGTTGTTTGGGGATTGCAACTTGAAAACATGGGCCTCAGCGGACAAATTGATGTAGATTCTCTTGTTGCCTTGCGTTCTTTACGATCTATAAGTTTGATGAAAAATGATTTTGAGGGTCCAATGCCTGATTGGAGAAAGCTCGGCGCACTCAAATCCTTATTCCTATCTGACAATCATTTCTCAGGACAAATTCCAAAAGACACCTTTGAGAATATGACATCATTAAAGAAAGTTTATTTGGCAAATAACAAGTTTATAGGCAGCATACCCTCGTCTCTCGCGAGGCCTCGACTCTTAGAATTGAGACTTGAGAATAATGGATTCACAGGGCCGATTCCTGATTTCAGGCAAGGTCTTAAAGTGCTAAATTTGTCTAATAACCAATTGGAAGGTCCCATTCCTCAAAATCTTATCAAATTTGATCCGACTTCATTCACAGGTATCTAATTAATAATTAAGCTCTAATCAAACATAGACTAGTGATTAATTATATTAGATGTCTTAATTTAATTTGGTCACTTTCACTCAAATCTAATAATGTCGCAATCATGATTACAGGCAACAAGGACCTCTGTGGAAAGCCGTTGGAATCATTGTGCCCTGATCCCAATTCTGAAGAAAATACATCTCCCGTCCAACCTCCAATTACGTCTACTATTGATTCTCACCCCAAAAAAGGTGCTTCCATTCCAGGAATAATTATAATTGTCATAGCTGGAATAGTGGCAGCAGCAGCTGTTTTAATCCTCTTAGCTATATGTGGTCGAAGTAGGAAAGAAGCACCACAATTAGGGCGTGTAGTATCATCATCAACATCTTTAAACGAACAAAACTTGCATAGTACTAAATCTCTTCGCCAAGTAGGACCAACAGATGTTTCAGATTATAAAACGTTAACGCCTGACGTCAACAATAGCTCAAAAAAAAGCGAATCAAGTAAGTTGTCATTTGTAAGAGAAGATAGGCAACAATTTGATTTGCAAGACTTGCTCAGAGCTTCTGCTGAAGTTCTAGGAAGTGGCAACTTCGGATCTTCATACAAAGCTGTTTTAATGGATGGCCAAGCTGTTGTAGTGAAGAGATTTAAGCAAATGAACAATGTTGGAAGAGAAGAGTTTCACGAGCACATGAGAAGGCTAGGCAGACTTGTGCACCCAAACTTGTTGCCGCTCGTAGCTTATTATTATAGAAAAGAAGAGAAGTTGTTGGTGTTTGACTATGTACAAAATGGCAGCTTGGCCAGCCACCTTCACGGTATACAATTCTATATTATTGATACTACAATATCCTCCTTTACTAGTAGTTATTTTCCATGCATGGTAAATGCATTATGCATATCATCATCCTCGTACAATCTTCTCACATCTTATGACATGCTGACATGCATACAATACTTTCAGCATACATATATAGTTCATATAAGTCCATGTTTTGTGTTTGTATATATTGAGAGAGTTATGGGTTGTGAATTTAATATGATCCGTACAAATTTTTAGGTAACCATTCAGCAGAGAAGCCGGCACTTGATTGGCCAACGCGTTTAAATATTATCAAAGGAGTGGCAAAGGGCTTGGCTTACCTTCACACTGAGCTTCCGGTTAGTCTAAGTATACCCCATGGTCACTTGAAGTCCTCGAATGTGGTTCTAGATAAAAGTTTCCAACCACTTCTGATGGACTACGGTTTAGTGCCGGTAGTCAATCATGAACAAGTTCAACAACTTTTAGTAGCCTACAAATCTCCAGAGTATACGCAACATGGTCGTACAACAAGGAAATCTGATGTGTGGAATCTCGGAATATTGATATTAGAAATTCTAACAAGTAAATTCCCTACTAATTACCTCACACAAGATGGTGCCGGATATTATGGATCTCAGGAATCAACAATTTGGACAAACTTCGTTACTGGAGGAGAAGACAGTAAAAGATCAGTTTTTGATGCGGAAATGGGAAACACAGAGAACTGTGAAGAAGAAATGCGAAAGCTTTTAAAGATTGGAATGGCATGTTGTGAACAAGATGTGGACAAGAGGTGGGATTTGAAAGAGGCAATCGAGGAAATTGAAGCTATAAAAGAGAGAGACTTTTAAAGTTTATCTCAACTTGAATCGTGAGACTGTAGTAAAAGTAGTGGTAATAGTTTCTTTCTTTGTATTTGCATGTATTAGTATGTTTGTATTTATAAAACTTACTACTGAAGACAAAAGAAAAAAAAAACCACACCAGCTCTTTTTCTGAAAAGATGCATATATATTGGACATAAATTATATTTTTTAAAAATCTTTGTTAAGTAAAATATTCTTCATCTTTTCAGTTGGATTTCAAATGATCCACCATTTTTATTTCAGCTTCTTATACCCACAAATAATTTTGAGCAATTAGTTTTGACAAATTATGTTCGTAATGAGATTTAATTAAAACAATTATGTTCAAGTCACGTACTTTTTTGGATTTTGAGGGCTTGGAGATTAAAATAATCATGCCAAGAGTGATGGAAGTTTGAGGTTTTGGACTTTGAATACTTGTTGTGGATATGTCTCAATTATCAAATTGCATACGGGCTTCTTGCATCCTTGGTCCTGCATACATGAGTTAATAGGTCCATGACTTCTTTCAAGTATATCCATAGAGGTACACAAGTCATAAGTCCATGAATTCCTTCCAGTAAATCCTTGGAGATGCAGAAGCAGGAATCACACCTTCGAGCCCCCTAGACCAGCTTTCAACAATTGCACCTTCTTTGTTTCCATTAGAAATCATACTTTTTTCTAATCAACTCATGGACGTTTTTTATATGCCTGAAAATTATAGTAGCTTGAGAATAAATTAGTGCCACTAATGCTTGGGCTTGTAAACATAATTGAGATAAGAAGGAGAGGAAGAAGATTATGGAAACAGGACTTGAGGTAAGAAGGAAAATTTACGAAGGTGGGGAGAAAAGTGGCTGGCTATCGATGACGGTGGCAGAGAAGATGAGGAGAAAAGACAAATAAATAAATAAAATCAAAGATATTTTTTTAAAAATTTTTTAAGCATTTTTAATTTATTTTAGAATATACTTTGTGTGAAGAATGAAAAGACAAACATAAAAAGAAGCATTTTTTAAAATATATTTCATCGAACAGTATAAGTGAAACTTTATTATTAAGTTGGGAGTAAATTAGTTATTTAAATAATTATTGTGAAAATAATTTTATTGAAAATAAAAAATTATTACTCAATTGATACCAGTTAAAGATCGGGTACCTAATTATTAAATTAATCAAACTAAATGATATTATACTTATTTTATATTGTAAGGTTATTTGGTATTTTACAGGTATTAAAAAAATTAAGAATTAATATATTTTTTAAAGTAAAATATATCTAATACTATTGTATTAATTTAAAAAATACATCTTTCAAAGCTTTATGGTTTTTTCCCTCTCTATTCTCTCTATATTTCAAATTTTTATCAAATTGTGTGAATTACTTTATATTTTTAGAATTATTAAATAGTGATGGATAAGTTGCGGTACGAATCATCTGTAACATTTTCCTGTAACACATTCTGTAACATTCCTAATTTGATATATTTTATAAAATATACCAAATAAAATATAAACCTTAAAAAAATGGTAAACCATAAGGGAAAAAATATATTATAAAAGAAAATGTTATAAGAAATATTACAGAGGATTTGGGTGAATTAGTTGTATAGGAGTATTTTGAGGAAAAAAATTAATAAAGTGAAATTGAAACAATGGTAGAGTCACCCATCACTTTCCCAATTTTTAAATTCCTATGTTTGACTTAATATCTATGTTATGGGAAAGGAACTTGATTCATAAGATTTAGAAAAATAAATGCATAATCTTGAGAAATAGAATATTTGGTTAGGAGTGATATTGTGATTCCTTACTCAATAATTCTAATTAAAATTAATAAAATATTTATTTTAAATAAAGAGTATATGTTTATCAATTATGTATTCATCATTTTCTTAATATCTTTATAACTCTTTAAATTTTTTTTAACTCCCAACAAAATATTTAACTCCCAACAAAATAATATAAACAGAAAAAATAAAATAATATATCCCATTTTCTCAAGAAAATAATATGTTTGATTATTAATTTTTATTAATAAGTATTCTCTCTCTCTCTCTCTCTCAAATGTGTATGTGGAATTTTTTAAAAAATCAATTATTACTATATTTAACAAGGTATCAAATTAATTGAGTATAATGCACAAATATATAATTAAACCTTTATATTTATATGATTAATCATTTTATTATGTTTTTTAAATATTAACATGCAAAATAATATATGAGATATTTACATATATCTAAAAAATTATAATTTATTTTTTGAATTTTAAAACAAAAAATAACAGATTTTACATAACTTTCCTCAAGATGAAACTTCCAAACATATAGATGTATTCTGTTATGAATCATATTATTATGATTTATTTTTTAAGAATTAAATCGTAATAGGATTTATTTTTTTAAGAATTAGATCCTAATATCACTTTTATTTTTCTAGTAATTAAAGGATACCTTATTACTTTTATTTTTCTAGTAATTAAAGGATACCTTAAGTATATATTTTAGAGTTTATACTTTATGTATATTTTGGAAAATTTATATTAATAAAACACATACAAATACAGTATTTGTATTTTTTTTGAATTAACCAAAAAAAAAAAAAAGAAAAGAAATACCCTAGTATGTTACCGGAGGGAAGGGCGCCCGCGAAAGAAATTGGGAGGTTTTAGATATGGATCTGCTCTATCCTTTCTTCTAATTCTAGTCTTTAGTCCTAGTCCCGCCGTTTTCCTGCAGTGCAGCGCCACCCGCACTTGCGGTGGATGTTAATTGGAGCGACCTTAGGTGAAGAGAAATGTCATGTAAATGGCTTCCTGCCACCGTTCCTTCAGATACTTCTCTCAATTGTATCTCTAACTTCAGTCACAAAATTAATAGCTTCGAAGATCCTTGTTCTTATCGCCGCCGTATCTTACTCTTACCATCCGCTTCCTATCCTACTCCTAAAGTTTTGTCTCTCAGTATCACTCTTGTTAAAGTTCTCGCTAACAAGGAAATTAATCTCCGGGCCTCATGTTCTCTCTCCTTCTCTCACGCTGAAGTAGAAGAAGATGATGAAGCCACCGCCGCTAGAGAGGTGGTCCGCCAGTATCTTCACAAAGCGATCGGGGTTTCCGAAGCGGAATCCTTACGAATTGCTTCCAATTGTCCTAACTATTTATCCATGTTAATTGATAGTGTTCGTGACCTCGACCAATTATCATCCTCTTGGCCACAGACCGGACACGGCGACAATAGTTCCTTATCCTTTATGGACAAGGTTTACCTAATGGCTGAGCGGAAAGGGGATAAGGGTGCGCTCCCTTACCTTGAGAGTCTTGGCCTCTCTCTGTCCTCCGCTTCCCGCCTAGCTCGCTCTCTCTCCTCCCACTCGCTTCCTACCTTAATTCGTCAGGTACTTAGTTCTTTTGTTTATTTAAAATGCAAGGTTAATCGTTATAATACATTCAGAGCTCAAAGCTCAATTCATTTGAGGTCAAAGGAAACAAAAATTTGTTCTTTTTGAAAATTGGATTCAATTAGATTGCCCGGTTACTTTAAACTGCAAATGTTTATTATGAAAGATACTACTAGAAAGAATGGAAAAGTGGTTTCGTGTTCCTGGACAGCATGATAAATATCTCTCATTTCTATTTCGTCTCCTGGTTATATTTTGTTTCTTTCTGTTTCCTTTTAGGTTATGTATATGAAGGAACTATTCTTTTCTGACAGTAACGATGATGGGCGTATTGGAAAGAATGCCAGGCGAATGATGTCATACCTTTCTATTTCTGTAGACGAAGATTTGCAGCTAACTTTATCATTTTTTGAGAAGGTTAACAAAATTCCCCACAATCCCATGTCCTTGTGCATTACAAGTATCAAGAAACATGTACTGCTTTCTATTTGTTTAACTAATTGAATTTTAATCCTTTCACTACAGATTCAAGCAACACGTGGGGGTTTAAATTTGTTAGGCACTAGTGATGCATCTTTCCGTCATCTTATCATATCATTTCCGCACCTTCTGTCGTTGCCTATAGAAACCCATTTGAAGCCAATGGTTGAATTCCTGGAGGATATTGGTATTCCTAGTGGCTGTACAAGAGAAGTATTTCTGTTGTTCCCACCAATCATATTCTATGAAGTAAAGAAGGATGTTAAACCAAGACTGCAGGCTTTTGAGAAGGTATGCTTGAAATTCCATTGATTGGAGAACGTTATTGTTGTAGATTTTCTCTCATAACCTGGAATGTCTTCCATTTATGGAATTCCAGATTTATGTGTTTTTATCCAACAATAGGGGCATAATGTTTTTCCAATGATAAGCAAACTCCTCTTTCCCCTTTGTCATAGTAGAATATTTTATCTTAAACTTGCCTGAAACTAAAATTATTACTCACATAAGTTCTCTAAGAGTATCAAAAGAAAATGAGCACTTGCATCCATTATCATATAATTTGGAACTCTGACACATGCAACAATATGTCTGTACATGAATCTTCCATTTTCAAGGTTTTGGAAAAGTTTTTCTTCTGTTAACTAGAAGAAATAACATCTAAGCTCTTATAGGTTTGAATTCTGAGCAGAATTGTCAGTAGAGTTTGTTCTCTATTGCAGAGTGGGACAATGTAGAGATTGCCATTTTTTGCCCCTTAATAGGCATTTCTAGTGCAAAAAAATTTGCATGCTATATTAAATGACCTTGAATCCTTGATTTGCCACAGTTTGGTGTATTCCCGATCTGTTCTTCTAGCAAAATAGTATCTTTCCTCTGGAATGCCAGGAATCTTACTAAAAGCTTCAGCTACTTATGATGAAAGTTAAAGGTTCATCATGCATCTTAATGGAAAACTTAGTAAATTGAAATTGCGGTCCTTGGAAAATGAATCATTCTCAGTTTTACCGGGGATTTTTAGATTTTTAAAATAGTATTTATCAGCTTTGAACTTTTGTAATTTAAAAACCAATATTATTCCACTTTCAAAATGCTAAACAATAGATTTAAGGGGCGAACATAGACTTCTAGATTGATAAGCTCTATTTGTAAGGTGCTTATCATTTGAATAGGCATATTTGTTAATATGGCAATTGTTCAATTTTTCACCCTTGTATCTTTTTACACGTATAAACCTCTGAAGTTGTGATTGAAGCTCTATGAAGACAGTAGAAGGCTTGCGTCCTTACTTGTTATATTCATTTGCAACTGTCAGGTTGGTGTCGATCTTAATCATATTGCTAAGATATTACTGAAATACCCATGGATCCTTTCCACAAGCATTCTCGTAAATTCTCAGAAAATTCTTCATTTTTTTGACGAGGAGAAGGTACTCTAATTCTTATTGATTTCTTGAGTTATTTGTTGTGTCTACTTGTTATTAAGCCTCAAATGATTTTCCTTGTCACTAGGCCTGAGGAAACTCAATGTAGGTTTGTATTTGATTTTTTATGATTAAAAAAAAAACCTTCTATTGTTTTTTAGAGAAAATCACCGTAAATGCCATCAATAATTTACACTTTTCTCAAGTTACTTATAAAATTTTGTTTCATCTTTTTATGCCCAGGAACAATTTTTGAGCAGTTGATTTTGACAAATTATAAGTTATGTGGTAGAATTTGATTAAAATAGTCATATCCAAGACATGTGCACTACGGAACAAGGGCATAAATGAAAAGCATAGCCGTAAAGTTGACATTGTTTCGGAGAGCACGTGACTTTAGCATGATTATTGTAGTCATATTCAGCCACATGACGCATAATATGTCAATCAATTGCTCAAAAATTGTTTGTAGGTACAAAAAGATGAACCAAATGTTTATGGGTAATTTGAGAAAAGCGAAAATTGTTGATGGATATTTATAGTGATTTGTTCTTTATGTTTCTTATTGAGATGAAGTACCTGCAATCTGAAAGAACCTTCTCTGCTTTCAGCATTTTATAGGTATACCAATAAATTTTTAGTCAATTTTCTTTTTCTTTCTTTTCAGGTTCCAAAAGACTGTGTTCTTTGTGCCATAAAAAACTGGCCGCATTTTTTGGGTTGTTCAGTGAACAAACTGAAGTTTATGGTAGAAGAGTTTGGAGTATTGGGCATCAGAAATAAGAAGTTGGGAAAAATAATTGCCAAGAGTCCTCAACTGATGCTAAAGAGGCCTCAGGAACTTCGTCAGGTTTTATACATTCTTCTTGAAGATACTTGTATAATCTGATTAAGAAATAGAACTTGTATGAGATGTCTTATTATGGTTCATGACATTCTGACCTAATTAAGAATCAATTTTTTTATTCTTAAAAGCTTTATTATTTATTTAATTCTTGAATGTTCTTTAAATTTACTCCTATCAAGTATACTTTCAGGTGGTATTCTTCTTTAAAGGTCTGGGACTTGATGAGGAAAGTATTGAAAGGATACTTGTTCGCTGTCCAGAGATTTTTGCTGCAAGCGTTGAGAAAACTCTTAAGAGAAAGCTTGCTTTCCTTGTTAGTGTAGGGGTTTCGCATCATCATTTCCCCCGAGTTATCAGAAAATATCCAGAATTCTTCGTGTGTGATGTTGACCAGGCTTTGCTTCCTAGGTAATGTTCTGTATTTTCTGGTTTAAGTACTTGAATTTTACTCACAGTAAAAGCTGCAATCTTGCTGCATAAATTGAAACTATCACAGAAGTGGAATCAGAGAGTGATAATTGATGTCTGTCATGTGTCATTTCTTAAAGGATGAGTCTCTATGTTTTCAGAATGAAGTACTTAATGAAGATTGGTCTGTCAAAGAAGGATGTGGGTTTCATGGTACGTAGATTCTCTCCACTACTGGGATACAGCATTGAAGAAGTCTTGAGGCCCAAGTTAGAATTCCTAATGAACATCATGAAAAAGCCAGTGAGTGAAGTAGTTCAATATCCAAGGTATTTCAGTTACTCACTGGAGAAGAAGATAAAACCGAGGTATTGGGTGCTCAAAGGCAGAAATATGGAGTGTAGTCTCCGGGACATGTTGGGTAAAAATGATGAGGAATTTGCAGCGGAGTTCATGAGTTTGTGATTCCAGGATGTGTGTGTGTGTGTATATATATGTGTACCCACACACAACAATGGCCATCCATGTGTTCTCTATGTACGTTGACATGGCCACATAGGTAGAAGGTACTTTGCTTATTAATGCCTAGATATGAAAATATGTATTCTACTGCTGATGATGCTAGTTGTAGTTGAGTGCTTTTCAGTTGGTGCACAATCCCTTTGCTTGTTAACGTTTGATTTATTTATTTTTTTTTAATAATTTCTTTGGACGCTGGTGGAAGGAAGAGAGGGGGAGGAGGGGGTGAGAGAGGGAGGGGATAATGATGTCCGGAAATTTTGTAAATAGTTGGATTTGGACAGTGATGTTTGTGTGGTTTTCTCTTGTTTTGATTTTTCGTGTTGTGTTTGTAGATGCTCTTTTCGATTTGGCTATTCATTTACTGTATTTCATCGAAGATGGCCTGATTGGGTGGGTGGAGATTTATAGATTTGGTTTCTTTTTCAATTTAGACAAATGTTCTTTGTTTCTTTCCCTTCTTTACTCGATCTATTTTACTGCTGACCGATGAAGTTTTCTTCGCTTTAGGAGTGTGTTTCGTGTGTGGTAAGAGACGGTGGCTGGTTGGAGGTGGTGTAGGTTTGTTATTTTGGCAGAGCTTGTGAAGATTTGCGCATTTGCTCATTATTGTCATTCAACGACTCTGCCCCATGTTCTTTAGTTGTTGAAGGCAATGCTTAGAAACAAGCACACTGGTGAAGTCTTGAAGTTGAACTGAACAACATATTTCTGGTGTCAATTGAACCCAAATTCTATGATCGACCAGCCAATACCCCAATCCTCGAAAGAGATAGATCTCTTCTACCGGAATAGGAAGCTCAAGTGGAAAGCTCTGTCAGAAAGTACGAGTCCTCAACAACCATCTTCGACTTCTTCACCATCAACAATCCAATCATTACCTCTTGACTTGGAGATTGGGCAATGAATGACGAGGAGAATGAGTCTGATCTCTTAGCACGGGTGCCCAAAGCAAGTATTGTGGGTGCAAACTCCTCTAGCGCAACCATAGATATCCCCATACAGAAGCGGGTGAGTTACCGAATCTTAACCCAATGAACAATGGACCTCTAGAAGCTCCAATGGGATGCGAGTTGTTGGATTTGGAAAAGAGATGTTTTTAGTTCACTTCTATTTTGACCTACAATCATGACCTTGCAGGCCGCCCTTGGATAGTGCTCGGTCACTATTTGACGGTTGCAGTGGAGCAAATTTTTGCCTTGCTGAAGGCAAGATAAGTGTTGGAAGGTTCTGAGGTTTATCAATGGTATCGTATGAGGGAGTGTAAGTGAGTATGGACGACAACATTAGATGAGCGGTTAAAGTAGCCAAGATCACATCCTTTTAGTTCCTATCGTGCGAACCTTATTAGACATTATTCTTTTATTTCATCCGCAACACCATTATCACGTGAATTTTAAGTTGAATTCTGTCTCATATTTACTATTTTTATAGTCATCATAGGTAAAAAATTTATGGTTGGAAAAATTGATGCAAATGTTTATGGTTATAAATCGTTCATGTATTTATATAAATTGTTCATGTATTTATAGCTAACTTCTCTAGTATTTATATAAATTTTGAAAAATGTCTAATCTTTATCTTTTCTTCCCCTTCTTCATCGACAACCTGTTCCTTCTCTACACACGACGACTGAATGTACAGATAGACACTCTGCATCGCCCCACCACTCCTCTACCCCTCCTCCCTGTTCTCGTTGTGCCGCATCGCCAATGCATCCTTCACCAGTTCATTGCTCACTCGCGTTGTCCCCACTCCAGTCTTCAACCGCCAGAGCAGCTTGCCCATCTGTTTGCTAGAGTACTAGTCCAAGTGCCACCGCCAGCGCTAAAGGTTGCCATCCACTATGACCTGACCGGCAATAATTAGCCGACATAGTTATTAGTTTGATAAAATTTTTAATTAGCATCTCATATTCTAATTGTATAATTTCTCTGTAAAATTGTGCTGTTTTTTTCCTTATATTGTATTATCGGCTATCTTGGATTTTTTAGAGTCAAGAGTGATAGTTTAGGAGAGAAAAAGATAAGACAATATAGTTTACACAAGATAAAATATTTATTTAAAATTTCGTGTGAAAAAGGGAAAAAAAAAGGTGTTGGGCCGATAAATGGTAAGCCAACCCCAGGAGGCCCCTAGTCCAGCCCAATCACCAAAGGGCTTTGTTTCCAATCCATTTCAGAGGATGACGACATTGTGAAGTAGGACGTGACATGGCATTGGATGATTGGAAGTGCTTACAGTACATCGAATCGAAATCGGTCTGAGTCTGGTGGGAAGAAAGGGATGGAGACGTTCTAACGAAGGAGAGAGATTACTGTAATTACTCCTTCACTCCCCTCCACGGCGGCAGTCAGGCAGTAAAAGAGTAATTAATTACTACTAGACGACTTTCCTCTCTCTATCTTTCTGTCTATTTATCTATCGGACGGGAATTTAATTCCGGTCTCCGCATCGGATCCTTGCCTGCTATTGATATGCTGCCACAGTTTTAACGGTAGGTAACAACACTGCGCTCCTCCTTTTCCCCTTTCATATCAATTGTAGCGTTCGTCTAGTGATCCTTCTTCACCCGTAAGATCAACTTGACTGTCACCGGAGGCTACTTATTTCCTCCCCTTATTCCTAATGCATCAGCGGAATTTGTTAGGCGTCCGGTTACAAATTAATGGTTATAAAACTAGTCAATTTTCAATGACAAAAAGCACACACTAAGTTTGTTTTGGTCAATCCTTTCCCTTCTTTTATCCCCTAGGAAGTACTGATAACTGCGCCTGATTTGATGCAAATATGGTGGATATAGGGGTTTTTTTTGGTATTTTCCCTTTGTTGTTTTCTACCAATAGGCTTTAGGGTAGATTACAGCTGTTTCCAATTAGCCTGTCCTTTGTACAGAATTATCTTCCTTAAAAGTTTGTTCCTGCAGCATCTTCATCATGCATACAAGTATGACTTTCAAATGTATATAATTTTTCTTTCTCCCCCATAAATTTGATCTTCATTCATATCACTGTATTGTATCCTGCCAGTAGGTTTCATCTGATAAGATAAAACACTTGTATCGGATTGCTCCCTTGTGAAATGCCATCTCCTTATGTACCTCTTGGGAATTAAATTTATCGTGTTTAGCATTCTTTGCAGACAAGGGAGAGCGTTCCTAAGATTTTTTGTTTCACTGCCAAGTAATACGTACTCAAAAATACGCAGACAGGATTCAGGGGGTGACTTGCCCCCTGTTGGCAAGTTCCAACTTCTCCCAGGGACTCCGAGGGTGAATTCATTTCAATCTGTTGCTATGGATGATGTTATGGAAAGTGGTAACTTGGGCCCTTACCAAGAAAGACTGAGAACCTTCCCCAACATGCGCAGCAAACCTTACACACCCTTGGTGAGGATCACGTTTAGAGCTTCACACTTTATGCTATTTACATTTGTGCATCTTACCATCCGTTACATGCAGGAGAGTTGCCATACTCATTTCCACCTTTTTAGTGTAGAAGTTTGAAATTGATGGCATTGTACATAAAGACTAAACTACAATATTCCTTATTTCTTTTCTAATGAGGTAGAGGCCTAAAGCACCATTAGCAAACAAATATACAGCACAAAATAGCAATCCAAATATTTTGATTATTCATTTAGTTTTTAAATGAGGAGTGCTCGCACAAACACTCTTATATATGCCTTTACAGATTTCTGGCTGATGGCATAATAACTCTTCAAAGCTAATGCCAAAGTTAAATTGGAAAATATTCACCAATGTATATATTCAGCAGAGGAGTTGAGATATCTATTCACTAGATATATGTAAATTCTTTTATCTCTGCCAATGGCCATTACAGATATTGATTTTAGTATATTAGTTGAAATTCCCTACACCTATCTGGGTCTTTTATTCACTAGAGATCTCGCCAAAGATGCATAGTCTAAGTTAGTTCTTAAATCTACTTTCATGCGTGCATGGAGCTTTGTTGCATCATAGATGGGTGTTTGTAAAATGGTTGCAACAAATTTTCCATGAAAGCACTTTCAACTGAATGCACCAGTTTCCAAAAGTTGTCATGTTCTTAAATTAGCTTCTCCAGCAATATCTTTGAGTTTACAGGATAGAGCATGATAAGGGACATTCATCTTGCCATGTATTATTGTTCAACCTTGAGAAAATGAGTTAAGACATTAATTGCTCAAAATGCAAACCATAAATATTCTTTTACCTAGTACCATAAAATTCAGTTTGAAAATTTTTTCTTGGATGACGGCATGCGTATTTAGCACCTGGTGGTCTTTAAATTGTTTCTAACATTAGTGAGATGGTCCAATGTGCAGATTTTTCGTATTCTCATGAGAGTTAACATTCGTGTTCTTGTTGTGATTCTTCTTCTGGGGCTCGGAGCAATTTTTTACATTGGTGCTAGGACCTCACCGATTATTGTATTTGTATTCTCGGTTTGCATTATAAGTATTGTTTTGTCAACGTACCTCGCTAAATGGGTTCTGGCAAAAGATGAGGGACCCCCTGAGATGGCCCAGGTAATTGTCATCAAAACTTTGAAATTTCTGGTTATTGCTGGCATCAATGGGCAAGTAGTAGGTTTTCTTGGTTATAGGAACCTAGATTTATCTTATTTCACCTTCTCTTATCATATTTAGTAATAATTCTTTGATATATGATCTAGAGATGTAGCTTATCCATGTTTGGTAAATGCTTTGTTATTCTCTTGTTCTTTTCATGTTTCGTACCTGAAATTAGGCTATAGATGTAGCTTTTCCTGTTGTTCTTTTCTGTTATTCTCTCTTAGGGTGCATTTGGATTGGATTTAAAGTTGAAAAAGTGAAAATATTTTACTCGGGATTCGTGAAAGGTAAGTTAGATGTGAGAGAATGTGGCGCCCAAAGCTTAAAAACAAAAAGGGTTTTGGTTTTTAAATTCTATCCAAATGCACCCTTATTCTTTGATTCTTTTCATCTAACTCAAAACATTGTATATCTGTTTTTTCCACCTTTGATATGAGTAGTTGGAGGCGATTCTGCTATTGGGGGTTACATCATCCCCTTTGCTATATATGCTTAGAGAAATTCGGTGGGTTGGGCTATGATCTAACTCAAAATAAGTTATATCTGTTCCTTTCACCTTTGATATGAGTACTTGGAGGATGAAATTTTACAATTATGGGGTTTCATAGTCCTGCTCTACTTTGTTTTCCATATCTTCACCTAGAAGACGGACTTAAAAATTGCTTCGATTCTCAATTTGCATGTATTATAATTTCTGGTAGCCATTTTCGAACTGTCCTTTTCTCTCAATATGAATATTAGGAAGGTTTAGTTGAAAGTTTTTTAGTTCTCTTAGAAGTTTGCTGTTAAGAATTAAAAGTTAAAATCAACTTAATGCTTGATGATTGTCAAGCAAACCCCCATTTGTTTGTTAAATTTTGTTTGCCAATTGGAAATAGGGTTCTTGCTTTTTAAAGTGAGGCCCTTTCATCTGTCTCTGTCAAATTTCTGACTGACATTGCAATTTTTTTATGCTAACTCAAAAATCATGCAATGTCTCATTCAATGGCTTTTTCTTATTCCTTCGCCAAGGTTTCTATTGTCTTCAATTCTTCCGTACCATTACATGTGCTCTTTGATTTAGAGATCAAAGCCATTCAACATTTGGCCACATTCTGATCTTTGTGCTCTCTAACTGTTTCAAGATTGTTCATTTGTTAGATATCGGATGCTATACGTGATGGTGCTGAAGGCTTCTTTAGGACTCAGTATGGTACTATCTCCAAGATGGCAATGTTGTTAGGATTAGTTATCCTTAGTATTTATCTTTTTCGTAGTACAACACCTCAGCAAGAATCTTCTGGCCTAGGGAGGTATGGGCAGGTGTTTAAGTTGGGACATACAATTTTAACTTGGTTATTTCATTTATAATTCAATGTTCATCTCTATGCTATTGCAGGTCAAAATCTGCATATATTACTGTTATTTCCTTTCTTCTTGGTGCTTTATGCTCTGGAATTGCTGGGTATGTTGGAATGTGGGTGTCTGTACGTGCAAATGTCCGAGTCTCAAGTGCGGCACGGCGGTCTGCAAGGGAGGCTTTGCAGGTTTTCAGCTTGCACAGTTATAATTTGCTAAAGAATTCAATGGAAATTCTTATCTTAATTGGAATTTCCAATGGGCAGGTTGCTGTTCGTGCAGGTGGATTCTCTGCCATGGTGGTTGTTGGTATGGCTGTATTAGGTGTAGCTGTCCTTTATGCTGTGTTTTATGTTTGGTTGGGGGTGGATTCTCCTGGAGCGATGAAGGTCACTGAGTGTAAGTTTCTGCCCGCTAGCTTAACTAATTGTATTTGGACAATCTTGTTGCTTTCCATTAGTCTAGATTTAAAGCCTATTATTGTTTTGAGTCATGACCATGAACTTTCACAGTACCTCTTCTTCTTGTTGGATATGGTTTTGGAGCTTCATTTGTTGCTCTCTTTGCTCAATTGGGTGGTGGAATATATACGAAGGCAGCTGATGTTGGTGCTGACCTTGTCGGAAAAGTGGAGCAAGGAATTCCTGAAGATGATCCTCGTAATCCGGCAGTTATTGCTGATTTGGTACTACTTTTGCTAGCTTTTCTAATGAGTTTATTTCTGAACTGGTTTAACTAATGCCAGCTGTCTTAATGAGTATTATATTGCTAATTTTGTATTAATTATGCTAGCTGATTTGATGTATCAAACCTAGTTTGTTATAGCTGCATATATATATGTATCACATGTTCATGACTTTTGTAGTTTATCCAACTCTAATGTCCTTATAGAAATAAAATATTCTATATTTATATTTGATTCTTTTGATTATCATCTTGGTGCGTGTGACGAAACTCCTGGGTGTGGGGATTTGTCGACTGGCTTTCTAAATTTTGAACCAGAAGCTTTCTTGTCCTGTCAAGCTTATATTGTAGACATGCACAATGTGCTGAGTTTTGTAAATGCTTGAAGTTTCACTTAAGAATTACTAATTTTATTGATACTCCTGCACTGAAGGTTGGAGATAATGTAGGTGATTGTGCTGCTCGTGGTGCTGACTTATTTGAAAGCATTGCCGCAGAAATAATTAGTGCTATGATACTCGGAGGAACAATGGCTCAACGGTGCAGAATTGAAGGCAAGTCTTTGAGTTCTAAATTTGTTCTGGTGTATGTTGCATCCATGATAACTTAATAACTGCACACTTGTTAATACCTTTCAGCCCTGCTCTTCAAATTAGTGGCTGTTCCCATTGCATTGTCCTAGTAATTTTGTTTTATTGGAATTTCATACATTATCTACTTTTATTAAATCATAATAATTCTTTGGAATACTGGAATTGAAAGACTGGTTCTTAGTGATTGTAAGCCATGGATTTGCATGATCATAATTTATTTTTCTGTTAGATGGAGAATCGTCGAGGAACCCAGCAAAAGGCTGCTCTGATCTGTAAACTTAGATTTTTGCCTCTTTTTAGTTACAGTTTATTAGTGCATCCAGACTTGTCAACATTATTGATAACGAAGAATTACTGCTATCAAGCTATAAGTCTTCAGAAAATGCTGATATGGACTAGGTCCATGTTCCCAGTCGTGCACCCCTTGGTTTGTATTAAGCCACATAATCGCGGACATGAATGATCAACAAGAGGAATGATGTGCTAATACAAACCTTAGGTCCATGAATGGGGATATTGACTTGGTCCACAACAGAACTTCCCAAGCCTTAGGACTCAATAGCTAGTAGTAAAAGTATGTTCCTTGGAGGTAGGGTAATTTGATATGTGACTTTGAGAATTGATGTTTCTTTAGGACTAGCACAATGAAGATGATTCATTGGTCTAGATGGCACTTAAAACTTTCTATTACTTTTGATTTTTTATCGAAAATGTTCAAAATGATTCCTGTAAGAATTATGATGCTTTTGATTACTATCTTCCGTACCCGTTGTACATGTGGGATTACAGTGGGAACAGTTAACTCTCTATCTGTTCTTTACATTATTGTTTCATGATGCTTATTTTATCTTGGATGAATATTTTTACTTACATGAGATATAATCCTAAGTTTGGAGGATCTTCAACGTCTATTTTTTGTATGCAGACCCGTCTGGATTTATTCTGTTTCCTCTCGTTGTTCACTCATTTGACCTGGTGGTATCATCCGTTGGAATACTATCTATCCGCAGTAAACGTGATTCAGGAGTAATTGGTGTCATCGAGGATCCAATGACAATTCTTCAGAAAGGATATTCTGTTACAATAGTTTTAGCTGTTCTAACTTTTGGTTTGGTAATATATCCGTCCCTTCATGAAACATGCCATCTGTTTGTTCTCCTCTCCTGAGGACCTTGGTTTTCTTTCTTTTGCAACATAAATATTCTTTTGGTACTTGGCTAGAGTAGAAGTCACACTTTTGCTAGCCCATGACGTGTTTTCTTTGTTTTTTTCCCTCAGTCCACTCGCTGGATGCTGTATACGGAACAGGCTCCTTTAGCATGGCTGAACTTTGCGTTGTGTGGTTTGGTTGGAATTATGACAGCCTATGTTTTTGTCTGGATAACACAGTATTATACTGACTACAAGCACGAACCTGTTAGGTCATTAGCTCTTTCAAGCTCCACAGGCCATGGAACTAACATAATTGCAGGCGTTAGTTTGGGTCTAGAATCGACAGCACTTCCTGTTCTTGTTATAAGTGTATCTATTATTTCAGCTTTCTGGCTGGGTCACACTTCGGGATTGGTGGATGAGGCTGGGAATCCTACTGGTGGTTTGTTTGGAACAGCTGTAGCAACTATGGGAATGCTTAGCACTGCAGCCTATGTCCTAACCATGGATATGTTTGGCCCCATAGCCGATAATGCTGGTGGAATTGTAGAGATGAGTCAGCAGGTTGATCCTACTGGAATGTTGAGCCATCTCTATTTCTTCTTCTCTCAAATGGATATGTAATGTAATTTCCTTCTTTACAGCCTGAAAGTGTTAGAGAGATTACTGATGTTCTGGATGCTGTTGGAAACACCACAAAAGCTACCACCAAGGGGTTCGCAATTGGATCTGCTGCTCTGGCATCTTTTCTTCTATTTAGCGCATATATGGATGAGGTAGCTGCATTTGCGCACACACCCTTTAATCAGGTAGCTTATGCAGTCTCATCATTGTTGTTCTCTTCCTCTTATTTTTCCTTCTCTTTGATGCTTTGTAATTTGACTTTCTGTAAACATATTCACATTCTTTATTCCCCACAGCTTCTTTGCATCAATTTACAACTTGACTACAATTCCTAGTATATATACAGGTCGATATTGCCATCCCAGAAGTGTTTATTGGTGGCTTGTTGGGTTCTATGCTTATTTTTCTGTTCAGTGCTTGGGCTTGCTCTGCTGTTGGCCGTACTGCCCAAGAGGTTGTTAATGAAGTAAGAAGACAGTTTATTGAGCGGCCAGGTATCATGGTAGGTATTTTACATGGTGTTTATTAGCAGCCTGGAATCACGGTAGGCATTGTACAGTAATAATGCTTGTTTTATGTGGATTAGGAATACAAGGAAAAGCCGGATTATGGAAGATGTGTATCCATTGTTGCATCCGCATCTCTCAGGGAGATGATAAAACCTGGAGCTTTGGCTATTATATCTCCTATAGTTGTGGGTAGGTTTGCGTTAGTTCCAGAACTTGGTCTCTTACAGTGTAGAATAATTATGTAGGGCTCTAATTAGGTAAATTGGTGATGTATTATCTAGAAGGAATATTACTAGACTTAGTCTACAAATGCTATAGAGACCGAGACAGTTGTTACAGTTTTGGTCCTTGTTCTTCCTCATTTTTGGGTTTTAAGGTCTGGCTTTCCTGTACGCCTCAGTAATTCCGTAATTCTGACTGCAAACACCATACAGGTATTGTTTTCCGGATACTGGGATACTACACTGGGCATCCTCTTCTTGGGGCAAAAGTTGTGGCTGCCATGTTGATGTTTGCTACCGTTTCTGGAATTCTTATGGCTCTTTTCCTTAACACCTCTGGTGGCGCCTGGGATAATGCAAAGAAGTACATAGAGACGGGGGCTCTTGGAGGCAAAGGAAGTGACTGCCACAAAGCTGCAGTTACTGGTGACACGTAAGTTTAAATTAAAGCATTAGAATCAGAACTTGGAGGGGCTTGTCTGCTCCCACTTGTATTTTGTCAATGATTGTGTGTACTTTGTTGACTTTCTTGTTCATGATTTTCTTTTTCAGCGTGGGAGACCCATTCAAAGATACAGCTGGACCTTCACTTCATGTGCTCATCAAAATGTTAGCAACTATAACTCTTGTAATGGCTCCTGTTTTTCTGTGAGAGTTGTCTCAAGCAATGTTATGTAGTAGAATGGGCCCTTTTCTTCTCTGTGATTACTAGATTTCCTTGCGTATTGATGGGGGTGTTTTGAAGTGAGATATAGGTGCCTAGACGGTTGACAGTTGCCAAAATTTTCAGTAGAAATTGAATAAAGCCTGTTAAGCAACTCAATTTAGCTGTAGCTCATAGCTTATACATGTACATGCGCAGCCATGTTTTGACATATTCTTAGCAATGGAAGAGAGAGAAGATATTTGTTTTTCCTTTTTTTGAAGTAATGTTTTATTTGCTTAAATGCACATTTTGGCGCTAGCTCTAGACAATGAAATGAAAATGTTTGTGCCAAATTGTTACTGGCATATGTTGTTGGTCTGTTTAATGAGACTGGCAAACGTTTTGTAGAGATCATAGGATCGTGTAGGAAATGAAAACCGTAGTTGGGGGTGAAGTAATGGAAAAACGGTAGTAGACATCTTTTTCTTTTTTCCGGTAGAAGCTAAAAATGGTTACACGAGATTCTTCAACTTAGATCCTGTCTTATTCAAGGTCTGCACTGATTCTTTTGACTTTTGAGTTGTGTCAAAGGAGGATGATGGCTAAAGTCTTGAATTTTTGCTATAAATTGGCTGTTAAGTGCATATGAGCTTATCCCAATTTGCAGAACCCTACTTGTACAAACTTGTCTTTTGTTATGTTTTCAATTGCAGATCTGCGTAATTCTCCGAGCTCTTGCATGAATCAAGATGTATCTTTAAGTGTAACACCCCCCCAAAGACTAACAAACTCCTCAGGGGAAGGCATGGTATGACTATCAAAATGTACCACCCTCAACATCTTTTTCTTTTGGGGGGTGGCAGGAGAGGGAGAGAGCGAGAGAGAGAAACGGGGAGACAAGAAATCAAAGGCAACCTGGTAAATTATATGTATCCAATTTGTAACCAACTAAAGTGTGGACATTCACACTTGGCAATTCAGATACACCTAAGAATTGGCATGTTACAATCTCCAACATACGCACATTTTAGCCATGCATAGGAATCCTTGAGATGCACTTCCTCACCTCTTGGTCATACCTGATCTTCGACTAAGCGGACTAATGCTTCCACCACTTCAGACATCGGTGGCCTAAATTCCGGCTCCGACTGAAAGCAAAAATGAAATCAAATTTCATGGGTTAAACTCTCATTCAAATGAAAATTAGATTCAAAAGCAAGTTACTGGCACTCTAACATTGACTGATCACAGCAAGTAAGAAGATCTTAATTATTTCCTGTTTTCTCCATTTAACTAAAAAGTTGGATTGTTGAAATCTTACAAGGTTTAAAATCTTAACCAGACGTGTTCAAACTTCAATTCTCTGAAAACTTTCAAAATGTTCTACAATAAGTGCATTTCTCATGTTTAAACAACTTGGTAACATGGTCTAAAGGCTATGTACCTACAGATTCTCACTTTGAAAGGTCTTTGGTTATTCGCCTATTTAGGTCTTTATACGGGAGGGAGGGAGGAAGGGATAGAAGAGGCGCGTTTTTCACCTGTATACACAAGGAAACTATGTCTGCAAATCGAGAAAGAGACTTCGGAGGATACAACCCACACAAAGCAGGATCAACCATCCTTGCCAAAGCTTCGATATCACAGAGCTGAGGGGAGGCCCACCGGACGAGAGATTGTTCCAGCCTTGGCATTGAACTTCAACAACATAAGCAACAAGTTCAGAAATTAAAATTTCCATCACTTAAACAAACCAAAAAGAATTAACAAACCATGAAATGGCACTGTACCTATCAATAGGCATTCGACCTGTCAAAAGTTCCAACATCACCACCCCAAAACTATAGACATCACTTTTCGACGTGTAAGTGGAAGGTTTTGTACATTCAGGGGCATTATATCCAGTCCCTTGATTTGGTCCTAAGCCCTGAAATGATGTGGAAAAAAGCGAGATGAATTAAAGTTTTCGCTCCATATATAATATCAATTATTATATTAATTATTAATTATTTAATGTAATTATAAAAGTGCCAAAGAGGTTCTAAACTCTAGTATAATATTGGCATTCTGGTGTAACTCTTCGTATATAATAATAATCAAGGAGTTAGAGGGCATTTTATAATTGATATTTATATAATAATTGACATAATATATAACTCATGAAACAATTTCAAATATTAAATAGACAAATAAGTTACTAGGAAGAGAATTCGAAATATTAAAGAGGGAGATGAATGAGTTACTAGAAAAAAATATTTCAAATATTAACGAGAAAAATAAAAATTCTTAAAATAAACTAACTATAACTAAATTGAAAAAGATAATATTAAAAATAAACTAAATATTATTAGATAATAATAATAATAATTTTAGCTATTAAAAAATAACAATAATTTTTTACCAAAATTTTATCAAGCGGAAACTCATGCACATACTACTAGTCTCTGAAAAATGAACGAATTCAACCAAACAAGATCATTAGCAGGTCTGGTAACTCTCTTAACCACCTTAAAGCATGATAACAAGTTCAGGGAAAAAATTATCATCCGGGAAGATTTATGATTACATAATTGTATATACCTCATAGAATACCGCCAAACCACAGTCAGTTAGGTGAGGATTTAATTCACTGTCGAGCAAAATATTTGAAGACTTTATGTTCTTGTGAATCAAAGAGGGAGAACAAACCTCATGCAGGTACCTAAATGTAGAAGCAAGAAAATAGTTTATTAGAGATTCGAGTATAAAAATAAAACCAGGCCAAATTGAAGGGTCTTTTAAAACGAAAAAAAAAAAAAGGACACATTCTTCTAAAACCCTTCATACAAGCATCTAAATGATTGTGCAGGTATATGCAAAGGAATGAGTGGTCATTTTCATTTCAGACTCATTCCAATACGGTCTTCTGGATAACAAAAAGATAGGAGACATTCGTTTGTTGGAGGTTTCCCATTCTATCTACATCCAAGGTCATAGGTCAGAACACTAAGCGGAAGAGAATCCAGCATGCATATGTTCCTAAGTGGACAATTTCTACCCCATTCAAACCAAAGGGCTACCCATTCAAACCAAAAGGGCTACCTTCTCACAGAATTCTATGTAAATCGGTGAGGTTATCGGGCCTTTAGGTCCTCTCTCTCTGGGGAACACAATAAACTTTCGGCCAACCAAGTAAGAAGAATAACAAGAAGCATTGTATAATTGAGGATCAAATAAGAAATCTATCCTTCAAATAGCAAGTAAGAAGCTCAATGCTTCAGGAGATTCAATTGTGAAACTTTCAACTGTTTGAAGAACAAGTTCAACATCTAACAACATTGTCGCTATTAACACTGCATGCATTTCAAAAAACAAAAATTAGTTTCCTTTTTATGGTATACTGACAAACAAACATGCAACCAGAGCACAGGCAACGTCCAAAAAGTACTTTCTAGAGAAACTTCAATTTGTTTTCCATTTTTAACGAATGTGGAATGATAATTAAGAAGTACATAATGGAAAAAATCAAAAGTTCTTTACATGCAAAACATAATTATCAATACTACTGAAGTCTTTACTATACTTAAAGAAACCTTTTAGAAAGCAAGTTGCCAAAATTAAAAAAAAGGTTCAAAGAGTTGTGAATAAAATTGGTTTCAGAAATTAGTTAAAGAGAGAAACTAACTACTGCAATCATAAGGTTTACTAACTTTTCACACGCTATAGATGATATGAGACGGGCTAGCTCTGAAATTTTAATGCATCTAAACCTTAATGACATTAATTTTTATCTGACACGGATATATATATATATATACCATAGAACAAGCTCAGGCTAATAAGTGCCTAAAGGAAAGAGCAATGAACTTACTCAAGAGCACGGGCAGTGCCTAGAGTGATTCTGACTCTGGTATTCCACGTCAGGGGTTTGCTAAAGTCATCTGACAGATGCAAGAACTCATGAAGTGAACCATTCCTGAAATACTCATAAACTAGCATGTTCTGTCCCTGTTCTGAACAGTAGCCAGCCAGTTCTGCAATATTAGAGTGGCGGAGCTTGGAGACATTTGAAACTAATTGCGAAAGTTCTCCACCTCTCCCTCCTTGGAAAAGTAAGGAGTCTATCTTTTTTACCGCTAAAACCTGACAGAATAAAAGCACAGATACAATATATATATATGTAATTTTCCACTCATATGGCGAAGTTCAGCAAAACCATATAAACTACCGATCTAGCAGAACACGAGCATAATACTCTAGGGAAGTTTTTTTTATTAACCAAAAAAAAAAAAGCAAAAAGACCCTGTAGTTAGAGCAAAATGTGATTGGAAACTGTATGAATCTGAAGGCCTTGTTAGTACAATACATGTTTCAGGAAAAAGAAAGCTCCAGCAAGACACAAAAATGTTTAACTATAAGGAAAAAGAATATAATGAATGTATTCCAAAGACAACTAAGTTTACCAATAACAAAGTACATAACCACATAGAGCATATAACAAGTTTCAAAGTATTGGGCAACGAAACAGAAGAATAGACAAGCAAGTGGATTGTTTGTTACATACCCTCCCATCAGCATACTTTGCCCTATAGACTCTACCAATGGAACCCTCACCAAGAAGGCGACCAGTTGCAAAGTTACCAGTGGCTGTCTGTAAATCCATCAGAGAATAACAAGCAACATGAAGTGAACTGCTCCTTTTGACATTTCGATGATTTGCCGCCTCATTTTCATTTGATTGAGGACCATCTGATGGTGGGGGCCTAAGAGCCATAGAAGAAGATGCTTGCAATGACTTCCCTGACCTAAAACCCATGGAAGGATACGCTTGCAAAGGTTTTCCTGTCTTGAGACCCATAGAAGGGGATGCCTGCAAGGTATTAGCTTTCATTGAAGAAGAGGAATCGAATGATTTCATTTCTGTCACCAGCAAAGAGAAATAGTATAAGAATTATCAAGCATAACACTGCTATACTTGATACATAAGAGCTATTAGATGAAATATCGGCATCTCAGGAACTAAATAAGGATATAATAACCAAAAAAGAGGATGTTCAGAGATGCATAGTAAGACTAAAAAAAGGAAAAATAGTCAAGCAAAAACACGATGTTTGGGGAACCAAAAATACTATTTGAAAAACTGGTAAAAATGAACTGGAAATAGCAAGATGTTGCCTAGAACAGGGAGAATTGGCAGCAGGCATCAAGCTGAGGTTCTGATTTGTAGAAAATCTGGGCTTGGGCCTAACTCGCCCCAAAAAGTACCTCAAGAGGAGGAGGATTGCCCAAGCTTATACAGGGTTCTTTTATTCTTTTATTAGCCAATGTGGGATTCTTAATATTATATAAAGGTATGTTTACTATAGATAGTCTGTTTTAGTTGACATTCATACTGATTTGTATCTTATCTTTTTCAGATAAAATAATGCATTAAGCTAAGATTCGTGTTCTTTTTTAGACAAAAGAACCACAGCAGACGTTAAGCTGCAATTTTGATTAAAATGTATTTTTTAGTATAGGTCAGTCTTTTTTAGATGGGATTCATATTGATTTGTATTTTTGACTGGTTGTTGATATGAGCATAAGAGGGAAATGCCCCTCTCATTTTTATGTATAGGACTTTCTCTCCATTAACAGAAGTTGTGACAAAAGAAATAGATAGAGACTGTAGTAGAGATTCATGACCTTCCAAAATGTAAAAGAAACATGTCTTATTAGAGCTGAAAACTGAAACAAAACCAATTTGAAACTGACTGACTTGTCAGGTAAGCAATCCTGCTGCAGTAGTTTAAAATTTGAAACAGAAAACAGGAAAAAGGCATCAAGACCCCAACCAAATGCAAGCTCACCTTAAAACTGATCAAGCATTCAGACAGGAAGAAAGAATTTCATTTCTTACTAAAATGAAAGGAGTAATAGAATCTCAATCGCAGAGTCTAGACGTTCTCAGATTCTTGCTCCAAGAATTGCTAATATTATTCAAACAATTGTTCCGTCAGCAGATCCTTTTCTTTTTATCCTCATTTATTTCAACTTCTTTTCTATTTCAAGGGAGAGAAGGGGAAGCATGAGAATCAAGAAAGTGAGAATCAGATAGAGGAATGAAGAAAGAGAGCAAGGGAGGTATGCTCACCTTTGAAGCTCTTTTGTCTATCAGTATATAAGTCGCTAGATAACTCTTGAGATGCTAGCGGGGTAAATGGTCTATGCTGGCTAAGCCTATCTTCTTCTAGAAAATGTGATGAAGGCTTTGAGGATCTCCGTGAGAATAGAGCAATTATGATGCCTAGTATCACTAGAACACCCAAGACTATTCCAGCAATAGCTTCTCCACTCATACCCCCAGATCCCTCAGGCTTTTTATTATTTGAGTGTTTAGCATGAGAATGGCTTTTTTGACCAGGAGGTGGGGGAGGAGCAGGACCAGATGACCAAGAATTTCCTCCAGTCCTTCAAAAGAATTCAAAAGTTATAAAAAAGGAAGAGAACAAAGCATTTAACCCTATAAATTCAGGTAATACTCACTCGAGATCATTAATGTTTTCCAACTCTTCAGGAATCCATCCTGTGAATTGATTATTTGCAACGTTCCTGCCAGACATTTGAATCAAAATATTATTGCTTGGGAAAATCATAGATTATGTTGAACAGAAACATGTCAATATTATTAATATTTCAGGACTCATATATTGCCTATGCTGCTTGGGCAATCTAGCCATTGCATCCATTCTACAACTCCAACTTTCTAAATCAAATAGCATAAACTCTTTCTGTTCTCGTACTATTCCTGTAGAAAAGATATCCAGACTTCTTTTGCAAAATGTGTTAGAAACAACTAGCACAACAAATGATGTATCGACTCATTAGGCCAAAGACATGAAGGATTCATGTCAGAAAGTTTCCAAGGCATGTGGCACTGAATCTAAGTTTCAATAAAACAGTTGGTTTGCCAAATAAGAATAGATTGCTCCAAACCCAATCAGTCTTGCGATATCTGAAGAAACTAAAGAAATGAAAAGAAAACAAAGAATCGATTAAAAAAGAAAGGAAAGATAGAGAACTAGATTATGCCATCATCGTGGCATAAGTAGTCTGGCCAACTAATACTCTCAATTGCATAAAGGGCAATATACCAAGGAAAATAAAGCAAAGTCCAGCTGCTAACCAGGAGAAAAAATATGAAAATGTTATCATTATATATTTCATATACCATGAGGCCAGATCTCCAAGTAAACTTAGCTTGAAAGTTAGTCAACTTACAAATCATCAAGCGGTAGATTGGCAAGGACATTTATAGAGCCAGTAAACTGATTGTTCTGCAAATGCCTATATAGAGACATAATCCTTCAGCTTCACAAAATCATACGTTCTAAGAGTAGTGTAATCAAGTACTTACAACTTTCCCAAGCTAGAGAGGTTTCCAAAGCTCTGAGGCAAATTGCCGGTCATAGAGTTGAACGACAGATCCCTATATAAACCATCTTGAAGTTGTTAACCACTGAAACTACTTATCCATGCCATGCAATGATATCCATGAACACACATACATACACACAGGCCTCACTCTTAACACCATAATATTGATGGTGTCCTCCATGCACCCATTTCATTTCAATGTGTAATCTAAAAGTAACGACCCTTTTCGGCCTTTAAATATTTTAGGAGTCTGAAGGAAGACATCAAATAGGATGAAGGGAATACAACAGCCCCACACAAGTTAAAATAGAGGACACCCCGATCAGAGAAACGATCATCACCCAAAAGTGCACCAAAACTTTACTTGTTAACTTCTCATATGTCTCCGAGTATAAAATTCAATATCTAAAACATAGATGAAGTAAAAAGCCAAAAACAAGGTTCTTGATGGTAAAACTTAGTACTTACATCTCTGTCAGTTTAGAAAGTTTTCCAAACATATCATTCAACATCCCATTGAGCTTATTATGTTTGAGATTTCTGCAGAAATAATAAAATCAAGGCATCAATGAGCTTATTTATGAGAAGTCCAGAGCCAAGGTCATCTTTCTTGAACTCAATATTGTCTTTCTTTTTCTTTTCCTTTTTTTTTTTTTTTTGGGATCACTTTCCTAGAGGCCTAATGAGAGATCAGAGGTAACAAAAAGACAACATACTTACAGATATTTAAGATCAGTCATCTGGGAAATTGAATATGGCACAGTACCAGTGAGTCCATTACCTGAAAGATCTCTATATAGCAAACATATATTATGGTTCATACTCCTTTCTTAGGACCCATTTGACTCTGGTTATTTCAAGAACCAATTATGGTGCAATAACTTATACATTATCTAGTTTCCACAAACCATCATTCAGATAGACAGTTTGGATAAAAAATTTTAGCACAAGAATGATTCACAAAAAGTATGTTTAGAAGGAGCGGTAGACAAAATTTTCCCAATACCATAATATCCTAATCAGCATCATAAGTCTTTTTATTTCAAATTTAAGGCCCACAAAAATTATTTTAAAAAATAGGAAGAACAATGGTATCATCAACTTTTAGTCTCTTTTAAGAAATATAGTTTCCTAAAATGTTCTCTATTCTTCATACTTGAAGTTCATTATTACCCAATTAAAAATGGGCTTAGAATATCGATTAGTACTACTGATAAAGAAAACAATTAGAATGAAAAAGCATTCATAGGAAGCCAATGTTAACGTAAAGGTAAAAAGGAAAAGTTCAGTAAGTACTATAGAAATGGATTTTGTACTCGGTAGACTAAGTAGGTTCTGGGTTTTAAGACAAAAGCTATTGGTGAGTTGTCCTGTGAATGTGCTTTTTATTTTAGCTTAAAAAGAACAAGAGAGAAACATTTTCCAAAGGAACAATTCCACGGAACCATCAAGAAAACATGAGGAGCAATTTAACATGTCACCCAAAGAAAAGGAAAGAAAAAAGAACTTGTAAGCATCTGTTGGCAACTTACATATGTTGTGCTTTAGGAGGTAGCTGATATGGGATGTCACCCTTGAGGTTGTTTTTACTCAAGTCACTGTACTATGACAAACAAATCCATCATTGTGAGTTCAAATTATCCAAGTAGGAAGAAAGATACTAAGGATTTTCTGTCTTTTCCCTGTATCCAAGAGCTAGGGGAGCCTCACAAGTAAGTGACAGATGTCAAGCTAGCAAGCTGGTAGCCCATAGATCCTGTAAGTCCCAAGCCAGAGAGATCACTGGTAAAAGGATAAAAAAATTAGTCTCTTGGAAGATCATTTTGTTTTAATATGTGAGATCTAGTGTGCCGAATCACAAAGTGGTAGAAGAACGGAGGAGGTAATGGTAGGGTGGGATGGGGGAAATATTTACATTTCAGTGACTTTCGAGCCAGAGCATTTGATTCCCTTCCATGAATCATCACAAGGGTCACCTCCACTTGATCTCCAGCCATCAAGTTGGGAAGGAGAATTCATGCTGCGATACATGACGTTGAGAGCAGAAACTGGCAAGACCATCAATCTAGAGATATCAAAATCACGGAAGAAGAAGATAACATAGAAACAGTGATCTTTAGGTGGTGCACAATGATGCACAAACAATTACATGAACAAAGGACAAATCCACGCAAGAAGTTGTCAAAATTGGAAAAGGACAAGAATGGCCGAATAAAGGTATCAAACATGACGGCGAAAAACAAAATGATGCGATGCCATCAGCAAAATAACATTGTACCGGAGCCAGAAAATCACAAGGTACTGGGATTTTAATGGCGTCAGAATTCAGGTTGACACCAATAAACTTGCCTAATACGCGATTCTTAAAAAGGTTAAAACATTCTTCTTCAAGAATATATAAATATATGCGCATCTATATACTGATACAGAAGTAACCCCTCAGATGAAGGTAGCCATGACAGGACCCAAAAACCGAATTCCCCCAATGTCCCAAAAAGCACATGCGATGATCCTACCCCTCATCTTGTAGGCATGTGGATGGATCATTATTTTTCATGTACAACAAAAATCGGCAGGTGACCTCGGGGGCTCTGCATCTTATAACGGAAAACACACAAACACAAGACAGCTGAAACTGAGTAACATACCGTCAGGAGAATTTGTTTTGGAGAAGACCATTGTAATGCTGAAGGAGCTGAGGAAAACCACCACAGAATAGAGAAAAGGGAGGGTGCATTGTTGCAGCAGCGGCTCTCTTGTCATTGTTTTGTAGGTAGGAGGAGCAGCACAGACGTTAGGATAACAGAATGATGATCGATGATGATCGTATTCACAAGTAACATGGCTTTCCCATTCCTCCGCGGGGTTGGGGTTGGAGGAAAAAGAATCAAGAGACTACTAAAGAGGTGGGAGCTCGGTCCTTGTGTGTTAGCAGAGTATGAATAGCGTCCCCACGTTAATTTTGAATTAACTGGGATGCAGATGCAGGATGAGCGCGGAAATCTCACAAAGATAAACAGGTTATGATTCGATTAGGATAAACGGAGAAATGAGGACGAACAAGCGTTAAAAGTGAGATGGGAGTATTTCTGTTTGAGGGAGCAATTGATTGATGGCGCCATATTCTGCCTCTGAACATCGTTCATATTATTTATGTTTGCCGTTGCCGACTGCTCAGCACCAAATGCAGGACAGCCGCACATACACACACAAACAAGGAGAGAGCACCTCAGCTGTGGTGTGGACGCCTGCCTAATTTTTAAATTTTGAAAAAATTTGGACATCTTGTATCTGTTCACTTTCCGGATATTTTTGTTTAAGGCAAGGCTCTATTTGCATTGAGATTAAATTCTTGTTTAATTTTTAAATTTGTGACTCAACACCTCTTGTCACAAATAAATAAATAATTACACATAAAGCTCAACATACATTATATCTAAGTGTAGTTTAACATATTTTTTTCTTGTTTTAAAATATCTGTTATTTTATAAAATCGAGACAGTATTAACTGAGTTAATAAAACCAAATTTCTATTTGAATTTTTTTGCTAACTTTCAATTCCAAGACAACCTATTCATCCTCCGATAATTTATTATCCCAAATACTATTATTCTACCATTTATGAATCTATTGGACTTCTTATCCTTTATAATGAGTTAAGTACTTTAACTTAGTAAAAGGTAATGAGGACCTAAGAAATTTAAATTTTAGTTTTAGCTACTATATTGATGATAGGGGGTGCTTAATTCATTTGTACTTGAATATAAATAATATAAATAATTTTTTTAATTCTTGTCCTATATTCTAAAATAACAGTTAACATAAAATGAAAATAGTACAATTTAAGACTTGTTCTAACCAAAAAATAAGAAAACATAAACTAAAATATAACTATTTAACTAGACAATTCACAATTCTATTTTGGAACCTATTAACTACAAATATTCCTTAAAGGTAAATGCAACGCTAAATTATGAAGCATATCATAAAATATGCCTAGGATTGTGAAATCTCATTCTTCAGCAACCTTAACATTTTTTAACTATATTGGAACAATCGCTTTCCATCAAATATCAAAAAAACTAAAATTCGTAGCAAACCGCTTTTCAAAATAGCAGTTGAATTATGCTTCTTCTGCTTAGATTTTTGTTTAAAAACAAATTTATACATAATCTTATAGTTAACAATTTACTTCAAGTTTAGAGGCTTGAAAAAAGAGTTTATGTTCTTCATCTACTTATTTTAAAAAAAACAGTTTGTCTTTAATTAATATAGTATTCTCTACTTAATCCATTGCTCTTGAAATCTCCTTATTCTTTCTCTTTCAATTTATTTAATTGTGGCTCAATCAAGTACTCTGTCTTTCTGTACAATTAAGTACTTTCTAATATTAAAAAAACAAGCAAAATTGTTTTGAATTTTAAAATTAATACATAAAAAATTTAAGAGTTTTTAAAGTTACTTTAAAAAATAAAAATTGATTTAGATATTTAATTGGCAACACTAAAAGATTAAGATACCTAATTGACGCAAACTCCAAACTTTCGATATGGCTTAAATTAACCCAACAATTTTTCCTAATTATCTATCAATCTAAAAAAGTTCACGAAGCCTGCAAGAAACTCTTTTTTTCCAAATTAGCTCCCATTGATTATTATTGAAATGTTCCAATACCAATTAAAAAATCTATCAAAAAAATAATAAGAAATAAAAAATATATATACATCATCCAATTATTTATTTCATTTAAAAAAGGAATATGAACACATAATATATATATATATATATATATATACTGCCTGAAAAGCATTAGCAATACGTAGGGGAAACCCTCCCACCCCCCAAATATATCCATTTTTGGAACCATATTAACAGCATATTTAGTAGGTGAATCTGCAACAGCAACACCATTTTGGTCCCTTTTAACACCAGAGATACCATGGAAAGGTAGAAACCTCGGCAGTGGCTGAGCAAGGCAAGCTAATACTACCACCATCCAGCTAGCTCGTGGTGCCTTCCATCTTGCCGGTTCTGTTCTCCTAGTAGGCATCGGAGCTCCAATCCCAACACTGTTCACCTGCACAATTTGTTTCTATAGAACAAGAATGTCTTGTGCCACCACCCTTGCCTCCTCTCCTTCAAAGTACTAAACACCGCTCCTTGGAAAGCCCCCAAAGGATGAACGCATGCCCTCCAAGAATCTGATTGTTTCTTATTAATTATATGTTGTCCTACAGCAACAGATAATATATGAAAGCATGAAAGCGGATATTTCATTAGGCAATCAGCACTTTCCTAACATGCATCATAAGTAGTATTAAGATACTTAGACAGTAATAATCATCATTAAATATTTAAAATACATGGCTCATCAAATACCCCGAAAAATTCACTATTTTTCGCCGACACCAAGACCCAAGATACCTAAGGGCTTCTCGGCCGAGGAGCAAATGTTTCTCCTATCATTTATTACCACTGTAACTTTAAGTTGGGCACCAAGCTTCTGACAGGCAACAAGAGGCCGTTCAATCCAAGCTTATTCGTTTTGTTGTATTCCCTAAGAATCACTTGTTCCATCAGAAGATCGTCCTTTGCAAATTCCCGCTTAGGAACAACTTTCTTAGTGTATCTTGCTTTTGTATTATTCACATTCAATTTCGTTCTTTTTCTGCTATAAATTATTGGACTCAAATAAACCATCATACTAATCAACCTTGCCTGTTTTGTCCTGACAAGCTATCATGCTTCGTAAGTTTGGTCAAGATGTAAGCCATTGCAACCTTTGCACCCAAGCTGGAATGACCACGGGACAAGCAGATTGCACCTCCAACGAGAATCAAACCATTTTTTATCAACCTTTTTGAAGACCTATTTGAGACCTTCCTCACACTGCAATCAGATGATGCTCCATGGTAAACGGCACTTGCAATTGGCGTCCCAGAATAAGCTGTGTACATTACGTCCTCAACAGGATCCAGTCCATCGGGGAACTACAAAAAACAAATATTACAATCCCATGACAAATTCAGGATGTGCACCAGTTCATAATGCCAGAGGCCATAAAGTTAATTGGCAGTCCAGAGCCCACATTAAGTGCAAGTTGAAGGCCAAATGTAACCAACCTAAAACCAAAAAACTCCCCCCTGCCCAAAACAAAAAAACCCCAAAAATGTGTCCCAACATTTTCTTTTAGAAGCCACATTAGATTTTCAGCATACGGAAATGCAAATAAATGACAGTTTAAGAGATGTATTCTCAGCCACATGTTAAAAACAAGGAATACTTCAAACCAAAAGAGGTTGGAAAAAAAATGTTGTAATATTTTCTTCAAGATTAGAGAACCTCAGTTGTGTTGCATAATCTATATCCAATATTTCTAGTCTCCATGACAGAAAGCTCACCATAACACAGAGGAAACGGAGGTTTTGAAAAGAACAATATATTCATACCTTTTGAACGGTTGCACCCAACACTGACGCTGGTTGAGGAGAGTACTTGCGTAGTGCCTTATCCATCCTACATATGTAACTCCATATGCCCTTTGCAAATGCCAGCTTTGCCAGCTCTTCATTCAGGGCAGCATCTTCTTGATGCACCATTGTGATTTCGCATGCATTGCTATCAGGTACTGTAAACAAGAAGCATGGGTTCCAGATTTTAAAACTATTATAAGCGTTCTAAGTACAAAACAACACTGTCTACCAAAAAAATGCAAAAAGAAAATATCAATACCTGCCTTTTCTGATTCTCCAGCCAGATGTAAAGAATGTTACCCGTACATACTTCTTCTGTTTTGGAGCCAAAGGATGCTCGCACATCTGATAGTGCAATATGAAAAATAAATAGGCAATAACGATAAGCTAATAATCACATATATATAAATCTATTGCAGAACAGAGAGATAAGACACAGATTAAAATTTCTGACACCTTACTAAGACAATAAAAGGCCCCTTTACTGTCTTGCCACACTCTCCAAGCTAACACATACTCTCTTAAAGTCAAGAAGGGAAACTTCTTGACCAATCGACCAATCTCAGTTCCAGTGCTTTCCTCCAGCTGCAGCTGCTCATGCTCAATGAGGGTCTTGTCCCAAAGTTTCCGATAAGGGTTGTCCATGTAAAAATCTCTAAGCAACTCAGAGGAGCAATTTTCAAAAATTGTTACACTTATATATTTCAGAGGCTCATCCTGCCATACAAAGTAACATTTGCACATTAGAGTACCAGCAACTAGAACCACTAAAGCAGTATTGAATTTGTCCTCCCAAAAACAATTCTGGAAAGTATGAGTTGAAAAGGATAATATTGAGAATTAGAGATTTTGTCATTACAGCCTGAATTGCAATTAGCAAGGAAATGGTACTAGCGTCAAAGTGAAAGTTAAGAATACAACACAATAATATAAGCAAACCAGCAAGCAGAAACCTTACCTTAGGCTTGCAACACTTGGCCGAATAAGAAAAAGAACTGCTCCTTCTGCTAATAATATCTTCCCATCCTTCCTTCTCATTAAGCTTCGCCTCCTTCAAGTCCTCGAGGAGATGCTTCAGTTCCAAGTCAGATATAATGGTAGATATTCTACTGAAACAAAGAATTCACACAGAACCATAAGAAAATTACCCATAAATTCGAAGTTGTTTGACGGTCCTAATTTTAAAACGGTCTCAATTACACTCATCAAGGTTGTATAAAACAAGATCGGAAGAACAAATCAAATCACCCTTAATCCAAAGCGTCAACAAGTATTGCTGCTCCTGGGAAATTTACTCAACGGCACTAACTATAAGTGTATTTGACGCGTGTGAACTGGAAAATGAAATCTTAGAACGAAAAACACCTTACCGGGGGGAAGGCTGGGGAAGAGCTGGGGAGGAAGACAAATGGTCACTCACACGACTGGTGGTGGACGGCGAAATCCTGGACCACCGGAGAGAACAGAAGATGTGGATGCGGGTCAGAAACCACCTCACCAATTGGCTTGAAAATATGAGCAGCATCACTCCCATGGTACATGTGTTCCAGGTCCTCCAAACACCAACACCACCACCGCCACCGCCACCATCCATTGGCTCTGATCAATATCCGGTGACTTGTGATGATGAGGATTTTGACGACGGGCGACGAATTCCAGAGGTGTTTTTCCTCTGTATCTGAATAGCTACAAATTTTTTTCTTTTTGTTTTTTATTTTTTTAAAAGACGAGTACCTCGATCTTATCTAACCCTTTCTCACTTTTTTTTTTTTTTTTTTTGTTGAAAAACATAATTGAAGTAAAATTAATGTCTTATAATTTTTTGGTTTACAATGTTATATAGAATTAAGTTTGATTCAATTAATTAATTAATTATATTAACAATGAAGTAAAAAGATTATTTAGCACTTAGCAAAAAATATATTTAGTAAAAGAAGTATATTTATATTCTTTGGTAAATATATTTTTGTTAAATATGACATTTATTATTTTTTTTCTTTTTGAAGAGGACAGTTTACTCATATCAATAGTCTGCAAAATATTTTCCTGAAATAACATCTCCACCTAGAAAAATAAATAATAAAATTTCTCCTTTTAGGTGGATATCTTTTTTCTTTCTTGATATAATATGAGGTGATATCTTCTTCAAGGACTTTTCCCTAAAAGACCCTAAAACTTTTTTAGAATTCAAGTTTTGACACTCAAACCACTTCCATTGGGGTGTTGCAAGCCTGTCAAAACAAAGGAGCTCAATGTTATAAACAATTTTTTTCATGTTAGAAGTCTTGAGTTTGAATTATATTTTTTTAATGATTTTCTTAATATGTGTAAAATAGTAAATTAATTTATAACATGAAATGGAGATAATATTAAACTTTGCTACTTACTCTTTTTTTAAATAAGAGAGATATTAATGTTTTATCTATGTCCTAAATACACGTTACACATAAACTTTTTGTAAAACCAATAAATTAGTTCAGAAAAAGATTCAATGGCATAAGAAATCCAGGTTTGAGAGTATATGTTTTCAAGGCGCCCCTATCTATTATCTCGCTAATTAGGGGAAGCCTTCTGTTAAGATTCTTGGTCCCACTTACAGAGGATGGTAGTTGTAAAAAATCAAGAAGACAAAGTTGTAGTTGCTATAGCATGCATCATGCATCCAAGTACATCATTCAAAAAAAGAAAAAAAAAGAAAAAGAATATCGCGCGTGTCCCACTCCCATTTCACGCGCGTGAAATGCACATGCCCACTAACGCAAATGGCAGTTGTTGAAAAGTAGGCATACTACTTTCTTGTGACAAGTTTACTTATTTGCTAATATATTCACTATTTATTATGCAACATATGTACCCCTTGCACATAAAATTTGGCACAGGAGACTATAAAAGAGACACAAAATGCATAAATGATAAAAACTATGTTATATAATATAGACACAAATGATTTACAAAGTAGACACACTCAAAAAAAAAAGAGGGCACATAATTGTTCAAAAGTATGACAATTTTACATGTTTATTACCACATTCAACCTTGCTTATCAACCCATTGTATAAAAAATCCGATAAAAATTACACAGCGTAGTTATTTTTTAGAGCTTCCTTGAAATAGCATGGTTAGTTGCCTCATTCATTTGAGATGATGGAACACCTCGGAAAAAGAAGTTCTTACTAAAAGTCAGACACCACGTCTCTCTCAAATTATATAACTTGTTCAACCAACAGTCATTATGGCACCCAAACTTATCCATCAAATTACAAAAAAGAAGTAACACATTATTTTTTTTATAATAAACTTAAAGCACACATACTTGTAATGCTAAACACACTCCTTTATATAATTAGGCACATATAGTCATAAAATTAGGCACAAACTGTAATAAAAGTGGGCACATAGATCAGAAAAATACAGGCGCACATGCATGGAAAATGTATATAACTTAGGTACACTCTGTTCATAAAGTGGATGCAAATGGTTATGAAGTTAGATACACAAGCTTATAAAATTAGGCACACAGGTCAATAAACCAAAAGTACACATACCTATAATACTTACATACTCCTTATAAAAGTAGACACACATATTTGAGAAAATGCAGGCATGCACTTGTAAAAATATATATAACCTAGGCATACTCTGTTTATAAAGTGGGCATAAAAGGTTATAAAGTTATGTACACAAGCTTATAAAATTAGGCACACATGTCAATAAACTGAAAGCACTCGTACCTATAATGTTTGGCACACTCTTCTTTAAAATTAGTTACAAAAGTATGCACAAACTGTTATAAAAGTAGGCACACAAATCAGAAAAATGCAAGCACACATACTTGTAAAGATGTATGTAATCATACACACTCTGTTTGTAAGCACAAATGGTTATAAAGTTCAAATAAGATAGACAAACATAGTTAATAAAGTGGATACACTCTCTTATAAAATTGAACACAAACAATTATAAAAGTAGGCACACATTGAATTTAACAACTAAACTACAAAATACATAAAAAAATCATATATAAGTTTAAAAAACATAACATTGCATTACATTAAAACAAAAACAAAACATATAAAATAGAAAATCAATATTACACATATACATAAAAGTATGCACACTTTGTTTCAAAAGTAGGCTAATATAGTTTAAAAATTAGGCACAATGACTTATAAAAGTAGGCACACTAACACTGCAGCATAAATACGTAGTACGAATAAAATAAGATAATTCACAATAAAAAATAAATTAACATTCGATTGAAAAGTACAACAAACATTGTATTGCAACCAACAAAAATGTCTAAAAAAAGAAACAAAATAAAACTTCAATATTACACTTATGCATAAAAAGTAGGCACACAGTTTAAAAATTAAACATAATTGCTTACAAAATTAGACACACTAACTACTGCATTTCAAATACGTAATACAACCAAAATGAAATGGTAGCCAGCCATATTAAAATTGAAATACGGTTGAAAGCAAAACAAACATTACATTAAAACAAAAAAAAAAAGTTTAGAAAATAGAAACATAACAAAAATTCAAAATTTACACTTATCATAAAACAAAGGCACACTTAATTGTAAAATTAGGCATACTCATTTATCAAACTGGGCATACTTTGTAATTAAACTAAACACACATATGTATAGCAACACAACTTCTAAAAAACAACCATTAAATTTAAAACAAAAAGACATCTTACGTGAAATTTGTTTCAATCTATATTCACAATTGGAAGTGTTTAAAATACGGTAATTCCTACCCTCCGTACCTATAACACGGCACACATGCATTCACTAACACAAAAAATCATAAAAATAACAAATAAACTGAAAAAGAAGCAATGTATTACCTGTAAAATCTTCTTCAACATATTCCAACAGCATCGAAACAACATCTTTGCAAGACGAAGGATTTAAAACATCATAATTGAACCTCGTCCACATCAACAACCGACACAATATTAGTTTATTCACAATCTTCCATTCATTACAAAATGGTGCGTGTGATTAACGATGACCAATTGAATAAAATCACACAAAATTCGGTGAAATCGAGCCGCCTAAGTAGTATAGAATCGTGAGGGGAGTAGAAAATCGTGGAAAGAAAGGAAAAATACGTCTGAGAATAGAAGAAGCTTGGGGAAGAACACACGTGGATTTGGAAGATTTTGTTGATTTTGTTAATAATAAAATAATTAAATCACTTATCAAAACGATAAATGTGTAAACATTACATGGTGAACTTGAATACATGGTATAATTTGCCATAAATTGGGAGTTTAGGAAAATATTATATTTGAATTCACAAATTTCATTACATTTAAGTTTTTTTTAAAAATAAGTTAGTATAATTTGTCATATATATTTTACTATATTACTACTATTTACAAATATAAATTTTATGTTGAATATATTCAATATATGACATTTTTTTAATATAAAAATTATAATTAAAAAATATATATCCATGTTCCGAGCACGGCTTATAAATAGTAGATTACATTATCATTAAACATTTTATTATTATGATACAAGGGTTATTTTTGTCAAAAAATATCCCTCTCCAAATTCTCAAAATAAAAAAGTCACTTCTTTCTTATTCCACAAAAAAATATTAAAACAATATTTGAATAAATCATTCACCTTATTTTCTCTTCTTTTTCCGCCCCTCCTCTTCTTTCCGCTCTTAGTCTCCCAAACTAGGCATATGAGTCGAGAACGAAGGCCCGAATATACTTAGTTATGCAATAGAAGTTGACACTTTGTCCTTTAAAAAATAAAAGAAAAAGAAGTTGACACTTTATCACTTCGAAAAAAAAAGAAATATGTGTGTATAGTCGTAACTTAATTGATTTTGAGTTACAGAATTAACATCAAGAGTTAATATTCAAATTCATATGATAATGTACAAATTTCAATCATGAACCTCTATTATGCAGTACTCTTGAATCATCATAATTTATATTTTATACCTGAACGTAAAAATTATCCTTTGTATAACAAAGAAGAGAGAAAACCTTTTTATACCAAAGAAGAGAGAAAACCCTAGACATACACTGTCCAAGTTGGGATTTACTTAAAGTTTTATTTTTTATTGAAGAAAAAGAAACCAAGCCGAGTATGACAGGTCAGGGGAAATGATATTGTAGTCCTAATATAGTATTACAAGTAATAACAATCTTCGGTCGTAGGCCATCGGGTCGAGGTTTGCTCTTCATTTCTCCACCCCATTTGTAGCGGCGCGCCAAAGGAATAGTGGAGAGAGAGAGAGAGAGAAAGAGAGGGAGAGAGAGAGAGCCCCGCCCCACCCGCCTTCGTCCAGAGAGAGGAGCGCAGATGATCCAAAGGGCCCCGTCTCAGTCTCAGTCTCAGTCTCAGTCTCCCTCCTATTCTCACTCCCCTCAGGCATGTCTTTTCTTTCCCACTCTTCTTTTGCAAACTTTTCGCTAAAAGAAAAAGGTCCCAACAATATCTCATTCCCAGAAGCCAACCCAAGTTTTAATTCGATTACAATCTAACTCCCAAAACCCAAATTTATATTTTTCATTAATTGACACTTATGTCTCTTGAATCCCAACCGCAGAAGAAGAATTACTGCATCATAGGAGGAGGAGTAGGAGAAGATGTCTTCGGAATCATGGTGGTTCCCAAAGAGCTTCTCCTTGAACATCACCAAACAGATTCCCTCTCCGCCGCCCCTTCTACTGCCGAGCTTAAACTTAATCGCTCCCTCCCGCTCTTTCCGATGCTGGATATCGGAAGAGCTTGCCATGTAAGACTAGTTACCGTGTTTTAAATATTTCGTTCGAAAATATTCTTCATTTATCATGCTACCATCGTTAAATTTTACAAGATTCAACAGAATAGAGTGTTTTTGTTTGTTCAGGAGATTGTGCAGACTAGAGAAGTTGGTGAGTTTCTTAGTGGTGCCTTGGCAGGAGCTATGACCAAGGCGGTTCTCGCTCCTCTGGAAACAATCAGGTTCCCTCTGTCTGTCTTCGCCCGGTTTCCGTCGGATACTTTTTTACTAGTCCCTTGTTTTAGATTTGTGTATAAGAAAATGCTAAATTTTAGATTCGGATTTAAGAAAATGCTAAATTTTATATATTTTTTAAAGAAATCTAAAATTTTAGATTTTTTTCTTTGATAAATTAGAATGTCTTCAAAATTTTGTCCCCCATTATTATTTTTACTAGTTTTCATATTTAATTAAATAAAGAGATGTTAAAATTTATTAATATTGGAGAGTATAATAGAAAAAGTTCATTAACTATAAAGTTAATGGACAAGTAAAAAGAACACGGAAATTTGTCACAATAACCCTACCTACGTGACGAGTAAAAAAAGACAAGAGGGAGTATTTTTTTAACTCAAATATCTTCATCAAAAAATTCATCGAAAAAGTTTATGAAACGTGGAGATGTTTGAACTTGAATTTCCAAGGATTTGTAGAAAATAGTATTACCTCCATTTCATAATATAATGTTATTTGATATTTCAGAAAATTAAGAAAAAATTGAAATAGATGGTTTTTTTGGAATAAAATACCTTCAATACCTTTGTATTAAATTAATAAACTCACCTTTCAAAACTTAATCTTTTCTCTCCTCTCTCCTTTCTCCATATTTCAAACTTTTATCAAATGTGAATGGGTTTAGGCATTGGGAATTATTATGTAGTGATACATTGATTGTATAGGAGTATTCTTAGGAAAAATGTTTATAAAGGAAACTCACCTTACAATATGAAAAAGTCATGATGAAAAATTCATCTATGACAACTTAACCTTATATTATGAAAATGGAGGTAGTACTACTATTGATGTTATCCGCAAATATACATTTTGAGATTTGAGCTGGCAAACTTGGATGCCAAATTTTGTGGGACAAAAAAATAAGTAGCACATACTTAAAACTCTTCTTGTAAGTTGCAATACCATTAGTTAGTACTCCCAATCGTGATTTGTGCTCAAGTATGTGCTGCCCAATCTTGATTTTCAAGTTTTAACGTCTGGATCGAATAATTTAGATATGTAATTTACATGCTTGGATTTATAGTTCATAGACTCTAAACTTTTCTTGAACTTTTCACATTTTGGGGGCAATATTTGGTTGGATTTTATCTTTTGGGGCACACTTTAATTAACTTAAAGGTAATTCTAAGGATGTTCTCAAGAAATATATATCCTCCCTATGTTCTACATGCCTTATTGTGGAGATTAAATAATTAGCTTAAAGGTATGAGGACGTACTATAATTTTTGTTAATGCATCTAGCCAGAGACCAAAATATCTGCATCCTAGATCTTTTCCCTTACTTGGTATTCTAAAATTTGCAGGACCAGAATGGTGGTTGGTGTTGGCTCAAGAAATATCTATGGTAGTTTTGTTCAGGTAATCGAAAAACAGGGCTGGCAAGGACTATGGGCTGGAAATGCAATAAACATGCTCCGCATAATTCCAACCCAGGCAATTGAGCTGGGAACCTTTGAGTGTGTCAAGCGAGCAATGACCTCAGCCCAAGAGAAATGGAACCGAGCTGGGTGCCCAAAGGTGCAGATTGGTAATGTTAATTTGAGCTTTTCAATCTCCTGGGTCTCTCCGGTTGCTGTGGCTGGTGCTGCTGCTGGAGTTGTTAGCACAATTGTCTGTCATCCGCTTGAAGTACTAAAGGTACTTGAACTTGAAATTATGAACTGCTGTTGGAAGAAAGAATATTATATCTGTCTCTGGAATAAGATATGTAGTTATCTTTATCTTTCTCTTGTACGTATCTGTTTTTGCTTTGGAATTATGAACTCATTTGATATATTTTTTTTTAATTTTTAAAAAATAATCTTCAGGATCGATTGACTGTAAGTCCTGAAATTTATCCTAGTATAAGCGTTGCAGTGCGGAAGATTTATAAGGACAGTGGCATTGGGGGCTTATATGCTGGAATATCTCCCACATTGGTTGGCATGCTTCCTTATAGCACATGTATCTATTTCATGTATGAGACAATGAAGAAGTCGTACTGCTTGTCAAAGAAAAAAGAATCTTTAAGTCGTGCAGAGATGCTATTAATTGGAGCTCTTTCAGGTGAGAATCTTGGTGTTGATTATGTTGTTTTAAGATTTAACTTTTTCTCCAACTTTTTTCCATGGAGAGCAAAAGATGTATGTCTTACCCTGTTCTTGAAGTTGTTAATTAGAAAATATATCAACATTTTCTCCAAAAATAGTTAAAAATGGTGTGTTATAATTCCCCTCATCAGGTTTAACCGCCAGCACAATCAGTTATCCCCTGGAAGTGGCAAGAAAAAGGCTAATGGTTGGTGCTTTGCAAGGTAAATGTCCACCTCACATGGCGGCTGCACTATCGGAAGTCGTTAGGGTGGAGGGTTTGACAGGACTGTACCGGGGCTGGGGTGCAAGTTGCTTAAAAGTAATGCCATCTTCGGGTATCACCTGGATGTTTTATGAGGCTTGGAAGGATATATTGCTCGGTGAAAGGCACAAGACATGATTTTTGTGTCCGAGGGAGGGTTTTGGATACCGGAAGCAGTTCAACTTAGCTGCCAAGAGTTTTTTTTAACCGGCCAGGTAACTTACTGAAGCTCATCACGAACTTGATTTTGGGTATTTTTTCTTCTTAGAGGATGAAGAAAGATGATTTAGTATTAGAATATATATCTTTCCCATGAATCGCAAATTTGCAGTTGATGATGTTTTCTGAACTTTTGCGAGGGAAACTCGTCCGGTAAGATACTGGGGAAAATTCTTTTGTCCATTGTTACCATATATCCCTTTCATTTTAGAATTTGTTTGTCAACTGATATAACTATTAATAAAATACTATAAATAAAATGATTAACTTGTTTTAATTGAAGATTTAATAGAGTAAATTGTTTCTCCTTGACTATGAATTTATTTAAATTATATCTAAGTATTTGTTATATTGAATTATCCTAATAAAGATAAATATAAGTATATGTAAAAATTTTTATTTAATACTCTTGATAAAATGATACAGCTTGAAATAGAAAAAAAGAATTGTCTAAGGCCTAGTTTGGGAGTTTAGGAGGGAAGAGAAAAGAAGAGGAGAGGAGGGGTGATTTAAAGGTTGATTTTGGGAGTTTAGATAAAGGAGAAAATGAATTTTTTTTTTTTCTATTTTGCAAGTTTGAAGAAAAGTGGAAGAAAATATTTTTAGGACAAAAATAACCTTTGAATAAAAAAATAAAACATTTAATAATGTAAAATATGCACTCCCTTCTTTCATCAAAGATGTACTTTTTTTTTCTTTCGTCCTAGATTAGTTTTATTTCTTCTTATAAATGGTAATTATTTTATGTTTTTCTTTTATACCCCTCATTATTTTATCTTTTAATTATTAAAACTCGCAATTTTTAAGAATTATTAATAAGCACACATTATTCAACAAAAATAAAATAAAATTAGACACATTATTTTACTACTCTCTTCGTTTTTTTATTTGTCATATTGTGAGAATTTCATGTTTTTTTATTTGTCACATTGTGTTTTTAAGGTGATATTTAATGAATTTTTTCTATTATATGTTCCTATTAATAATAAATTACAACCTCTTTTGTTTCTTCCAACATGGAAACTAATGGAAAAAATAATGAGGAGAGAGAAATGTTTGGAGAAAATTTCAGTCTACACAAGAAAAAAATTTAAAAATCTGTATTTTTTTAAATGGTGTGATATTTAAAATATGTCAAGTAAAAAAACATATGGAGAGAGTATTTATTTGTAGTTTCAAAATAAAATGTCAAATTCATTTAATATTAAAGAATAATAAAGATTAAAATAAAATTTATTAGTCTAACTAATTTTCTTAATTTATATAATCATTGAAATAAGATTATTTTTGTGGAATAATAAATATAACTCGGGAATTTATAAGGATAACGTGAAAAAATTCATTTTTTCTCGCTAAATTTCTTCTCTCTAACTCAATTTTTTCTAACTCTAAACTCAAATCTTTCACATTAAATACAAATTTAAGATAGATATAGATAATTTTGAATATTTAAAAAAAATCAATTTTAAGATACACATAAATTATTTTTCCTCATTTGCTAAGTTTGGGAAAGCCAAAGTTTCATTATCAACGTCTTCGTTAAATATTTTAACTTTATTTCTATGTTCTTTACTTGAACTATATGGGTTATAGTTAGGCACGTCATCTTACGCATACTTTTTTAAAATAATTTCAAAAAATTCGTGTAAGTTTTTGTTAACTCAATCATGAAACTTTATTTTTATGTATAAAGAAATTATAAAGAACGGAGAATACTTCAACTTCCCTGACATACGCAATGTCAATTCATAGTTTTGCATGAAAATCACAAGTTCAATTGTATTTATTTACCGTAAATATGACAAATTTGGTCAAAAATTATTTATTTTGTCTTTACTTAGCCTTATTTTTTTATTATTTATTTTAGTTCAACAACTATTTATCATAGCTGAATTTTATCATATATATTTTATTTACTCATTCTAGTCCAATAATTGTTTATCTTTGATATTTTTAATCCAAAATTTTTAAAATAATTTCAAATTCTTCTTTCCAAATATGAAAATGCGTCAATTAAATATCTCGATTTGTAAAGTTCTTTACAAAATCCTTTAAAATGTAAAAAAACGTATCAATTAAGTTCATTACCTCATTTTTATAAGGATTTAAATAACCAATTTCATTTGGACCACTTGTAGCCAAAATGTAAATCTAAATTTTATAAATAAATTTTGCAATTTCATTTAACTTCTTAAATACATAGTTGTTGGACTAAATGTGCCAATTACTCTATTAATTACTTAAATAAAGTAAATTGAGTAGCAACATTGCTCATAAGCGAAAATTTTTAACTTCGTCATAGAGATTTGAGATTTGAATTGGCTAAATAAATTGAAGAAATACCACGTGCCAAATTGTTGAAATCACAAAGAAAATCTATTATAGATTAATTAATATTGCATTTGAAAAATAACTTGAAAAAAGTGCATTTAGATTGGATGCTAAATTGGAAATTTTGAATTTTTTTTATTTTAAATGCCTACAGATAGGAAAAATGTTATAGTACAAAAAGAAAAACAATACATGCACAACACCGAATCACAATCTTGAGAATATATGTATTAATAAGTAGTGTGCACAAACCTTAAATCAATATCGATGACCAAATTCCTTAGAGAATGTAGGCAACCTACGCTAAACTCATATTAGTTTTGAAAAATCAAATTTTTTGTGTTTTTTACTTCAAAATTGATATTTTTTTTGTAAAAAAAAATTCAAATCATCCATATATATCTTCAATTATGTTGACAGTGAAAATTTTAATAAATATTTGAGTTGGGGTTAGAGAGAAGGTAGAGAGGATAGGTGTTAGAAAGAGAAAGTTTGGGAGAAAAATAAAATGTTTTTAATTTTTTCACGGTAAACTTTTAAATTTTTGAATTGATTTTATTGATCCTCAATTAAAATATTAATCTATGTTAATTGCATTTTCTTGAAACGTATCGGACATGAGCTTATAAAAAAAAATTTCTAACATGAAAAAAAGTATTACAAAAATTATGTTATATATAATTATAATTGGACAATAAGAGTGAATCGTGATGACAAAGCACTTTTCCTTATTTATTTTCACTTGACTTGTCAAATGAGTGATCATGAATTCAAGTCACTTTGGGAGTAACTTTTTACGCATTTTTAACATTATAAAAAATATACAATCCTAATTAATCTCATAGCACATATTATATTTAATAGGTTGATTTCAACTCATTTGTCTCGAAATATTATCGTGGGAACGTGAAAATAATGCTTACAAAAAATATCTAGTTGGTATAACTTTACTTCCAAAATTATGAACACAATGTGAGTGAGTGAGGATAAATTTTATATTTTGTACTAAAAAGTATACACTTGTCTAAATTAAGGACTTCAATTTGGAAAATAATTCACAAAAAAGAGAAAAAAAGAAAAAATTCTCAAATTATGGAGTTTGTTTCAATCAGTCATAATTTAATTTGTGTTCGTTTTGACAAGAGGCCCAATAGTGCAATCTCTCTCACTTAAATTTCAATACCGAGCATGCCAAGTGAAACATCTTGAGTTCGAGTCACCTATGAAGCAATTTAATACCGCATACTAGCTTTGTGCCCTACATTCCCTTCCGGATAAATCGATAACTCTCAAATACCATATTAAAAAAAATTGGGTTCGTATTATGAGTATATAGAGTTAAAGGCTATATTTTGATTGTATTTTAGTTAGAAAAAATTAGTTTTTTATTATTGGATTTTGTAAAAGTTAAAATATTTATGTGAAAAGATATGGGATTCAAAGTGAAAAAAGAGTGAAGTAGGATGAATAGACCTTTAACTCTTTGGAGCCAAAACAAATAAAAGGCGTCTCTTTGGGGCCAAAGCAAATAAAAGATGTTTTTGTGAGGGTTTAGTAATCAAAATTTCTCCTCCTTCCTCCTCCTTGTGTAGTCTCCTCCTCAGAGTCCGTTCTCTATTGTCGCGCCACTCTGACGACTCTGACGCCGCCTTCACCTTCGATTTTATCATTTTTGTTGAATTGTCTTCGATTTTGATTCAAGCTATGTGCATCACTGCTTATTTGTACATATATTATCAAAATTGTGATTTGGTGTTGTGCATGTATTGATTTTTCTTTTTTGAACTATAAATTAAATGGTTGACATCTTGAGCTTTAGATGCTCTTTTGTTTTTTACTCACTAAATAAGAAAGAAAAGTTGAGAACTATACAAAATTTTAATAAATTTACTGTATATTAGATAAACTTGGGACGATAAATAGTTTTGATGAATCGGGCATGGGACTAACCATATCCGTAACTTGTCGGGACAACCATGATGGTCTACCTCTATTTCCAGGCCAGAAGAGTCCTTAAAATTTTGTAAATATTTAGAAATTATATGTATTTTACATTCAAGCTCCCACATAAGTTTTTTTTTTCAAAGTAACCCCAAGTCATAACTTACACTACTTGACTTTTATTTTAAAAAAAAGAAAACTAAAATACTCACCTCCCTCTGAGAGTGAAATCGATCGACAGAAAGAATACGACTTTCTCTGCTCTCTTCGTTCGGCGGCTGCGAGCAACGTGGCGCTTCGCCAGTCCGCTTCCCTCTGGCTCCAATCACGGTTAGCTCTCCTGCGGTGGGCGACACAACAGCAGCAGTAGCTGTGCCTGTTCAAAATTAAATTTTAAAGGTTAATCTAGTAGAAACATTTTTTGTTTTACAAAATTTACTTAATTCATCCTTAAATCCTCCCATTTTAAATTCCCCACCCTTCTTCTAAGCTAAAAGTGAAAAATTTTGATTTTGTTAGTAAAAAAATTTCTAAGTTTTTTTTTAATGTAAAAATATGATTTTTTTCTGTTTTATTTATAAATTAATTAATGAAATTTTAATTTTAATTTATAGGTTCGATTTGACAAATTTTTACATCTATAGACAGGGATGGCACTAGTAAAGGGCTTGGGGAGACTCGAGCTCCCTTAGCAATTTTGAAAAACTTTAGATATTATGCATATTTTACATTCAAATCCCTCAAAATTTTTTTCAAAGTAACCCCAAAACTTTAGGGTGCTTGACTTAAAAAAAAAACTCAGCTCCTACTCGCACTCACATCGACAGAAACAGAAGAAAGGAAAACAGAAAAAACCTCCCTCTCGGTCTCGGCTCTTCTCGGCTCCCTCCTCCGCGGTAGCTACGGCGAGGCGTGCGGCGGCAAACGGTGGCGGCGCAGCGAGTCGGCTTCCTCAAAAAAGTCAGTAGCTGCCTGCTCTTCTGCTGTTATTCAAATCTTGACAGAAAAGAAGTAAGTTTGTGATTACATTTTAAAGGTTAATCTAGGTAGAAATATTTTTTGTTTTAAAAATTCACTTAACCCATTCTCAAATCCTCCTATTTCAAATTCCTCACCCTCTAAAGTGGAAAAATTTTGAGTGTGTCAAAAAATTTCTAGGTTTTTTTAAAAAAAAAATAATGAAAGAGGGTTTAATTGTTGAACTAAATAATAAAGAACTTCTAATTAATTGTTGTTCTAATTCATATGTGAAAATTTTTAAATTTAATTGAAAAGATTTGATTATTATACAGGATTTTTACATGAAAAAATATCATTGAAAAGTGGAAGAACCCGTTGAAGAAACATCATATAATAAAGGAAAGGTTAATAATGAAGATAGTGGGAAATAGCCTCGCTTAGGGGTAGAGTTTTCGGATTGTTAGTGATCCAGGATTACGTAAATCAATTGATACTTATGAAATTAGAGATGAATTAAGGAGACTATGTGACTAACTCAACCATGTGATCATAAATTTCCGCAAACTGATTTTGGTGAAATTAGGTGATCTTTTCAAAAGATATGATCTAAAGATTTTACTTGCTTAGAATAAAGTGTACATAAAAATGGGCAATGAGTTTCTCAATGACAGTTTGCTTGTTATGTTGAGTAAGAGATTTTTATGAGTATTGAAAATGAAGCAAATTTGTAGCGGAAATATGCAAACTCAAAGAATAAAATCGCCATGTTAATCATTCCCTTCACATGTAAAACTCTATTTTAGATCATTTTTCATTAGTGATTTCTTTTTCATTGTAAAAGTATTTGTATGAGTGTTATTTGTTTTTATATTAATCTTCTAATCGTTCATATTGTAGGTTGTCTTTTGATTGTGCTGGATCGGTTATCTCAAGATTCTTAACGACTTTTGCATTCATATCTTCCTTGATAGAGGTATTTATCCCTTGAGTGATGGATAATTATTCCTCATGAGTGATGAGTGATCACTCCTCATTGGTAATGGGTGATTACTTGTTCTTTTGGTATTTTATTTGCATTAATATCTTCGGATTTGATAGTGATACTTATCCCGTGAGTGATGAGTGATCACTCTTCATTGGTAATAGCGATTACCTATTTTTTTTGCTATTTTATTTGTAAATTTGGAATTGTTTGAATGTCTTTTGTACTTGGAATGCATTTATTTTATAGACGAAATTCTAGCAAAATTTTTAGTGTTGTTCAGCCCTTCCCCCCACCCCCACCCCCACCCCCTTTCCTGTCTTGGTTCTGCCACCATCTATAGATCGAGATTTCGAGGTAATTTTTGCTCTTACTTTGTTTCGATTGTGTTCTTGAACTAAAGAAAGATGGTTTACTTGTTGAACTAATATTGAAATTGAAGTACTACTAATTAATTGTTGTTTCTGTCCTGGGTTTTATAAGTGAAAAGTTTTTTTGATGAAGTTGAGGACTATTTCAAGGGGCTTTTTTAGCAGAGGATTAGGAACAGAGGATGATGTTCATGTTTGTGTTTCTTCGAGTGCTTGTTGGAGTGGGTGTTGCTGTTTTGAAGAAAAGGCGTTAATACTTTATTTTATGTGTCAATTATTTTTATTTTTACATGGGGATTAATATGTATATGTTTAATAAATTGGTTTCTTTATACTTGAATGATGGCACGGGCATTGTTTAGTTTCTTAAATTATCTTAGTTGGAGTACATTCTACTAGTTTTGTTTGACCTACCTAATTGGATATTTCTTGAATTATTGTTTAATTTAGTTTAAAAGATTTGATTATATAGGATTTTACTATGAAAAAATATCTTGAAAAAAGTGAAAGAAGAGTTCTAATGGTTGAAAAAAATGGAAGAAGACTTCTAATTTGGTCGAACCGCTATCATGTAGTTGAGATCATTTTTCAATAGTAATTTCTTTTTCATTACAAAAGTATTTGTATGAGTGTTATTTGTTTTTATATTAATATTCTAACCGTCCTAAATTAATTGCAGTTCATATTGGAGGTTGTCTTTTGATTGTGCTCGATTGGTTATCCGAACAACTTTTGCATTCATATCTTCAACGTTGATAGAAGAATTTATTCCGTGAGTGATGAGTAATCATTCATCGTGAGTGATGGATGATCACTCCTCATTGGTAATGGGAGAATATCTATTTTTTTGCTATTTTATTTGCAAATTTGGAATTGTTTGAGTGTCTTTTGTGCTTGGAATATATCTACTTTATAGATGAAATTTTGTCAAAATTTTTAGTGTTGTTCAGCTTCACAACTTTTCTTTCCTGGTTCCGTCACTGTCCATTTTTGTTTGATTTTGCAACCAATCTGCGCCTCCTCTTTCTTTCTCTCTCTTTATATATATACATGCATATTAATCTTTCTACCTGCGTTTGTTAGAGCAATTTAACTTTGTTAATCTATCAAAGTTGCTCTGGCGGAGGAAATTGCGGTGGCATTATAGAAAGCCTTTTAGATCAAATAGATACCACATTTTAGCTCAAAAGAACTTCAGAGAAAAGGAAGTTCTTTTAAGGGTAGTTATCCTATCTACTTATCCCGTGATATCTTCATGACTCACTTGAAACAAAAAAAACAGCCCTTTTATTTTTTCGTTGTTGTTGTTATTATTATTATTATTATTATTATTATTATTATTATTATTAACATTGTTGGAGACATCATTGAATCTTCTTTTTTTTCCCCCCTCGCTGATGCAGTTCTTAGGGTGTATTTGGATTGATTTCTGTTTGGAAAATTTTGCATTAGAGGGGAAGTGGGCCTGAAGTTGAAAATATATAAACAAGGAGTAAAGGCTGTGATGATATTTCCTTTGAGCACCAAAATCAGCCTTCATAGTCATCAGAGAGAAGAAGAAGAAGAAGAGATGGGAAAGTGAATGAGTGCAATTGAAGTTTATGCATCCAGTTAGCACCCCATACACCCCTAAACCCTCATATCAATTTGTTTTATTCTCTTTGGCCAAAAAAAAATTGACTCTTTGCGGCATTGGCTGTCAACTGAGGGAATTCATCTGAAGGAGTGAAGGGCCTGATTGGAACGCATTTTGTAATTTGAAGGATTTGTTTTAAAAATTGAGGTCATTAATTGAGACAAGTTCATAATTTAGAGAACCAAATTGAAATTTTATTCAGACCGCTCACCTTTGATACCAGTACCCTACTGTCCCTAGATGTCTAATGCTTCACTCCTGGCACCTTTCTGTAAATTGCTCAAGAACTGCAAATCAATATTTGAGCTTAAGCGAATCCACGCACTTTTGATTGCCTTTGGCCTCTCAAAGGAACACCCTTTTGCCTCAAAGATCCTCTCTTTTTCGGCAACCTCTACTTACTGTGACATCAATTATGCTCATCGATTTTTTGTTCAACTCCCAAACCCATCAATCTTTGACTACAACATAATCATAAGGGGCTACTCTAATAGCAGAAACCCAAACAATTCTTTATGTTTGTTTGTTCAAATGTTGCAGAACTGTGTCATCCCGGACCACATGACATACCCTTTTCTTGCAAAGGCTTGTGCTAGATTATCAGAGCTGAGGCTTGGAATGTGTGTTCATGGCATAATATTGCGAAATGGGTTTGTTTTAGATCGTTTTATTTTAAATTCTTTGATGCATATGTATGGTTCTTGTGCCGATATAGTTGGTGCAAGGAAATTGTTTGATGCTATGCCTGCGAAGAACTTGGTTTCTTGGAATACCATGCTGGATGCATATGCAAAGTGTGGAAAAGTGACTTCAATGAGGGAAGTGTTTGATTTGATGACAGAGAGAGATGTTGTTTCGTGGAGTTCTTTGATAGATGGCTATGTTAAGGACGGAGAGTATATGGAGGCTTTGGCTATATTTGAGAGGATGAGAGACCTGGGACCCAAGGCAAATGAGGTGACTATGGTTAGTGTTCTGTGTGCTTGCGCTCACTTAGGGGCACTTGAGCAAGGGAAAGCAATGCATAGGTATGTGGTTGAAAACAGTTTAACTTTGACTTTAGTATTGAGGACATCTCTTGTTGACATGTATGCTAAATGTGGTGCAATTGAGGAAGCATTAGCTGTATTTCGTGCGCAGTCAATGAGACAAACAGATGTTCTGATTTGGAATGCCATGATTGGTGGGCTAGCTACTCATGGGTTTGCTACAGTGGCACTTGAGATGTATAGGGAAATGCAGAGTTTTCAGATCCAACCAGATGAGGTCACTTATTTGTGCCTGTTGAGTGCCTGTGCCCATGGAGGACTGGTAAGGCAAGCCTGGTATTTCTTTGAGTGTCTTGGCAAAAATGGCATGACACCAAAAACTGAGCATTATGCTTGCATGGTAGATGTTTTAGCACGAGCAGGCCAGTTATCTGAAGCATACAGGTTTGTGTGTGAAATGCCAGTTGAACCCACTGCTTCTATGTTAGGTGCATTACTCAATGGTTGTATGAATCATAGAAACTTGGATCTTGCAGAAATTGTAGGAAAGAAACTTATTGAATTGGAGCCTGGGCATGATGGCAGGTATGTTGGCCTATCGAATGTTTATGCGATTGGAAAGCGTTGGAATGATGCCAGAACAATGAGGGAAGTAATGGAGACAAGAGGGGTGAAGAAATTTCCTGGTTTAAGCTTTGTGGATATTTGGGGAACGCTTCATAGATTCATTGCACATGATAGCCTACATCCCAAATCTGAAGAAATTTATATGATGCTAGATTTCATTGTGGCCCAAATGACATCTGATGAAGATGGTGAAATACAAGAATGTTCTTCACTTCTTATTGAGAATATGTAAACCTTGTTGGGGTTCTTGTGCAATCCTTTTAAGATACCATAGTTCCACAACTGGAAGCAACTGTCAAGACTGAATAAGATTTTTCAACTACTTCATGTGCTTGTAACTTTGTGCTTTAGAATATTTCTTTGTAAAATTTCAATCAGCCCAAATGTTTGCCATTAGGAAATGGGAGGGCTGGGGTTTATCTTTGAGGGCTTTCCATATAGTAGTTTATGAGTATTGAGGGAAGATTCAGTATCAGGTATAGTATGATAAATACACTCAGGAAATTTTTACTTGCTTTTAATATTTGTGCTTGTCAATTAAGTTCTGTATGATATATACAAAAGATAAACTTCGTATTTAAGTATACAAGGAGGGATTCTAGATACTCAATTGCTGTCTTGTTATTAACTGGAGTGGGACACCTCTGTTTTAAGTAGAGAAATGGACATTGAATGGTTTAGTTGCAGTACTAAGAATTATTCTGCTTAGACAACTTTTCGTAATTGGAGACCTGCATGAAGGGAACACTTGAGGTAAATTCGCATGGACATTATTTTTTTTATGAAGCTACTCTTTTGTTGCGGATTTGTTAAACATTAAATATTATCTTTGTCATTATGTAATTAGTGCAGTGGTTTGTCATTTATGAAACTTGTTTCTTATACATATATTAGTTATTGAGTTGCATGCATCACCAATGAGATTATGCACCTATTTGCTGGCTTATTTGGGTAGTTACATTCTTTTTTTTCATGATTGTTGTCTAAATTACTTGAGTTCAGGGTTCTGAGTGGAAATCCTATAATTGTTTCACACAGAACACTATTTCTTAAATCAAAAGCTGCCAAATTCTGTAAACAACCTATGAAAAGTCTATCTTCTATTACAACTTAGATTTGTGTCATTTCTCTCGTTCTTTGATCTCTCAATAAGTTTTGTTCTTTTTTTAAAAATTTTTTACTTTATTAAATCTTCTGCGATTTTTAGATAATTTTATTCGACAAATTCAGAGCTGTATTTGGTCGTTTCTGAATTTGGTGCAGAGAACAAGAAGATAAAAATCAAAGTTTGGATTCTTAGACGATAGGCGAGCTGATTGAGTTCAATTTAGAACTTTCCAATCATCGATTTCCTGTGTCGTTGCTGTGGGTTGAAGATTTTGGGGCCTTTTGAGACAATAGCAAATGGGGAACATATTTGTGAAGAAACCAAAGGTTACAGAAGTGGATAAGGCAATTCTCTCTCTCAAGACTCAAAGGCGTAAGCTTGCGCAATATCAACAACAGGTACCACAAGTTTAATGTTGTGAGTTCTTTCCCTATTATATGCAGTATGATCTTGCGTCATTTACTTTCTTTTTTCCCCTTTTCTTTGCTTTTGAATTTGTGGGAATTGTATCAGAATGCAGGCTAATTGGGGTCATGTTTATGAATAGAAACGCCTCCTAGCAAGCTAGGCTTGTTTTGAAATCATACAACTTTAATTTAACATTTATTAATAGGATCCCGCATCTGTCTATCGATAAATAAGTAGACGCTATGGATTAGGCCAGGTAAATGCTTTGTATACTGGCTTTATTCAGTAGGTTGATATATTTATGAGACACTGATGATATTTCCATTGTAGAGATAACTGCTTTTAGTTTGAGAGTACTTCAGAAGATGTAGTTTAGAACCTTCATGAGAATTAAGGGTTATGAACTTTTTCATTACAAAACTATCCCTTTTTTAGTTTCTCTCTCTTGAGAAGCTTATGTGACTACTTTATTGTTGATCTGGCCACAGAAGTCCAATGCTTAGTCTTTAATGACTTTTATTTTGTAAATTGGTAAATGTTTATCAGGATTTCACAAATGTTCTTCCTATCTGTCTGTCTTCTTCGGCTTTCAGCTAGAGGCTGTCATTGAGGCTGAGAAGCAGGCTGCGAGAGACTTGCTTCGTGAAAAAAGGAAAGATAGGGCCTTGCTAGCATTGAAGAAGAAAAGAGTTCAAGAGGACCTATTGAAACAAGTAGATGCCTGGCTCATTAATGTTGAACAGCAAGTAAGTATTTCTTTCCTATATATTCCTCTCAATATCTTTGATTTGTCAAGATAAAAGCATGTATTCTTTTTGCTGTAACAGAGTGAAAAGTATTATCAATTGTTGCATCTTGTTCTCTGGTCCCAAGGAACATGTTGGAACTTGAACAATGGTTTTTTTGTCTAGTTGGCAGATATTGAACTGGCAAACAAGCAAAAGGCTATTTTTGAGAGTTTAAAGACTGGAAATAATGCGATCAAAGCAATACAGAGTGAGATTAACATAGATGATGTTCAGAAACTGATGGATGACACTGCTGAATCAAAAGCTTATCAAGATGTGAGCTCTCTATAATTCTCTTGTTCTATTTTACCTTATTTTTTGCAACAAGGAACTCTTACTGTCATAACCTCAATCCACTCTAATGATCCTGTGGTAGTGCCAAATGAAAGTCTTTAGCATGAATATCATCGAACTATCAGCTTAGCTTCTAACATCAAACTCACCATTAACCTAAGCACAGCTGCCTCAAAACAAGACCATAACAATAAAGTATATGATCTTTATGGTGCAATTTTCGGAAAAGTTAGTATGGGCTATCTACCTGTACTGTCAAAATCTTGGACATCATGGATTACAGGTGTTAGAAGTCAACACTAGATTTTTAGAAGATTCTTGGCATATCTAGAGTAATATTTGAAGAAGAAAATACAGAAGACTCTAGAATTAGTGATGTCTAGAATTAAAACAAGGAGAAACCGACATTGGATGTTGGTGAGTGAGGCCTATAAATATGAGAAAGGCACTAGAGTGAAGTGTAGCCAAGTAAGAGTGAAGAGAGTGAGCTCAAAGAGTGACGCAAAGTAAAGGGCACTGGTGAGTGTGTGCAAGTGAGCTAGAGCAATCAGTGAGTGGTGTGTGATCGTGAGCTTGAGTGCTAGTTTGGCAAATAATTCTGTAAATAGAGTTACACAAATTGAGAGAATAAATTTCTCTTGTTCAATAGCCCACCGCCTTGCCTAAATTCTCTACAACAGGTGTTTAGTAAAAATTGATATGGCAAACCTCCTCTACAGCCAACATTACTGTCATCTAATAGTCACCAAACAACCTCATCTAAGCCATCAGATTCATGGTTCATCTTACCTGATTTAGTTCTGCCATCTGACCTGCCTATTATTGTAATTAACTCCACCAGGTCTTAGCTCGTGACCGCCTCTTCAGGCAAACTACCATTAGCCCAGTCAAAACATTATAGCTTCTGATTTCATCCCTCTTTATCGCAATCAAGTAATATTGTTCACTTCCAACCTTCATTCACGCTTACTTCCCAATAAGATTCACTTATGAGAACGAGTTAATTTTTTCAGTTACTGATGAATATTGGCTGTTGGATTATTTCTATTGTTATTAAGTCAAACTTTGACTGTATTGAGTGCAGATTATGTATCAAAAGGACCTCCATTTTAGCAAAAATTTGTCATAGATTATTAGAGTCGACATCTGCTTTACATTTCTCCACCATTGCGTAATTTTTTGGACACCCATGGTCATTTTCATTCAATGTTTGCAGGAAATCAATGCTATATTGGGAGAGAAGCTATCAACAGAAGATGAAGAAGAAATTATGGCAGAATTTGAGAATCTTGAAACTCAGGTCTGTATATTTCTAAATTAGTTACATGAGCTTTGGTTCTGTTTACTGATGATTCCTTGTCTTTGTTCTTATTAATCTCTGTCTTTTCTGCCTGCTGCTATTTAGTAGAATACTGCTGTCTGGTAGTTTGCTAGAATATCTTCCAGTTTCTCTGCTATCTCTGCCTGAGGGGATTGGTTTTTGCTATTTTTATTTTCAAGGGATTTATATTGACACTAATAGTGCAAGGACCTGACAAATTTGAGGAATCAGTCAATTTATACTCCTTTTAGCCCCCGATAGCATTTTAGGAGTCACCTTTTTGGAAGACCACATTTGCGGAAACATTCGGTGACTTGTTCATTTTGTAAACTTCTCTATTTTGAAACCTGTTTCAGCTTCCACAATGGTATCTATATATGAAGGATAAACTGAAAAGACTTGTATGGTTCCAGTCTATGCCTATTCCAACTTCAGATAGTGTTTACTGATTCTTTTTCGTTAAAGAACTTTACCTTAAAGCATTTTATGGTAAAGAGAATATAGTCACTCAAAATAAATGGTGAAAAATATTTTGTATCTGTACAGATAACCCTCCAAGATCTGCCAGAAGCTCCAAATGCAATGCCGCTTTCTAAGGAAAACGAAGAGATACTGGATCTTCCAGAAGTACCCAGCAAAGCACCAGTAATCCAGAAGGCAGTTGAAGATGGTGCAAGTCAGAAGAAAGGTCTGTCTCAATGAACTCAGTATACACACACATAAAACTGTGACAAGTCACACAAGGACTTGAATTGCCACCTTTTTTGTTCTTAACAAAATTCTTTCCCCATTTTTTTGTTTTTTTTTTGTGCAGTTCTGGAGGAACCATTACCTGCTTGACGGAGAATCATCTTGCTGGCCATTTATATTTGCATTCAAGCCGGCTGCAATATAGGCGTTTGTCAGGTTAACCAGTTTGTTCCTTACAACCTTTGCAACTCACGTTTATTGTTAAAAATTTGATGTTTGAGTGAGGGGTTTCTTTGATTAAAAATATAATCATCATATGTACAGTATTTAATGCATTATGTATTCTATATATCTTGGTTGCAAATTTGGTGACAATTTCTTAATACTTGTTGTCTGCATAATTGCCCACCCTATACCAATTAGAATGTGAAATACTTTTATTTATTTTTATGCTGAATGGTTCTCACTGAATTCAAATCTGGTTCTAGGTCTAGGTCATTTATTCTGTGGGCGTTATGCATCTTCCTTGTCATTCAGTAAGATATACTCACTCCATTCTAATAAAACTATTCAGTAAATTTGTTAAAAATTTGTACAGTGTCTTACTTTTCTTAACAAAGTTCTAACAACAAAGAGCATTTAAAGCTCAAGATGTCAACTATTTAGTTTACCAAACATGGGATATGTTATAGTGCAAAGGAAAAATCAATACGTGCACAACACCGAATTGGAATTGCAATCTTGAGAATATATTTGCAAATAAGTGGTGATGCACATACCTTGAATCAAAATGGATGGCCAATTCAATTAGAGAACGATAAATTGAAGGTGAAGATGGCTCTGGGGAAGCGGAAGGTGAAGGTTGCAGTAGAGTTGCTGGAATGGCGCGACGAAGGAGAACCGGCTCTGAGGAGGAGACGACAAAAGGAGGAAGGAGGAGAAAATTTTATTATTAAATCCTTACAAAAACATCTTTTACTTGCTTTGGTCCAAAAAAACGTCATTTATTTATTTTGGCTCCAAAGAGTTAAAGGTCTATTGATCCTATTTTATTCTTTTTTCACTTTGAATCTCATATATTTTTTCATAAATATTTTAACTTTCATGAAATCCAAAAAACTTATTTTTCCAAACTAAAATACAATCAAAATATGGCCTTCAACTCTATATACTTAAAAACGAAGCAAAATTTTTCTTAATCCGATATTGAGAGTTATCGACTTATTCGGAAGGGATCGAAGATATGTGGTATTGAATTGTTTCATATGTAATTCGAACTCAAAACTTTTCATTTAACATGACAAGTAGAGAAATCTAAGTGAGAGAGATCCTACTATTAGACTTCTTGTCAAAATGAACACAAATTAAATTAGGATTGATTGAAACAAACTCTATAATTTGAGTTTTTTTTTTTTTTTTGTAAACTCTTTTCCAATTGAGGTCCTTAATTTGGACAAGTGTATACCAACTAGATATTTTTGGTAAGCATTTTTTCACGTTCAATATGTCAAGAGAAATGAATAGAAATCAAAATATTAAATATAATGCGTTATGAGATTAATTAGAATTGTATAATTTTTTGTAAGATTGAAATGTGAATAAAGTTGTTTCCAAAATGACTTGAATTCAGATCACTCATTTGAAAAGTCAAATGAAAGTACATAAAAAAAAGTATTTTGTCATCATAATACATCATCGTTGTCCAATTACAATTATATATAACATAACATTTATAATAATTTTTTCATGTCAGAAATATTTTTTTATAAGTTCATATCCGATACAGTAGTCCATGCAATAACTTAGAATTTAAAGGTCCAATTTTTACATAAACTTTAAAACCGTCAACCTACTTATCAAAGAATAAAATCGGGATCAACGCCTTACATAGCCTTCACTCAACGGCTTTCAACAGGCTAACCCTTATTCTTTTAATAGTAAGGCCAGTTCCAAGTTCATAACCCAAATGCTAAGTTATTACATAAACTGCTATCCATCCGGACCTCATTTGACAAATGAGGTCCGAAGGTAGCCAGATAGTAGTCCATGCAATAACTTGAATTTAAAGGTCCAATTTTTACATAAACTTTAAAACCGTCAACCTACTTATCAAAGAATAAAACCGGGATCAACGCCTTACATAGCCTTCACTCAACGGCTTTCAACAGGCTAACCCTTATTCTTTTAATAGTAAGGCCAGTTCCAAGTTCATAACCCAAATGCTAAGTTATTACATAAACTGCTATCCATCCGGACAAAATAAGGATCATCACAACATAATTAGCAAGATATATAAATCCATAGTTTAACATGAAATGATTTAGCCTTCCATTAGACTAAATCTAAAACAAATATTAATATAAAAAGAGAATAATAAGAACTAAGAGATTACCAGGGAGGAATAGAAAATCTGCAACCTTCTTCTTATTTATGATAGACTGTATACAAGGAGGGAGAGAGAGTAACATAGATTAATGTGACAATTGGGAATCAATAAAATTAAAATTCTAAAAGTTTAACGTGAAAAATTGAAATCATTTCATTTTACTCCAAACTTTCTCTCTAATACCTTTTCTCTATTCCCAAATCAAATATTTATTAAAATTACAAATTGAAAATATATAAGAACGGTTTTGAAGATTTTTTTTAAAAAATATCAATTTTGAAGTCAAAATTATACCAATAATTTTTGGACAGTTAATTGTTTTCGAATTCGTCTTTTCAATAAGTATTTCGATTACCTGCATCGCTGATTGTTGTGAATTCGTTTTTTTCGTAAGTATTTTGATTATTATGTACCGATTATTTGAGATTTCCGGCTGAAAATGATTCGTGTTCTACAATGCAATTTAGAACGAGAAAGCTGCGTGTCGGGTCTACCAGCGGTCAAACGGGTTGAGTTTGGTATTTTTACTCCATTTCAGCCTTTTTCCCCAAAATTTCTACTAACTCTTCCACCAAATTCACTCCCTCAATCCCTATCTACCCTCAATTTCTCACCCTTCCTCCTCTTTTCACGGTTTCACCTCCTCCTCCCGTACCTCCCAATCTCCTCTCGATTCTCTCCACTTTGGTGACCTCCATCCCCGGCGGCCACTCCCACACACACTACGGTCGGTCTCTCTCACACATATCAGTCCGACGATTCTCTCCGATATATGCTGAGTGGTCACCCTCAAATTGGATCTGTAATTTTAGGGTTCAGTGACCCTCAAATTTTGCCTCTCCGGCAAGGCCGCAGTTGAATGTGCCAATACCTTCGCAGACTCGAGATGAAATCGGTAAGAATTTTTGTAAGTCTTAAGGAAAATTTTGAGTTAACTGTGCTTCTTTCTTCCCGTCGAAGATATGTTCTTCTAGTAGCTCTGTTGAATTTGAATTTTGCATGACGAAAGCAAGTTAGTGCTCTACCTCTAATCTGAATCTTTAATTTTGACAAAAAACCATAGATATTTGCCTCTGTGAATGACTAAAGGATATTCAAGTGGTTCGTTTCCATGTTTGAAAAGAACATTAAAAATTGTGTCAGAATTTTGTGTATAAAATAGATACATTCAAAGTACAAAAACATTCAAACAATTCCAAATTTACAAATAAAATAGCAAAAAAGTAGGTAATAGTTCATCACCAATGAGTAGTGATCACCCATCACTCCTCGAGTGATGACGAATGATTATCTTGCTGAGGGGATAAGCATTACAATTCTAAATTTACAAATAAAATAGCAAAAGATAGTAATCGCAATGAGGAGTGATCACCCATCACTCACAAGCCATCACTCACAAGGAATCATTACTCATCACCCACGGAGCCAGGTAGAGTAAATACCTAATTTTATTCCTATACCATCTCTTCAATTGCTCTTTTCAGTGTTTCATATACATTTCCTATTTTCATTGAATTCCTTTCTTTGCCTTGTAATAATTTTCTATTTAAATCTTGTTGATGGTGCTTGCTTGTTTGACGAAATTTTTTAGACTATTTTCGGAGTTGATACTGACTTCCTAATTATGAAACATGCTCAGTGAATCCATCCTCGTATTTTCTTGTTTGTCACCTTGTGAAAGCTTGAAACTAAACCATCATCCTTTTCTATTAAATCTATCTTATTTTGCCTAGCTACATGAAATTATAGGCATTGTGATTGAATTGGCTGCAAAACTGTGAATTTCTGTTTTTTTTTTTTTTGGGTTTTATTTGGATTGTAGTGTTTGAATAGAATTTATGTACCTGGTTGGGAGAATCTTAGGTGGTTGTATAAATATGAAGTTGATGTTTTTCTTGTTATATATGTGTTGTACTTGTCAAGTGCGGAGGTATAGAAGTAGTAGTTTAAGTTTTTTCTTTTTTAATGATATGTTTTGGTAGATTGGTTTTTGAATAATGAAATTGGTTTGGTGAGACTTATTTGGAAAATGGAATGTTTTTTGGAAGTGGTTGTTTCCAGCAAGATTGCGTTGTACTTTGTTGGGTGTAAGAAATTTTTTATGGTAGTTTGCATGTTATTGTAATTCCAATATGAATGATGATTATGCTGTCGTTTGGTTTGTCCTTTTTCACTTTACATTTATTAAGTCTAGTGGGTGGGGTTGCCGTGACACTGCATCCTAAACCCTAATTTATTTACATAATTTAATCGGGTAGACAAAAAAATATATGAAAAAATACGAACATCTTGGATGAGTTGCCATGTTTAAATTGTTTTTCTCCCATGCTATTTCTTTGCAGGAATGATTTATAGTAATTTGTTACTTTTGCTTTGTTTTTGGCAACAAAAGAAAGCAAGCATATACTTTTAGTTTCCTTTATCTATTTTTTTTGGCGGAGTATTAGTGAACTGGATTTGGTTTGCCGTTCTTTCTAGCTTATTATATTATTTTAGAGAGGGAGGTTTTGCAGATTGTTTTGAAAATGGAGTGAAATTTGTTTTAACTTTAGTAACTGTATTAGTTACTTAAGGAAATGCTTTCTTCCACTGTTATTTTCGTCAACATTTTTGCCTTACGAGTTCGCAATTGTAGGATACTAGGTTGATAAGTGATATGGAATTACTTTTTAACATATCGTCAAATAATTAGTTTCTCCCAAAGCTTTTAGCTCAGAGAGTTTGCGAAAAAATGAGGGTGGGTGACGAATAAGAGCTTGAAACACAAAGAAAAGTAGTAATCTTTGCTTTTTTTGCGGGATAATGTTTAAGTTTCTAGTTGATTGTAATCATGTTCAACAATTTGATTTGCAGTTTGCTTCTGTTAATTGTTACCCCTGTGGGTATTCCTAGAATTTATTTAAGCTACTAATGCTGCGTTTTGGATTGCAGAGGAGAATATAATACTTGTGCAGTAGATCAAGTAAAATAAATTTGAATCTCACTGCTAATTCTAACTGCTGGTAAAGATTTTTTAGCCACGAGGTGTAAAGATCAGTATCTGTAGTTTAAGATTCAAAAATGACTTTGTGCTTATTTTGCATGAAAAAGTCATATAAACTTTTCCTCTAATCCTTCTTATATCAATTCATTATTTTATCCTATGTTTTCAGCTAAGATGCCTTATGGCAAATTTTCTTGTCACTCTAGCTGATTAGGCTAAGCAGTTCAGTTTTCTTTTTTCTATTGATAACTACTCTTATTGGTCTTTATGTCAGTTAAAGCTACCCAGTACATAAGGCCAGCAAAAAAATTTGCAATGATAGAAGGTGCACGTGTACGGCTGAATGGGTGGCAGCGAGCTGCAGTTGCACTTGGCTCTGCTGTAGGGGCGTTGCTGGATCCACGAAGAGCAGATCTGATAGCTGCTCTAGGGGAGACAACTGGACGGGCTGCTTTCCACAGGGTGCTTGAAAGGATGAAGAGGAGTCCTGAAGGCAGAGCTATACTGATGGAGCGTCCCCGTGTCATATCTTCAGAAGTTGGACATGCATGGGACCTACCTCCTAACACTTTTGGTGCTGCATATGCAAGATTCATGGGATCTAGAAATTTCTCTCCAGATGATCGACCACCTGTGCGTTTCATGGAGACAGAAGAACTGGCTTATGTTGCAATGCGTGCCCGTGAGGTTCATGATTTTTGCCACACCCTATTTGACCTCCCTACCAATCTGATTGGTGAATCGGCTCTCAAGGTAATCGAATTTGAACAGATGCTTCTTCCTATGTGTTTCATGTCTGTTATAGGTGGTTCTGCTAGATTCAGCGAAAGGCAAAGGCGGTTGTTCTATCAGCATTACTTTCCATGGGCTCTAAAGGCTGGCATGCAATGCACGGATTTGATGTGCATTTATTATGAACGACATTTTCATGAAAATTTGGAGGATATCCGGCAGAAATGGGGGATAATACCTGCTCCTCCACCTCCTAGGCCATATGGGGCCTAAACTGGAACTCATTTTACTAAGTATTTGCAGAAGCAACGGTGTTGCTTATTCTTCATAGTTGCCGCCCATCCAATTATTTACTTGTTCTTCTATCGACAAAACAATGTGGAGCCAGTTAGTCTGAGGATGGAATGAGTCGAATGATGTTTTCTTGCAAAGTATTTCTTTTTGTGCACAATGCATTTCTATTAATTTAGCAAGTACTGTCACAAGCATTATGTACTGGATGAACTCTTGTAACTGATTCATGTGGTTGGCTCTATGCCAGACTGCGAAAGTGAACTGAACCAAAATGAGTACCATAATGAGATATTTTATAACCGAAGCTACATCTTGTAAATCTGCAGCCAATAGCCATATATATGAAGACCCAGGTAAAGTGAAAGGTCAGAAAATGAGGCATATGCAAGCTCCCAGCAGGAGGAGGACTAAGGAATTATATTTTCAAGGATATAGTATTTGAAGAATCGACACTTGGCAGTTCTTCAATTGATACAACTGCTCCCAAAGTGGCAGTTGTTAATGAAGTCTCAACACTTTAGTGCAAAATATTTATTACATGATATTAGTTAAAACAAAAAGAAGAGTTTTAAGTTCTAAATAGGTAAATTTGTGAATAACCGTCGTCGACATATTATTTTTTTTTTCGATGTAGAGTTTTTAAGATTTAAAGTTTTAGTATTTTAGATATCAAGAGGAATAGAGTTTGCAGTGAGAGTTAGAGAAAATAACTGGGATTGGAGATTATAAATACTGCTTAAGTGTGCTAAATATAGTAGCACAATTCTTAGTGCACTTAATTACTGCTGCAGCGTCGAAGCCTCTCATTTATTCTTAACACTTTCTCACTCTTTAGTTTTTTCTCAAACACTATTACACTAAAACTTTAAAAATCTGATGAAATATACATAATATGTGAGATAAAAAAAATTAATATATAGATATTTTCATATTTATCTACAAATTTATTAATTTAGAACCTTGTTTTTAGTGAAATTCTATGTTTTCGTAAAGTTCAAAATACTAAAATTTAAACCTGAAAAGATGTAAACTAAACATGAAAGAAAAAATAAACATATTGATATTTTAAGATTTATTTATCAATTTAGAACTTTAAAAATTAGGGTTTTATTTTTTTACTAAATTCTATATTTTTTTATAACTCTAAAAAATAAAATTTAGATTTTAATAATACATAACTCATTTTCTTAAAAAAAACACTAAAACTTTATACTTGAAGAAATCATCATTAGATACAAAAGAAAATTAAGTTAATATATCAACGCTTTACTGTTTATTTACAATTTTATTGATATATTTAAAAATAAAATATAAAAGTTTGAAGAACTCTTTATAAAAGTTTGTAAATGAAGGCACTGAATTTAAACAAATCTATATTTGGAGGGATCAAATTTTAATCTCTCTCCTTCCTCCTTTCTTTCGCAGAGAATATCCATCTCTCATCCCTTCATACCTCTCATAATCCTTCCTTTCTTGTGTTTCCAAAAAAATTGAATAACTCGCTAAAAAGTTTGGATGCCTATTAAAAAATTTGGATACCAGCTAAATATTTGTTAACAAATTTTGAATTAAAAACTCAAATAGTTTAAATTATAATTTCTTCAATTTTCTCATTTTCAATCAAATTTTTGTTTTAATGTTTTTTAAACATAGTCAAAGAAAGGATGTTTTAGTGACTTAATGTGTTTATGCTACTATCATCCCTGATGCTTGTGTGCGAAGATGTTGAAAACCCTCTCTAATTTTGAGTATATATGAACCCTTCATCGTATAAGCGTTATCACTTAATCAAAAATTTCTACTATAATTATTCGATGTAGTATATAACATACATCGTGTGTGCGTTATTCTAGTTAATAATGCATCTACTGCATGTGTTATCTGCCACATCTTTTTTTATATTTTATATTTTTTAACCAAAAAAACTATAATTTTTTTGTAAAACTTATTATTATTTTTTTAAAAAAAGAGATAGTATTCTTTTATTTATATTATTTGATGTATATTTTATGATAATAATTATACCATTTTAAAAGAAAAATTTTATAACAAAAAGTACGAATAAATAATTTAGAATATTTTATATTTTTGTTATTTATTGTAAATTTTACTATAATAATTTATAACCAATTTAAATAAAAAATTTATTAAAACGTACTTAGAAGAAATTTAAAAAATATATATCATTAAAGAAACCTTTAATAAAAAAAATATCAAAGAGGATTATTTTTGAAAATATATATATTTCACTTCTTTCTAGACCCTCAAATAAGAAAAACACTTATTTTCTTTTGTACTCAAAACTCCCAAACAACATTTAATCAATCACCCCACCTTCTTTTCCCTTCTCTCCCCTTCCCTTCTATTCTTTTCCCTTCTTTTATCTTCCTTCCTAAACTCCCAAACTAGGCCTTAATTACCCACTACCCAAGTTCAATATCTACCAATGAGCCAATGCTGTGAAAGCCTTTACAAGCTCCTCCTTTATCATGAACAAAATAGAGGCTGCCAACACACTCTGCACTATCTTCGTGCTCATCCCCTTGTAGAAGCTGCTTAATCCTTCATGCCGGATCATCTTTACAACCGCATCTACGGTACCTGTACTTGAGCAATAGTAACATCTATATTCAGAATCCCTAGTACATATCCCTCCTCCCCCGCGCACGCACACACATTCTGGCACACATCTCAGGCACACTTTATCCCAGAAAACAACATAAAAGATCATTTAGGAATATAAAATGAACCAACAAATGACTACAAACCTGAATATTGTAGTGAGAGATTACTCCCTAATTCCTGTTTTGCTTGAAGCCTTGACTGCATAATTATCCAAGAAAATACATTACTATGTTTCAAGACTAATTAATGCATAATATTTAACCATATCTTGCAGCATAGTTTTATGAATATTGATATCCCCTTTGGAAAAAGATTACCATGAAAAGAAATAGAAGCTAGTGGTTATGCAAACGAAATCATGTAAGTATCCTCCATGGAAGAAAGTCCAGAGGAGGATGAAGAGAAGACTGCACACTCGGTGCCAATGCACTTGTAAAAAAGAAATTGACATACGAGATGGTGCAAGCAGAAATGGACAAGTGCGATAGATGCAAGCAAAGCATCACAGAAATAGACGCTAGACATTGAGGAAAACACTTCCAGAAAGCTTAACATATGACATCTTTTACCATCTATTAGTGTAGCAGAAGATAACCTGTCTCTAGTGCTTCAGGAAACAGTTATGAGTGATCTTTCACAAAGTCTAAGGCTGCTCAAACTTTTTTTAAAAAAAAAACTCTCTTTTTCCTCTTCAGACCCCACATCTTCTCTCACAATTTCATGATTCCAAGGAAAAAGCTCATTTTTTTTCAAACTAAGCTCTAATCCAAAGACATCCTAAGAATGTGTTTCCTCTATTCGATAAGAAGGCCTGTAATGACTTCAGATATTGGTATCAATTTAATGTATGTATTCAGTATTCTCGACAGCTTCAATGCATACAAGCCAATTCCTTATGTTTCCATTCTTCTTATCACTTGATATTTGCTAGATAACCTTTGGTATCAGAATAAGCGTTCATTTCACATGTTGGCCGTTTTCTGCAAATTGAGTACATGGTAAAGGAAGAATAGTGGATCTTATACATAGGCATCCACTTATCAGAAAACAAGAGCCACGTTCATGTTTTCTTGTGACAGGAATAGAACTTATGTTGTGCATCTGCAAAAAGAAGTTGAGATCTTTTTTAAGTTAACATGATTATCAGTCTATTTTGACTTTTAGTTTAGACTCTCTAATTACTTTACAGTTTACACCATAGTTCTAGGATTTATTATTATTTCAGAGTCCTTTTCATCTGGTTGCTAGAAGGCGGTTAATAAGTCCAGTTCTGGACTTCTATAGTTCAGAAATTTCAAAATGTTTATTGGTGTATAGACTTCATACTTTACATCTCCCATGCAACCAAAGAGGCCCAAAATTAAGCATGTAACTAAAACCAGATGATATTTTACATGCAAGTGATGGAATCTATCACAGTGGAATACATGTCAAATTCTGAATTGCAAGATTAAGAATTAAATTGAAAGCTCTTTAACCTTGACAACTAGCAAGGGATATGTTGAGATAGTTGCTCCAAGTTTTGCCAGTGCTCCTAATATAAAAACCTATACAAAATTGAACACGAGAAATTAGAAGAAAATAAAAATAAAAATAAAAAGAATACACGCCCCACCCCCCGACAAAGGCCTTATTTCCACCACCTTTGTACCAGAAATTGAAAAGGTTTCTGTCAATGCACATAATAGCAAGTATTGTTTTCAAGAAAAGTTGATCGAGAAAAAGTTTAAAATTAGTTTCCTTGTACTTGGAAGTGTATCAGCTGGAAGTGGATGGATAGTAATTTTGCATGGAACTCTAACATAACAAGACGGATACCTCAAAGGCAGCAACATTTTTCACAGCGTCTTTGCGTTTACTCTTCAGATGCTTTAATGAGGTCTCATAAATCATGAACTGAATTGAGGGATTGCATACCTGACAAGTGATAAGACTAGAATACTGATCAGCAGAACCAATGCCAATTCAAAGGTCAATACTTTTTTTTTGGAAGAAAGGAAATCACCATGATCAGTGTAGGGACGATGCCTTTCCAGAAGCCAGTAACTCCCGACTCATTATAAACTTCACGTACCTAGCAAGATAAAGAAATAACCAAAAACAAGATAGAAATTCGAGGAAAAAATGTTAATGAAGAACCAGAAACAAAAAGGCAACTAAAACTGATGGAACTATTTCTGAGTACTTAGCCGAAGAAATGAATAGATAGAGATGTTGAAAAAACGAACAAAAAATTCTGCTGTCATAAAGGTGAGCTTATCTTTGGTATTAGCACGCAAACAACTGTATAGAACAGTAAAAACTAAAAAGTTTGATTTTAGAAGTTTAGATATCAAATACATAGCCTATCATTCCCGTTGCTACCAAGCACTTTCCTTTCACATTAATTTGTCAATTAAAAGACCAAGAAAGAGAATATTGTGTAGGTTAGATTGTGAATAATACAAAGACAATAATCACCTAGTATTTCTCTTTTGTCAAGCTCACTCAGAAATAAAATAGTGATAAGCGGAGAGCCTGTCAGATCTGAATTCTCCTTTTCAACAGAGGCACAAACATTTTAATCTCTATTATGATGAGGGTAGGTTCCTCCATTTCCTTGTCAAGCCATATTTATTATCTTTCTTCTATACTGTTACATTTTTTTTGGCATTATTGGCTTCTAGACTCGTTTTATGATTCAGGGGGAAAATGGATCAGAGAAAAAATGATTATTCGAGCTACGTTTCCTTTTTTTTATTTTTCTATTTTAATGCTTGACTTTTGTACATAAAAACATAGAAAGGGAAGAAAAAGGAAAGAAAAGACAAACCGAATCAAATGTTCCATAAGGTTGAAGCTTCAATGAATCAACCTCCACCAACTTCTCTGGCAAAGAACCTGACAATCTGTTTTCACAAGCTTTCTTTAGTTTCGCCTCCAGAATTTTTCTTTCTACTTGTGTATGTGTCTGTAAGTTTACAAGAAGCAGAGTAAAAAATCAGGAAGTTCACACTGAAGTCAGCCAGTGACAACAGAGAGGCCATTGCTTCAATGAAAAGACTAAAACTGGATAAATGCGGAACTTCACTTTGACCGCTTTTGAGGAGAGATATCGAAAGGTAATACATTGACCAAGACCTGTAGATGTTATTTTTTTGGGTGGAGGAAATGACAAGAGCAGAGCAATAATGAACTATTGAAGAAGATTCCAAAGCGCGTCCCATTCGTTCTGCTCGGAATTAATAGATTTAACAATACGGATTAGTTCTCCATTCCACATCCCTGAAGTATGGGTCGAATAAACCATTTACTAGTAGGCTAGCACTTCTCAATCCACGCTTTCTTTATTTTAATTAGTGGGTAGCAGAGGGATTCAAACACAAGAGATCCTTGTTTACTGTCCTGTTAGTATCACATATCTAAAAGCTCAAGCGGTAATAGGGGACTATAATTTTATGCACCTAAGAAAGGATAACCAAGGACATCAATGACGAAAATTACAGAACATGGTGTAACATATTTGCTAGACATTGGGAATGAGGTGACATGCTAAGTGTTAACCAACACATTATGGACTCTAGAGTTGCTTACTTTTGCAAACACTACCATATCAGTATGCAAGAAAAGGTAAATGCAAATACCTGCATACGAGTCACGAGAACCCAGATGGGATTTGTTAGCAACACATTCAAAGACCTACAAACATCCACCCAATGCCAATAAGATATTATGTAAGATAGAAAAATGTGAATTTAACTTCTCACTAGCTAAAACCAATGGAAATAAAGATAAACTGAAGTACAAGAATGAAATCATATTAACAACCTGCTAAATTTACCTAATATAGAACATAGATGCCAAATAACTGAAAATAAAAAAGTTTGTATAATACCCAGCAAGAGCCGCAACAACAAGCCAAGAGAAAACGCCAACCGAGCCACTGCCCCGACCCCTCTTTTTATTTGTAGCAGCAATATCCTCTGCCTTATTTTTGAAAACCTGGTAAAAGTAGTAATAGACACCCTGGTGGCACGATGAAATTGCATAGGATTAAATTCAAAAGTTTTAAGAAGTTGCTTTTTTGGATTCTCAGATGTAATATAACATTGAAAAAGCACGAACAGTGGTTAATTTTATGCCATCGACCTGGAGGACTATAGTTGTTGCTTCCGAAAATAACTATGGGGGAATTTTGCATAGCTTACTTAGCTTTGTTATAAGAATCTAACAGGACTTGATTGTTTAACTCTTCACATGTACAAATACAAATAAATAGATTAAAAACCTTGGTACTAGCAAGTGATTATGTAACCTGTGACACGGCAGTTCCGAGTAGAGAGGGCTTCAGGCCACTGTAAAGCCCACCCAAGCCTTCGTTTCTAATAACCTGGTAATAAGAAAGGGTACGAATCGAAAATGCCAAGCCAGAAGTTAAAATCATGACCAATACCTGAAGATGCAGGCAGATTAATAGAATGTTAACCTGAAAAATCTGAATAAGCATACCCCCCGCCGTAACAGGAAGCTGAACAGGTGAATTGGGACCTTTCTTGGCAACCCTTTCCGTTTGCTGACGGGTGTTCACCTGCAAGAGGCGCATGGTAGATATATCACTTGCTCGCTTTCTGAAGTACCGATGTTAAGGAGTAAGGACAAAGAAGAAAGAACAAAAACAAAAAATGCATGCGAAGAAGGTAAAGAAGAAAACCGTTTGGAGAGGATAAGTTACTATCTGAGCAATTATACCTCCACCAGCTCCGGCCAGCCCATTCGCCACGGCGTTCGACATTCCTTCCGATGACGACGACCACTTTTTTATGGAACACTCCCCTTATCCGCTCCCGTGGCAATAATATTTATATTCTTGTTGCGCTAATATCTAATATAAATATAGACAATGTTCTCCCTTGGTGCATTTGGATCGGGAATAGAATCCAAAACTCTTCTAACGTTTTTTTTTTAAGGGATTCTAGCTTTTTTTTTCCAGTTATCTCCTTTACAAATACTTATTCTTTTACACATTCAAAATTTTTAAGTAAAAACAAAATATTCAATTTAAGATCCAATCTAAATGCATTTTTTCAAGTTATTTTTCACATGTAATATTAATTAATCTATAATATATTTTCTTTGTGATTTCAACATCTTTGGCACACCTCTATCTCTTCAATTTATTTAGCCAATTCAAATTTCCCTTCAAATTTATCTGAATTCTACAACTGAGTTAATGTTTTTTAACTTATAAGTAATGTTGCCTCTCAACTTACTTTGCTTGAGTAATTAATAAATTAATTTACACATTTAGTCCAACAACTATTTATTCCATTCTAATTTTGTTTCATATCTTTTATTTTACTCATTTTGGATTGGATTTTAAAAGACAAAATAAGTTGAGTTTTAAAAAACTCCACTTGGACAAGACATTTCAACCAAAATATACAACCGAAATAAATCCTTCATTTAATCAAAATGTCAACTCCACAAATTGAGAATAAAAGAAAATGAAAAGTTACCTACTAATGCTAGTCCAATTGAGAAAGGTGAATAGATTTAGTTTAGTTTATGTATCTGATGGTATATTTGATGTTATTTAATTTAATGTTAACTATATTTAATTTGAATATTTTCATTTCACTTGTCATTGGTGGTATTTGTATTTTCAGTTTCTTTTTTCATATTTGTAATGATTTACGGATTTATGTATATTGAAACATTGAACTTTATTTACAAATACTTATTAGTTTTTTTTGTTTATTTGTACATCATTTGATAACCTAAAACCTTATTTTATACATTTTCGTTTATTGACTATATTAAAACAATGAATTTGCTAAGGATTCCTACAACACTTAAGATCCATAAACCTTAAACCCCTAAACTCCAAAGACACCCAATAAACTTTTAAAACATTAAAAAGACCTAAAACCCTAAAAACCTCTAAACCCCAAATACGCAAAACCCCCATAGACCCCTAAGACCCTAAACCTCAAAGAAACCCTAAAAACTCCTAAAATAAAGATATCCCAAAATACCTAAGAACCTAAAAACCCCTAAACCGCTAAGACCCTAAAATCTCTAAACCCCTAAAAATTAAAAAATAACTAACACACCCTAAAAACCCTCAAGACCCTAAAAACCCTAAGATATATTAATTTTTTCTCACAATTCAATGTAGCTTTTCCAATATTGAAAGTTATAGTACTTTAGACATTAAAAGAAATAGAGTTTATAGGGAGTGTTAGAGAAAATAACGAGGATTAAGGGTTGTAAATAGTGCTTAGGTGTGCTAAGTATAGTAGCACAATTCTCAAGGCACTTGAGTGCTATTGCATCGTCCAAGACCCTAAATTATAATTAAAACTTTATCTCTCTAAACATAATCTTTTCTACAAACTCCATTACACTAAAACTTTAAATATGATGAAATATACATAACATCCGAAATAAAAAAATTAATATATAGATATTTTACAAATTTATTAACTTAGAACCTTATTATTTTTAGCAAAACTCTATGTTTTTGTAAAGTTCAAAACATTAAATTGAAAATATATAAGTTAGATACGAAACTAATTTGTTTGGCTCACGCTATTTCTTTTGACTTTAATCATACATGACTCATTTTTCTTAAAAAAAAAGAACTATAACTTTAAATTTTTGAAAAAATCACCATTAAATACAAAGAAAATTAAGTTAATACATCAACATTTTACTGTTATTTACAATTAATATATTTAAAAATCAGATGTATGAAAGGTAACAAAAGTCCTTGATTGGAACTATTTTAACAATTCGAGGACTCTTTATAAATATTTGTAAATGAAGACACTAAATTTAAATAAGTCCAATATTTGGAGGGACCAAATTTTAATTTATCCTATCTCAATCAATCTCCTTCCTCCTTCCTTTCTCTGAGAATGTCTGTCCCTCATCCCTCCATACCTCCTTCCTCCCCTCTCTCAATCTATTCTTTCCTAAAGATTGCCGGGCAGACTTCTTTTCTTTCCTCACTCCCTCTCAATCTCAGTTTCTGTCACGAGGCCGGCATCGTTAATAGGTTTTGGATTCGTCTTCTTTGGTAAGTATTTTGATTACGGTGCACCGATTATCTGATATTTCCGGCTGAAAATGCTTCCTGTTATATAATGCGATTTAGAACGAGAACTTGTGTTGTTATCTGAGTTTTTGGTGCACTGTTCAGAGTATAGCTTAATACTATTCTGCTATGCATTTTTCTTAACATCCTGGTTTGTTGAAATGAAGGTGAAAATTGATATTCCTGAAATGGAATAATATTAAACATTCTTCCTTTGCTTGTTATTTCTTTTGAAATTTCATCATTTTTTAATGTTAGGGTTTTTTTTTTTTTTACTTATTCATCATTTCACTGATCTGGTTGTTGATTTTAATTTTTCTATCAATTAGTCAGGTTTGCCTGCATATTTCATTTTTATGTGCTTGATACTTTGGGTTTTTGCTGTAGCTATGATTCAGTAGCTTCGTGCACCATCATCTGGGTCAATACCTATTAGTGATGTTTTTATTCGCGCAAAGGAGTTAAAAATTTCTTGCCTCCACGTGTTTTCCCTTGCTCCTATTTTCCCTTTCATTTGACAGCCAAATCCCGCCTCTGTTTCCATGAAATTCTAGTGCCTTTTTTTTTTTTAAAGAACATCCTCAAGCAGAACAGGGGAAAATTAATCATGAATCCAACACGAAAAAAAAAAAATTTTGAACAGTAGAAATAAGGCAAAAGTAAGTTGAAGAAATCAAAGAGTATTATAAATCCATAACAGTTTATGCAGACGGTTAGCCGGCTGCCATCTTTGAAAAACTAGTCTTTAGACCCTTTCTTTTTCCCATGCTCTTTCTTTGCGGGAATGATTAAAAACCTTGTGTACTTCAAAGCTAATATTTTGGACGTGATTTTTTAGATAAGCCACGCGATTAATGGAATGGGTAATTTACTTATTCATCTTCAGTTGGAAAGCAACTGACTTAGATTTCTGGTTTAGAGTTAGGTGGTTAGATAAGAATAAGAATGTTAACCTGTTTTTTTGCATTCCTTTTCTTGTCAAATGAATTTTTATTAGTAAGTCCCTCATTCTGCTTTGAATTTGAATCTCTGTCCCTGTCCCTGCTTGTCATGTTGGAGGTGATGGACGGAGGGTTTGAATCTATTAATCCCCAAGTATAGATTTCGATTACTTGTTTTATTTCAGATCTTGTTGCTTTTTGTGTTTATTTGCCGTGATTTTTAAGATTGTGAGATTTGCTGTTCGATTAATTGTGTATTTGGATTCAACATGCAGAATTGGCTGTGATTCGTTGTGATTTAACTCATTAGAAAAATCATGTTTAGTCCGCGTCATTATGTGCTTGTTTCCAGCAAGATTGCATTTTACTTTGTTGGGTGTAAAAAATGTTTGATGCTAATTTGCATGTTATTGTAATTCCAATATGATCATTAAGCTGTCTTTTGGTCTCTTCTTTTTCACTTTACATTTATTAAGTCTTAAATGCTGAATTTAGATGGTTGGGTTGCCGTGGCACTGCATCCTAAACCCTAATTCATTACATAATTTAATCGGTAGACAAAAAAACATATGAAAAAATACGAGCATCTTGGATGAGTTGTCATGTTTTAAAAACTTGTGTTTTGGACGCTTTCTTTTTCTCCCATGCTATTTCTTTGCAGGAATGATTTATAGTAATTTGTCACTTTTGCTTTGTTTTTGGCAAGAAAAGAAAGCATATACTTTTAGTTTCCTTTATCTAGTATTTTTGGGCGGATTATTAGCGAATTGGATACGGTTTGCTGTTCCTTTTAGCTTATTATATTATTTTGGAGAGGGATGTTTTGCAGATTGTAGAGATGTGACTATGGTTGCCATTTTGTCAGCTGGCAGTCACTCAGGCCTTGTTGTCCAAGGTCAGATGCTATTCAAGAACATGCAATGTGTTTATAGTATAGCTCCTCGTTTAGAGCTCTTTTCTTGCATGGCTGATCTTTTTGGCAGAACTGGTTTACTGAATAAGGCAAAAGAAGTCATTACAACAATGCCATTCACACCAACACCTGCAATGTGGGCAACTTTAATCGGAGCGTGTCGGATTCATGGGAATGCAGAAATGGGGGTATGGGCTGCTGAAAAGCTACTAGAAATGAGGCCACAAAATCCTGGATATTATGTTTTAATTGCTAACATGTATGCTGCTGCTGGGTCCTGGAGCAAACTGGCAAAAATCAGGACTTTTATGAGAGATTTGGGAGTGAGAAAGGAAGCAGGCTGTGCTTGGGATAATGTCGGTGCAGAATTTTCCCCATTCTTTGCCGAGGACACAACCAATAGTCAATCAGATGAAATGTATGTCCTATTGGGAGGGTTAATCAAGCAAATGAAAGATGCTGATTGTAGCACTTCTGAAGATTCTGCCTCAGATGAAGAATTATTTTGTGGAAGAGCTTGATATATGTAAATGCTGTGACTCTTCCTTCGTTCTTCCTTAGCATGTATCAAGAGGAATTCTGAAGTAGTCTGCTCTGTGGCAACTGCAGGAGAGAAGAGTTGAAAAGCTGACAATTGTCCAGACGAGTGAGTTTCACATCCATTGTAATTCGAGCATTTCTGAGATGTTCCTGTTGGGCTACTATTTTGAGGTGAGATTGATCAACTTTGGTGTGAAGAAGAGAAAAGGGGATAAAACCAGGTAAGATGTCGATGACAACTGTTCTAGCTAGCCCCTGTTGCCTGTTGAGAAGCTCTAAAGGCTGATCTGTTGCATGGTTACTCTAGACAATGCATCCACAATGGAAAGTCAGCAAGCCCAACAGAAAAGGAAGAGCCAAAAGGTCTTCCTTTCTCCTGAGCAGGGTATCTTTTGCACGTCCAGAAACTTTTATCTGGTAAGTAGATCGTGACTGGAATATACAGGCTAAAAAAACGGAAATGCCCTCTATATATGCACCTAATCTTTCTGAAAACTTCAAGAGCAGAGGTTTCATTGTCTATGATTAGGTACTTGGAGAACATGTGGACATATAGCAGCTTTGCTAATTCTTTGTTCTTAACTTTTTATATTTACACTTTATTTCTGGGTGTGTCTCCCTGATGGTAGTATATGCTATTTATATTGTTTATCGCTCTATGGAAATGTCTCGCGCTATTGATTTATATTTATATTTTTTAAGGTCACCCACCCCGTATAACTCACTCAAAAAAGGATCCCTCTCTTTTGAGTTCATCAAAATTCTTCATTGTGGTATGTATAGCCTTTGAGAAAAAGTTTTTCCCCCTTCCCAATTTATATATGAAAATCTAATTAAATTTCTCCATTTTTCCTCAATCTCGATTTTCAGAGAGTTCTTGCATGTTAGCAAAACCTTTGGTGATTTTGCTCTCCACAAGAAGGTATTTTTTTAATTTTCTTTTTTCTTTTTCTCGTTTTGATTAATTTTTATTTCTTTTTTCTTTTTTTTTTTTGTGGGGGTAATTTATTCTTTAGAAAATTTTCATCGATTAAAATTTCTAGAATTTCTAAAGCAATTTTGTAGTTAAACACAAGATTGAGTACTGATTAACAAAACTTTTCTAGAATTTTGGAGCATGCGAGCGATAAAGAGCACGGAAGACTCATTCCGCAAGCAACTTGAAGTGAGTTAATTTTTCTGTAATTATTATAATTTCTTCATTTAATTACTTTTATTATCTGAATTTTTCTTCATTTTTTTGGGGAAAATTTTTTAATTTCTTGCAATGTAAATTCTTAACTGCTCTTTGAAAATGTCAGGATCATTAAACAGAGAGCTTCTCTTGCAGGCAAGAAGCAGCAATTTAGGCTGAACTCAGTGATGCCCATAGAAGAATAACTATGATCCGTACTGTGAGTTTGCTTCATGTATTTTTAAATCTCCCTAATTGGTTGAGTTGCATTTAGCAGTCACCCTTAATTCCATGTGAATGTTATAAGTGATTCCAATTCAACCACAAAACGGTTCTTTGGGGTCTGTTATTGCTTGCATGTTGGGCCTCAATTTAAAGGAGGGTCTTTTTAGAGATAACCAGGCATGCGTGCTAGTGTTGTTAAAATCCTGTTTAACCAAGGAAAAGAACTTTATTTTTCTATTTATTACTCGAAAGACTATACAAAATAACAAGGGGGAAATTACTATTAAAGAAGGTGTATTTGATAGTATATTAGAAGATGTATTGGATGATGTTGAGTGTGTCCTAGCTGATTAACATCAAAGTTGAAAAAAAAAAGCATTAGGATATACCATTGCCTTTGCCTTTGCTTTTGCTTTTCAATCAATATCTAAGTTCGAGTTGAATATTGATCGAACTTCTCAGAAACTATTTCTGAAAAACATAATTCAATTTGCAGCTCTATTGCTTAGAAGTTAGCATCCTTCTTTGTATTGTCTTAGTAATATTAACATTCATATCTTTGTACGTACATTGACCCAAATGATCCAATGAGAATTTCTCTTGCAGCAGCCTACTCCAGACCCTAAATGCTAACTGTAGACCTTAAACCCTAAACCCTAGACCATAGACCCTAGAACCTACACCCTAAACCATAAACCCTAAACCCGAAACCCTAAACCCTAAACCCTAAACCCAGACCTAAAACCTAAACCCAAAACCCTAACCCCTAGACCCTAAACCCTTAACCGTAACCCAAACCCTAGACCCTAAACCCTAAACTCCAAACCCTAAACCCTAATCCTAGACCCCACACCCTAACCCTAGACCTTAGAATCGAAAGCCTACCCTAAACCCTAAACCCTAGACCCTAAACCCTAGACCCTAGACCCTAGACCTTAAACCCTAAACCCTAGACCCTAAACCCTATACCCTAAACCCTTAACCCTATACCCTAAAACCTAGAATCTAAACCCTAAACCTTATACCCTAGACCCTAAACCCTATACCCTAGACCCTAAACCCTATACCCTAAACCCCTAAACCCCTAGACCCCTAGACCCCTAAACCCTATACCCCTAAACCCCTAGACCCTATACCCTAAACCCTAAACCCTAAACCCCTAGACCCTAGACCCCTAGACCCCTAGGCCCCTAAAATCTAGACCCCTAGACCCCTAGACCCCTAAACCCTATACCCCTAAACCCCTAGACCCCTAGACCCTATACCCTAAACCCCTAGACCCCTAGACCCTAGACCCCTAGGCCCCTAAAATCTAGACCCCTAAACCCCTATACCCTAAACCCCTAAACCCTAGACCCCTAAACCCCTATACCCCTAGACCCCTAGACCCCTAAACCCCTAGACCCCTAAACCCTAGACCCTAGACCCCTAGACCCTAGACCCCTAAACCCCTAGACCTTAGACCCTATACCCCTAGACCCCTAAACCCCATACCCCTAAACCCTAAACCCTAAACCCCTAGACCCCTAGACCCCTAGACCCCTATACCCCTAGACCCCTAAACCCTAGACTCTATACCCTAGACCTTAAACCCCTAGACCCTAGACCCCAAACCCCTAGACCCCTAGACCCTAGACCCTAAACCCTAGACCCTAAACCCTATACCCTAGACCCTAAACCCTATACCCTAAACCCTATACCCTAGACCCTAAACCCTAAACCCTAACCCTAGACCTTAGAATCGAAAGCCTAAACCCTAAACCCTAGACCTTAAACCCTAAACCCTAGACCCTAAACCCTATACCCTAGACCCTAAACCCTATACCCTAAACCCTTAACCCTATACCCTAAAACCTAGAACCTAAACCCTAAACCCTATACCCTAGACCCTAAACCCTATACCCTAGACCCTAGACCCTAGACCCTATACCCTAGACCCTAGACCCTAGACCCTATACCCTATACCTTAAACCCTAGACCCTAGACCCTAGACCCTAAAATCTAGACCCTAAACCCTATACCGTAAACCCTAAACCCTATACCCTAGACCCTAAACCCTATAACCTAAACCCTATACCCTAGACCCTAAACCCTAGACCCTAAAATAGAAACCCAATTGAATTGATTTGAATTATTGGATCTGGTGCTGGCCAAGCTTTAACCTGGCACTAGACCCAATTCGGCGCAATTTGAAAAGAAATTTCACCTGCCATATTCTTATTCTTGGTGGTGGAATTCCTCGGATTAATCAATTCTGGTTCTCTAACTTATTATGAGAACTTCTTTGTAGATTGATACAAAAGACATCCTATTTATCTGTGGTGGCGCTTTGGTTGATTTGGAAAAGACCATATCTGAAAGGTAATTATCTGTTGATGGTTTTCTTTGAACTCTCCTTCAGGGATAAGCAGAGAACTATGGTCAATAATTTCTCTTGAATTACATGTTTGGAGTGTTGAATTTGAACTTTCCATTTGTTTTCTGCCAGACAGCAAGATTCTTCAATTGGTTTTGGAGCTCTAGTTCGTGCTAACATGAGATTTGGATTAATAACTAATGCTGCAGTAGCATCTTCCTTGCTAGAATCTGTAAGACCATAGATTGTGACATATCTAGGATCTAGTATCGCTTTTTTCGGGATATAAGTTGTAGTATGTTTGCTCGTGGTCAAAGTTGGAGAATACCCTTTTCGAGTTGAAAGTAGTGATCTTATTGCTTATGGACTCATACCGGAATTCGTTGGGCGCTTCCCTATTTTAGTTAATTTATCGAGTCTAACTCGAGGACCAACTTGTTCGGGTAAATTATTTCTTTCGCTTTACCCTATATGTGCATCAAATTCGTAATTTGTTGTTACCAAAGTTGGTTCTCGACTTTAATTCGAGTCCAAATTTTTTCGATTAATTATAGCTTGTCGCTTTCTATCCAAATGTTTTTTGTGTCATTATTTCCTGATCTGTTATTGATGTCGTTAACAGTAGATGTGCTACCACAAATTTTCATGCATCATCCCTACAAAATTTATTGACCAAATCTGGAACTAGTTGTATGTTACTGGCAATTTACTACTCCTCCCTTTCCCCACAATTCCCCTCCCCCACCAGAAAAAGGAAAAAATCGGTTGCACTTAATGGCATTTGTTCTCTATATGATTTAGGTTATCATAGAACCTTTTGCATACCTAGTTTAGCATTGTGATCGGGAGGTGAAGGAAATAGAAAAACCATTTTTTTTCACTCTTTCTGTACTATCCCATTTGAGGAGCGTTCCTAATTGATATGATCTTCGGCTCACAAGATTGATTAAGAAAGTAGGTCCAAATTTCTATTCTGGGTTGCTTTTGGCTTTCTTAAAAAAGAGGTGATGTTTTTGGTGCTCCTGTGTTGGTCTTTAAGAAATTTGAGATGCGAGTCACTCGGAAAGCATGGTTTTCCATTTTGTTCTTAAATTTTTTGGGGATGGATAATGAAAGCCTGGTTTTCCATTTTAATTTGCCATCATTTCACTGCTCTTCCTGATTTTAATTTGCTTGCATATTTCATTTTCATGTGCTTGATACTCTGGAAAGGTTTTTGACAATGTTGAGTTTTTGCTGTGGCTATGATTCAGTAGCTTCGTGCACCATCATCTGGGTCAATACCTGCTAGCGGTGTTTCTATTCGCGCAAAGGAGTTAAAAAATTCTTGCCTCCACGTGTTTTCCCTTGCTCGTATTTTCATCTGACAGCCAAATCCGGCCCTCATTCTGCTTTGAATTTGAATCTTTGTCCCTGTCCGTGCTTATCAGAAGAGAGCAGAAGTGCCGCCTCCTCTGGTTCTCCCCAAATCTTCTCCGCCGGTTCAGGCGCTGCTCCGACGAACTGAGGTAAGTTGTTTATTCTCCTTCACTCTCTATTCTCTTTCTCCGTCTCCGAATCTCTGCTCATTTTCTTTCGGCAATTTTCTTCATTAAGTATCAGAAGAGAGCAGAAGCGCCGCCTCCTCTGGTTCTCCCCAAATCTTCTCTGCCGGTTCAGGCGTTGTTCCGACGAACTGAGTTTAGTTGTTTATTCTCCCTCACTCTCTCTATTCTCTTTCTCCGTCTCGAAATCTCTCCTCATTTTCTTTGGGCAATTTTTGCGGACCTATGGGCACTGGCTCCGAACGGCCGAGTTTTTCAGATTTGAATTATTTAGATCTTGATTTTGAATTTACGGTTGGTTTACATGGGTTGTGTTTGCTTCTTTTTTAACATGACTTTTATGAGAAAGGGTGCATTTTTATGGCTGCTGGAATAATGAAAATGCAGGTTGAAGGAGAGAAGAGAATGAAGGAAATGCAACGAGAAGGGTTGGTGGAGAAAGCTGAGGCAAAAAAGAAACAGGAGGTTTTGGTGGATGAAGCTGAAGCTGAATCCATTGCCGGCGCCGGATTGTGGATGATTTTCCGCCGATTCTCACCGGTTTTGGTGGTTTTCTGGCAGGTTTCGTCATGAAAGGAGGAAAATCCAAGGCATAGGCTGATACCAAGTGAGTTTTGCTATCCTTTGTTCTCTTTTTGTTTTAGATCTGTTAGATCCATTTGTGATATTTCTTTACTTTTCTGGCTGTATTTGCGGATTGTTGATTTACTTTGTTTTCAATTTTGGTTTACTTTGTTGATTTGTAATCAGTTCATGTATTTTAGATCCTGATTTTGAATTTGCGGTTGGTTTACATGGGTTGTGTTTGCTTCTTTTTTGACATGGCTTTTATGACATAGGGTGCATTTTATGGCTGCTCGAATAATTAAAATGCAGGTTGAAGGAGAGAAGACAATGTAGGAAATGCGAAAAGGCATGCAAACAGAAGGCTTGGTGGAGAAAGTTGAAGCCAGACACGCAGTTGAGGCGAGGCAATTACCATTCAATGAATGCCATACGGATTTTTTGTTTGGTGATCTTTGGTCATTTGACCGTTGTACAATGGTTAATTATATTTTCAGCTTCTATTTTTGGATCTATAATGATTTATGGATTTATATATACTGAAACATTGAATTTTATATACGAATGCTTATGAAGGGTAATTTTTTTGGTTCATTTACTCTTAAATTCTAAATCCTAACCCTAAACTCTAACATTAAACCCTAAAACTGAAATCTCAGACCCTAAACTCTAACCATAAACCCTACACCCTAAAGCTTAACCCTAAATCCTAATGCTATCTTAGACCTTAAATCCTAGACCCTAGACCCTAAACCCTATACCCTAGACCCTATAACCTAGACCCTAAACCCTAGACCCTAAACCCTAAACCCTATATCCTAAACCCTAGACCCTAAACCCTATACCCTAAACCCTAGACCCTTGACCCTAGACCCTAAACCCTAAACCCTAGACCCTATACCCTAAACCCTATACCCTAGAGCTTAGACCCTAAACCCTAGACCCTATACCCTAGAGCCTAGACCCTAAACCCTAAACCCTAGACCCTAGACCCTAAACCCTATACCCTAGACCCTAGACCTTAAACCCTTGACCCTAAACCCTAAACTCTAGACCCTAGACCCTAAACCCTATACCCTAGAACCTAAACCCTAGACCCTAGATCCTAAACCCTAGACCCTATACCCTAGACCCTAAACCTAGACCCTATACCCTAGACCTTAGACCCTATACCCTAGACCTAGACCCCTAGACCCCTAAACCCCTATACCCCTAGACCCTAGACCCCTAGACCCCTAAACCCTATACCCTAGACCCTAAACCCTAGACTCTATACCCTAAACCCTAGACCCTATACCCTAGACCCTATACCCTAAACCCTAGACCCTAGACCCTATACCCTAGACCCTAAACCCTAAACCCTAGACCCTAAACCCTAAACCCTATACCCTATACCCTAGATCCTAGACCCTAGACCCAAACCCTAGACCCTATACCCTAGACCCTATACCCTAGACCCTAAAGCCAATTGAATTGATTTGAATCGATGTCGCCACGCTTTCGACTCGGCACTAGACCCCAATTCGGCAGCAGCTTTAAAAAGAAATTTCACCGCCATATTCTTATTCTTGGTGGTGGAATTCTTCTGATTAATCAATTCCGGTTCTCTAACTTATTATGAGAACTTCTCTGCAGATTGATACAAAAGACATCCTATTTATCCGTGGTGGAGCTTTTGCTTGATTTGGGAAAGACCATATCTGAACGGTAATTATCTGTTGATGGTTTTCTTTGAATTCTCCTTCGAGGGATAAGCAGAGAACTACTTTGGCTTCACCGGTCAATAATTTCTCTTGAATTACATGTTTGGAGTGTTGAATTTGAACTTTCCATTTGTTTTCTCGCTGACATGCAAGATTCTTCAATTGGTTTTGGAGCTCCAGTTCGTGGTAACATGAGATCCGGATTAATAACTAATGCCGCAATAGCATCTTCCTTGCTAGAATCTGTAAGACCATAGATTGTGACATATCTAGGATCTAGTATTGGCTTTTTTCAGGGATATAAGTTGTAGTATGTTTGTCGTGGTCAAAGTTGGAGAATACCCTTTTCGGGTTGAAAGTAGTGATCTTATTGCTTATGGACTCATACCGGAATTCGTTGGGCGCTTCCCTATTTTAGTTAATTTATCGACTCTAACCGAGGATCAACTTGTTCGAGTAAATTATTTCTTTCGCTTTACCGTACATGTGCATCAAATTCCCCGTAATTTGTTGTTACCAAAGTTGGTCCTCGACTTTAATTCAGTCCAAATTGTTCGAGCTTAATTATAGCTTGTCGCTTTCTATCCAAATGTTTTTTATGTGTCATTATTTCCTGATCTCTTATTGATGTCGTTAACAGTAGATGTGCTACCACAAATTTTCATGCATCATCCCCACAAAATTTATTGACCAAATCTGGAACTAGTTGTGTGTTACTGGCAATTTATTACTCCTCCCTTTCCCCACAATTCCCCTCCCCCACCAGAAAAAGGAAAAAATCGGTTGTACTTAATGGCATTTGTTCTCTATATGATTTAGGTTATCATAGAACCTTTTGCATGCCTAGTTTAGCATTGTGATCGGGAGGTGAAGGAAATAGAAAAACCATTTTTTTTTCACTCTTTCTGTACTATCCCATTTAAGGAGCGTTCCTAATTGATATGATCTTCGGCTCACAAGATTGATTAAGAAAGCAGGTCCAAATTTCTATTCTGGGTTGCTTTTGGCTTTCTTAAAAAAGAGGTGATGTTTTTGGTGCTCCTGTGTTGGTCTTTAAGAAATTTGAGATGCGAGTTACTCAGAAAGCATGGTTTTCCATTTTGTTCTTAAATTTTTTGGGGGGTGGATAATGAAAGCCCTGGTTTTCCATTTTGTTCTTAAATCTTTTGGTGGTGGATAATGATTTCATGCATTTCTCTAGGTCCTCATGGGAACCGAAAAAATGCACTTGGGAAGTAGTATAAGAAAATGTTTAGCATAAACAATGTAAGGAAGCTTCACTTCAAAACCTGGATCTTTCTTTCCCCATATGTTCCTTCAATTTGACAAGCACACACATTTTACACTCACATTTTGATAGTTGTGAACAGGGTTAAGTTACATTTTACAGAGAAAGCGTTAAGGTTGATTGCTAAAAAGGCGATGGCTAAAAATACTAGCGCTAGGGGTTTAAGAGCCATTCTGAGAGCATCCTAACCGACGCTATGTATGAGGTAAAACATGGATCAAATCATCAATTGTTATCATTCATTTGGAATGATGCAGTATGCTTGTAACATTCTTAAAACCATTTTACTGTGCATTTGGCTATACTCGAAATCGTTGCTCGTGTTTATTAGATTCCGGATACTAAGAGAGGAAATGACAAAATAGACGCCGTAGTTGTAGATGAAGATTCGATGAGGGCACAACAAATGCACTGGATGTGGCGGGAAAATACTCTGTGGAAATGGGGCTTTAGAGCGTTACCTTGAAGAGACCAAGTTAAAAGATCAAGTGGTACAACAATGTAAAATTATTTATAGCAGCTTCTTAATGTGAACCTTACTGACTGATGCATGCTTACATTATATGTGGGTAGGAAAATGACGTCAGAACTGAAACAGAGGTGGTGGAAGGTGAATCAGAAGCATCATCGAGGGCAATGAGCATGTAGCATTAATAATTTGCATATTCTTAAATTTGTATAAAATGTGCCCAAAGGGTAAAACAAGCAAACAGGAGGAGGAGCTACAAGCAGGACCAACATGGCAGGCATCATTTGCAGAAGATAGGGATACAGAGAAGGAAAGTGTAGTTGGCTAATTTGGTTGTATCAAAATATTGTTACACAACTTTGTCTCCTGTTAAAAATCACAAAGATTAAATCTTTGAGTTTTCATCTCATAGTCATTGTAATTAGGGCTGTAAATGGGGTATTATTCATACCCGGGCAGATCTATATCAGTTTATAGCGGGTATTGTTAAAATTTTATACTCGCGGATCCATACCCGTATCCGTGTGAATTATATTAAATAGGTCTGGACAAGTATACTCATATTCACACCCGTTTATCCGTATACGCATAATAATAAAATAATAATAATATATATTTATATATACATTATATTATTTTTATACTTTTTATTTAAACACATTTTCAGTCTCACTCTTCAGTCACTTCTCATTCATTCTTTCTTAATGGTCAAATTCAGAGCTTCTGAAAACTAGAAATCTATTGATGGGCATTTTGTGCCTTTTTTTTTTTTTCACTTTATGCTCTAAATAATCGGTTCATGTATTTGCCATTGGGCAAATGAGTTGTTAATCATCCTTGTTTCCATGAATTTTCAGTAGTAATTTTAAACCCATAAATCTTTTATAATTTTAATCATGTTATAATTTTTATCATGTAATAATATATATATATATATATATTTATATATACATTATATTGTTTTTATACTTTTTATTTAAACATATTCGATACATTTTCAGTCTCACTCTTCAGTCACTTCTCATTCATTCTTTCTTAATGGTCAAATTCACAGCTTCTGAAAACTAGAAATCTATTGATGGGCATTTTGTGCCCTTTTTTTTTTTCTTTTGAGTTCATGCTCTAAATAATCGGTTCATGTATTTGCCATTGGGCAAATGAGTTGTTAATCATCCTTGTTTCCATGAATTTTCAGTAGTAATTTTAAACCCATAAATCTTTTATAATTTTAATCTGTTATAATTTTTATTTTAGGGTTACATATTGTTTTATATATTTTTTTGTTTAACAGGAAAAAAAATAGCATACGGGTACAGGTATACCTATACCATACCCTAGACCCTGAAGGGTGGGGTTTGGGTTCATAAATTTTATACCCAAAGGATTTAAATTTTAATCTAACCCAGACCCTAGACCCTAAACCCTAGACCCTAAACCCTAGACCCTAAACCGTAAACCACAATCATAAACCCTAAACCTAAACCCTAGACCAGACCCTAAACCCTAATCCTAAACCCTAACCCAGACCCTAAACCCTAAACTCCAAACCCTAAACCCTAATCATAGACCCCAAACCCTAACCCTAGTCCCTAGAACTGAAATCCTACCCTAGACCCCCTAAAACCTAACCCTACACCTTAAACTCTAACCCTAACCCTATACCGTAGACCCTAAACCCTAGCCCTATACCCTAAACCCTAACCCTATACCCTAAACTCTAGACCCTGTACCCTAACCCTAGACCCTAAACTCTAATTCTTAGAGCCTAGACCTTAAACCTTAGAGAAATGAACGTTGAATGATTTTAGTTGTAGTGTTAAGAATTATTTTTACTTAGGCAACTTTTCGTAATTGGTGACCTGCATGAAGGGGAACACTTGAGGTAAATGCGAATGGACATTAAATTTTTCATGAAGCTACTCTTTTGTTGCAGTTTGTTAAACATTAAAGATTATCTTTGTCATTATGTAATTAGTGCAGTGGTTTGTCAATGAAACTTGTTTCTTATACATATTTTAGTTACTGAGTTGCAGGGAGAATATGAGCCTATTTGCTGGCTTATTTGGATAGTAACATTCTTTTTTTCATGGTTGTTGTCTAAGTTACTTGATTTCAAGGTTCTGAGTGGAAATCCTGTAATTGTTTCTAAGTGAAAATCCTATAACTATTTCACACAGAACACTATTCCTTAAGTAAAAAATTGCAAAATTCTGTAAACAACCTATGAAAATTCGATCGTGTGTTACAAGTTAGATTTATGTCATTTCTCTCGTTCTTTGATATGTCAATAAGTTTTGTTATTTTTTAAAATTTTTTAACTTTATTAAATCTTCTGCGATTCTTAGATAATTTTATTCGACAATTTCAGATTACTGCAGAAGATATAGTTAAGAACCTTCATGAGATTTAAGGTTTATGAACATTTTCATTACAAAACTTATCCTTTTTTAGTTTTTCTCTCTTGACAAGCTTATGTGACTACTTTATTGTTGATCTAGCCACAGAAGTGAAATGCTTAGTCTTTAACATTTGATCTATCTCATTAAGGGATTTTCACACATACTTCGAAGCAAAATGACGAACTAAGAGAAAATAAGGGGTAAATGTGGAATGAAAACATAGAAAAATCCTCAAGTTTTTACACCTCATGGCACTATGAAGATATATTTATATTTGTATTAGTTACTATAGAAATATGCTAAGATTTCATGTATTTATTTGTGCAATTAAAAGCTAGCATTATTTTATCAGTATGACTTGGTTAAGAACCCACAGAAAGAAAATTGCAGAGGATGTTGCCAAAGATTACTTGAAAGTTACAATAATATGCCTACAAAGAACTAAGATATGATGAACAAGAGTAACTTTTTCTCATTGAGAAGATATCCATTTCTTCATTCAACGAGGAAATGGCATACAATCAATTGATGAATGAAATTGAAAATAAGAAGATTTTAGGGAAAGTAGGGAATTTGGCATCTAAACTAAGGTGAATCTCATCACTTAATAATAAATGTTTTTATTCTACCAGCCGAACGATTGAAATCTCACTATCCGCCACTATGTAAAATGAAGGAGTTTTCAATTAGTTGGCCATGTATAAAATCTTTATATATCGAACGAAAACAATTGCTACCAAAATTGGTCATTTTCCATAATCCATTGAGGCATGATTTCAGAGTTTATAAAATGCATATACAATAAATCGGCAGTTTCTGTAATCTTTCTAGATTACAGAGATTAATAGAATCCACATAGAATAACAGAGCCCTTCTTCTAATTCCAAATCTGCTCCAAACTAAAATCTTTCCTATGAAAAATCCATTAACAAAGCTTCAAGCTTTCAACTTTTAGCAGATAAAGTAAATGCAATTAGGGCTCTGTAAACATTAAAATATAAAATCGCAAATTTAAAGACTAAAAGAACAGAACAAACTTAAGCAATCACAAAAACAAATGCAAAACTAACCTGAAGATATGAAACCAATCAAACTTAAATAATAATAATAATAATAATAACCTGAGGAGCAACAACAATGAACCCATGAGAAGAACTACGTTGAATAAGTCCAGAATAGAAAGAGGTCTAAAGAAGGTAACCATGAATCAATAGCAAAACCGAGTAAATTCTTGGTTCCGATGAAGTGCCAATTATAAGTGGCTTTGGTGGAAAAGGAGAAAGAATTAAAGAACCATTTCTGCTACATGTCCCTTCTCCATCAATCGTGAACAGTTGAGTAGTGAAATTTCCAACATTGAAGACGGTTGTTGAAGTGGAGAATGCAAGGAAAGGAGAGGAGTGAGCCATAACTAATAATTTGTTTTGGTTTTCAAGGTTTCTTTTGTTCTTGAAAATTTGGTCTTATGATGATAAAGTTCAAAATTATGTGGCTTTTATATGCCCACTTACCCTGGTTCATTATACTTCATATGGTCTTCACTTTACTTGTGGGAAACAAGGAATTTTGGATTGGGCGGATCTTCTAATACACCCGTTATTTTTATAATAATTTTATTAATAAATAATGTCTAAAAAAGTACTAAAACAATCCTAAGTGATTTTGGGTAAGTATGTAGTTGCTCTATGTCCATACGAAATAATATCTATTTTTTAAATCTATTCTCAAGATAATGTCTATTTTTCAGTATAGTAGCTCGGGTCAGAACTATAAGGCTTTATTTGGATTGTATTTTAGTTTAAAAGATGTAATTTGTTATTATTAAAATTTGTGAAAGTTGAGATTTTTGTGAGAAAATATGTAAGACTCAGAGTAAAAAAAGTAAAATGTGTGGCTTCTAAATGAATCATGATGAGATAACAAAACAAATCCATTTCCTAGATAGAATTGAATTAATGGATAAGAAACAGGACAGAGTTACAAATATCTCCCATTTTTAGTACCCGTCAAATTACGTGAGATACCTCCATGAAAGACGATGCCCATAATTAACAACATAAAGGCAGAATGGAAAGAAAGGTGGACAATCAGTATGCGAAGTGAAGAGCCATAACCTTCCATTGTGGTCTCATTTACAACTTTACAGCTTTAAACATGTGGACAACGAGATAACCTAACTTGCCCTTCAAAAATTCAGTAAAGACATCTGAATCACAAAATAGGCAATCACATCCCAACTTTATCCGTGGCACACTCCTATCCTCCAGAAAAAAAAGACTACTCCTCTCACAATGTAAATTCAGTTGTAGGATTAGCATATCTTTTGCCCTCCCAAGTGCATGATGCATTAAGCAATATGATTCTTGGCTTGCATGTCTCACCGTATATCAGTACAAAAAACTAGATGTATGCTTGCTGTTTTATTTCCCCTAAGCACATCATTTTGGGACCTAATGCCTAGCAACCAACAAGTTCTTTTCTCCAATGATGGGGGGCGTTGAAATAATTCCTGGTTTATACGTCTCACCAATTATCAGTATTTTCGATATTTTTTCTGTAGGTGTATTTCTATCAGTTTCTTATAGGTACAATTTCTTTTACTTTTGAATTCAAATGGTGGATCTGCACTTGAGTGGAAATTCCCTTTTCGGGTTACTCTCTCACGTTTGTGATATTAACTCGTTTTTTATGGAGTTAACGCACATGCGCGCTCACACACATAGAGAATGGACTTAATGGGGGTGGGGTGGGGAGGAAAATGGAGTCCTGTCAAGTTGTGCACTTTGTTTAGGACTTTCATTTTCTTCTTGATTACTTTTGGAATATAAGTCACTAGATTTTTGTAATGGGCCTTTCTACTTTGCTTTTAATGGTGGTGTTGAATTTTTCAGGAAGTAAAATTGGAGCGGGGCAAGGGCTTGACTCAGAAACGAGAAGCTAAAGCGAAACTAGAGGAATTAGAACGTGAGAAAGGGAAGCTATTTGACACGAAATAAATTAAAGTATTATATTTTCGGTTAAACGAAATATTTTTCTTATGAAATTTTAAAGCACTAAAATTTTAAAATACGAAAACTCAATTTTTTGGTATGCGCTATTTATTTTAATTTTAATGATGCATAACTCATTTATCTTAAAAAAGATACTAAAACTTTAAATTTGAAGAAATCATTATTAAATAGAAAAGAAAATAAAGTTAATATATGAAGATTTAATTTTGGTAAAAGAATTTTATTGACAGAAAAAATCAAAAACATCGATACAGATCATATATGTATAATTTATTTGTACATTAAAAAAATAAAAAAGTATAATTATTCTTTTTATAATTCTAGGAAGAAAAAATAAAACGATCCTAAACTCTGATTAAGCAAAAGAAGAAGGTGGTATAAGTAATTTATTAAAACAAATAAGGATGTATGAATAAATGGAGAAGCCCCAGTAGCCCAAATAAAACCCTAAGCGGCGCTTCATTCACTATCAGAAGAGACCAGTAGCGCCGCCTCATCTGGTTCGCCCCGAATATTCTCTCGCCGGCTCAGCCCCCGCTCCGTCACGCCGGTCCGACGAACCGAGGTAAGTTGTTTATTCTCCCTCACTCTCTATTCTCTTTCTTCGTCTTCGAATCTCTCCGCATTTTCTTTGTGAAGTCGAAGTCGAATCCGTAGCCGGAGGCGGATTGTGGGACGATTCCCGACCGGTTTTGGTGGTTTTCCGGGCGAGGGTTCGTCGGAAAGGGAAGAAGAATGCATATTCTGGGGTTTTTTCTCCCATTCCAAAGAAGAAGAGCATATTCTGGGGTTTGTTGCTCCCTTTCCAAAGAGAGGGAAGAAGAGCATATTCTGGGTTTTGTTGGTGAGTGATTCCATCTCAAATCGAGCTGCCGGAGCCGTTCATATCGTAACCCTGTCCTGCATCCTTTTCCATTTACTTGGCTTTTAACTGTTTGTGTCAGTATATGGAAGACTGTGAATTCATGGAGAAGAGTGATTTTGATAGTTTTTTTTAAGATTTTTGTATGATGTCATTATCTATATATTTTCGAGAACTCGTTGTATAAAGTACAAGCTTGTACTGGAACCAGAAAGCAAGTATCAGTTGGAGTGAATTAACAAAGGTAAGACAAAGAAGAGTTGTTTTTGGTCTAGCTCTCATGGAAAAGAAGGGGAAAAATTGGAGAAAAGCTAGGAATGAAAGTGAAAACTTTTATCTTTGCCTATTTCTCTTTGGTGCTCTTTTGGTATCAATGAAAGCATAAATATTCCACTTTTGTGAAAGTATAACAGTCTGTGTAACTGGAGTGAATATGTGAAGATGAGATCTGCGGGTAGCTTCTGAGAAAGAAATCTTCATTTTCGGTTTGAGTTTTACAATATTAATCTAAAAAACTTGCCTTATAGGGGGATAAACTAGTCAGATGTTTGTGAAATAAGTCCATTTGAGTAAACATTAATATTTTAGTTGTTTAAGAAAATGTTCCACATATGCAGGAAGACGGCATTGAAAGAGTAGTTGAAAGCAATCGACAAGGACGCAGAGGTGATAATGAAAATGCTGTTTGAAGGAGAGGAGAAGACAAGGAAGGAAATGGCAAAAGGTTTGGCGGAGAAAGCTGAAGCAGGAAAGAGGGTAGTATGCGAAATCCCAACAGAAAGCAAAGATTGGTAATTATGTTGCTCTTTTTCCTACTTTCTTCTCCTTTGAAGTGCATCTTTGATTTTTTTGGGGCAATTTTTACTATGAAATTTTTGAATGGAGTGAGATTTTTTTCCCTCCTCTCAAGTTAATCTTTGATTGGCAATTTTCACTCAGAAATTATTGATCCCCAAATAATTAACTTTTGTTCCTTTTGATCCTACAATTTTAATGTGGGCCTTTTATATCCCAAAAAACTTACCTTTGTTCTTTTTGATCCTACAATTTTAGTTTTAGTTATTTCAATCCCCAAATAATTTACTTTTTTTCTTTTTGGTCCTACAATTTTAAC